>JADMLD010000682.1:6600000-6907875 GCA_017589585.1 Phylloscopus whistleri | reverse complement strand
TTTTTTTAATTTTATTTTACTTTGGTGGTTGATACAATTTTTGAAATCGTGTTTGGTTTTTTTGAAAGGATTTTTTGGGTGGAGAGCTTTTGATTAGTTTGAATGGTCTTGATAAGATACCACCTTCTGTTGATTACTGGCTGTAGCAGATGTTCCTTTCCCCTCTGTACAGGGCTCGTGTGTTTAAAATCACCAGAGGGGAGGATTTGAGCAGAGTCTGAGTGCAGAGGGGTTTGGGGAGCAGCTCTGATGAGCAAACCTCTGAAAACCTGCCCAGAAACAACACATTTGGGGATTTCTTATTTTTTTTTCCAGTTGCTCCTTCCTAGTTATGTGCTTTTATAAAGGAGGAAAAAAAGGTACAAAATGAAGGAAGCTGTAACAAAACTGCATAAAAGGAAAGGCTTTCAGGGCTCCTGAGCTGAGAGGTGCCTTGGCTGTTGCCAAAAAGGTCTGGTGTCCTAGGAAGAGCTCTGAAATAAGCCCAGAAAGAGTGAAAAGGCTGAAGGTTAATTTAAAAATAAGAAAGAAAGAAAAGAAAGGGAGCTGAAGTGCTAATTATGGAAGAAAACATCAGTTATTTAGCTGAACTAAAAGAAAAGTGTGATTTTTTTCCCCAGTCTGTATAGAGGGAGGATGTGTGGAGTTGTGTCTGTTGAGGATCCTAAAGGTGCTCGTTAGGTTAAGTGGAAAAGTAATTGTCTAATTGACTTTAGAGCAGGAGAGAATTGTGGAATCTCAGCCTCGTTCCGTGCTGGGTGGAGTGGGAGGATTGGCTGTGGAACAAACCCTGACAAACTGCAGGGATGCAGCAGCAAGAAGGTCCAGCAGGAAGCAGAGTTTTAGGAACTTCTTGTTTTGTTTTACTCCGGGAAAATCTGCTTGAACCGTGACTCAGCCTCCTCTCTGAGAACCTGCAAAGTGCAATTAAACAGGGAGAGACTTGTAAAACTCATTCTCGAGTTGGAATGGGTTGCTGTGCCATCTAAATGACTCAGTGTCTATATGTAAAAATGGCCTTTTCTGGCTGGTTTTAATCATTCTGTAATGACTCTGCTGCATTTTTATCACTGGGCCTTAAAATGTGTAAAATCATCACTTGTTAGTAATTTTAAAACCCCCAAATTTTTCCCAATAGGTTTTCACATAAATGTCAGGCTGACCCTCTCCAGTGGAGTGAATCTGATGAGTCTCCTGATGTTAGTTTAAATTAGTTTTATTGCTGCAAACAGAAATAAAACATATGGAAACAGCTTCTGGTAGTTGAGATGGCTGTGGAGCTTCCAGTGGCTTTCAGATGATGAAGATTTAATCTGAATTTCAGAATGAAGGGGCAGTAACACATTCATCAAATTGTCAGAATTGCTTCTGTGTCATCTTTAACAGCGATGATACATTTGTGATGTTAAAAAACCTGGTTTTTTTCCCCCAAAAAACCTGTATGAAACACAGAGCCAAGGAGATTTCTTTATTTCAGTCCCGTGTCTGGCCTGTGGAACTTAAGCTGCATGTGCTGGTGAGCAGGAGGGATGTGTTTGAGGCCTGATGGTGCTCAGAAGGTGCCCATAATTCTGTGCTTCTTCACGTGGGGTTTTATTGTTTCTGGGTTTCTTACTGGGATCTTCACACCCATCATGATTTTTCATGGCTTTGGTGTCAGGTGCCAAATGATTCTGTCAGAGCCAAACCACCAGTGTTTTGTACAAAAATGTCCTGCATCCTTGGAGTTTTTGTTTTCCTGAGATTTGGGTGGTTGATAGATAGTCTTCTGCCCTCTGAAAGGCCCCGAGACAGACACAAGAACAAAGTGGAGTCTTCAGGTTCTTGTTTCTCAAGGTTCTTGCTCTGTTTATTATTTCTTATCTTTCCATTTGCTCTGTGCCCTGCCAAGGTCTCTGCAGCTCGGGCAAGAGATGGTGACTCCCCCGATGGGGGCTCATCACCTCTTATACCAATTATTGCCTATTTATTATTTACAATTACACACCAATATCTACAATCTGTACTAAACAGGTCACCTCTACTCTGACCCAATCTCCTTGAACTGCTTTGTGCCACTGTCACAGCAGAAGATGGAGAAGAAGAAGAAGAACTCAGGGCACCGCCCCAAATCCTCCATCTTGCCCCCACTCACCTCCATTCTAAAACCCCAAACCTACAAAATTTTCCACCCTGTGATAAACTACACTGCTGTCTTTCACACCTTTGTGACTTGCAATTCCTCTCTCAGTGTTGGAAGCTTTTCCCATGGACTGATATCAAAGCCAGTGTCCTCCTGGGCTCTGTGCCAGGGTCTGTAACCCCCCTGTACAGATCCCAGACCCCCTGTAGAGATACCAGACCCCCCTGTAGTGATCCCAAACCCTCCTGTACAGATCCCAAACTCTCTTGCTCAAGTCCCAGACATCTCTGCTGAGGTCCCTGACCTTCCAGGGCGACCAAAGGGATGCCCTGGTCTCCAACACTGCATGAACTCAATTCCCCCCCTTCATACCACTCCCTTAGACTCAACCCTCAAGGAAATCCAAGAGCATTGTGAATGGGCGAATTTAAAGGGAAAAAGGGATTTTTTTTGTTTGTTTTTTGCAGGAGTTGTGTAAACACAGGTAGGTGTCTGTTTGCAAGCAGATGAAGTTCTCGCACCAGGCAGCGCGTTACCTGAATAGTTCGACTCCTGAGTTCTGCAATTCTCATTTTTCTACTGAAAATCAAGTCTCACTGAATGCTGGCTGCCATCCAGGTGGCTAAAGCAGCACATGCAAGCGTTTTGCCCACAATTATTTCCAGTGGAAGCAGGCAGGTGTAACTGATGGATCCGAGCACTGACTGTGCTGCACAGAACCCTCCCGGCGGGCCGGCACTGCTTGGATTTGCAATCTCAGGGAGACAAAGCCTTGTGAGTGGTTCCACATTAATTCAGTGCAGCTCCTTTTCATCCCCAGCTCTTGGAGGGGCTGCTGTGGTTATCTGTGAGATAAGGCTGTTAATGAGCAGCACGTGTGCACAGCTCAGTTCGGGGAGCCACGGGCTCGCGGCGGCAGAGGATTGCTCCTTGGAATAGATAAAATAGACTGAGTTTCCTCCATTCTTCTGCCACTCTCTTTGGGTTGCTTTTGTTCTTTTCTATTAGAATTCACAGGAAAAGCTGGGTGAACCTTGGGGTTGGATGGGGAGTATGAAGAAAGGGGAGATGTGGGGTGTTTGATATTTTCTGTGTGCTCTGTGATGTGCTCCGAGGGCTTTTCCCCTGGTCTGTGCTGTGGTTTCTGTGCTGTGGCCAGGAGAAATGTGCATTTCTCCCCTCCTTCAGCCACCTGCAGCTGCCTGAGGGGTCTCAGCCTGGAAAGCAGAGCTGAGACACAGCAAATCCAATAGAACCACTTGGGATCACAGGATATCCTGAGCTGGAAGGGACCCACCAGGATCTCATAGTCCAACTCCATCCCTGCTGTAGAGTTCCAGAGAAGTGCAGGGTCTGGAGCTCTCTTACAGGCTTAAAGTAGTTTATTCTATTTATTTCTTTATTTGTAATGGAGATGCAGGGTTATTCGCAGAGCCCTGTGAGGGCAGGAACAAAACCTGACTTCAGGAACAGAATTAAGCAGCATAATTTTCTCTGCAGAGCACTGAAAATCGTCAGCACCAGCTATTGGAAATCCATGTGCAAACTGCTGTGATCATGAGCAGGAGACAGGCACTTCTGTTGAGGAGTTGCCTCTGTGCACTGGTGGGAAAAAAAAAAAGTCTCTGCTTCCTTGCACATAATTTTTTCTTTGAAAAGAATTCATGTACGAGACATTTATAGATAGGACTTGAAGCTAAAGCAATTTTCCTGCAGTGTTCTGCACACTGACAATTTAAATAAAAGGCAGAACTTCCCCAGCTTTTCTTCTGCTCTCGTTGCTTTATGTAGGTGGTCATGGTTAGATTAATTCCATCCACCAGGAAAATGTGCAGCAAAAAAAAAAATAGATCTGTGAAAATCATCTGATAACTTTCAAGGCCCTTGTTTATTTTTTTGCTTTCCTAATCTTTTTATGCCTCCATGTAACTCAAGAATGACCCCTGGGTTAGGAATGAACCATGGTTCAGGTATCTAGTTCCTTATCTGAGCTGTTTTAATGATGCTTCTGGAAGTGTTCCAGTGAGTGCAACTGTCAATAAATGGAAGATGAAGCGAGCCAGCTGTGTGTTGGGGAAGCTGAGAACAGTTAATCAAAACATAAAGACAAAAAGGAAATTTCAGGTTACCACAAAATGCATTATATTTTACAGTCTTGACTCGGAGTCAGGACTAAAGCTTCATTTGTATTTGTGCCTGGAGCAGCCAAACGTGTTGATGATTTCAGATTATGCCAGTTTGTTGTAACTGGGTTTTGAGTGAAGCTGTAGATTTTGCCCCTTCTCAAAGATGAACAAAAGGCAGCAAAAGAAAGGCTTTGCTGGAGATTCCTGGTCACTAAAGCTCAGTGAAAGCTGCAAACTGGGAGGTTTTTAGTAAAACTTCCTGAGTGGAAGCTGTAACCTGCAGTGCCTCCCTGCTTTGCCCCATCCTGAGCTGTTTTCTCTGGAGGAGAGGAGCAGAGAGTGAAGCTTTTCTCCTGTCTCCACAGTCTCCTCACTGCTCAAATCCCATATTGATCTGCAGTCTCAGGAGCTGAACAGATCTTTAAATCCCTGTCAGCTTAGTCCTGCCTAACTCCTGCATCAATTTGGCCTCATTAACTTCTCGTTGATTAAATCAAACACATTACTTGGGATACCCCTGTAATTTATTTATAATAATTAACTGTACCAGGGGAATAAGATTTCCTCCTCTGAATTTTAATTCAAGCAGCAGTATCTGTACAAAAAAATAGAGATTGGAGCTAAAATTAATAGAGCTGCACAAAAAATTATCTACATTTACCATACAAGTCTGTAGAAGTAGGAACTGACTTATTATTATTATTATTATTATTATTATTATATCAAGTTTTGTTTCACCTGCCTTGTGTATGGTGAGTAATGATGAATTCCATGCTCAAGAGCCATGTTTTGAAGTCTTCCAAGAGCACAGTTAGCAAATGTTCTCTGGGTATCCTCAAGCTTTCAGTCTCTTCACTTATTTTTGTTTATTTGACGTTTAAAAGTAAATTTGAGATGTTTAAAAGCTTAGAAGTGGTAAAGATTGGAGCGTATTGCTCGTTAAAATGAACCTTGAACTCAAATCAATCACATCCTTCCTTTCTGGACACTGCAAGCCCATTGTGTGCATGAATTAAGATGATTTACCATTCCTCTGTTTGGGGTAAAACCTGTCCCTTTGTGCTCAAGCAAATACCAGAAATCCAGCAAGAATTCATTTCAGCCACTGGCCTTCTCATGACCCTTCTGCTTTGATGCATCAATTGAGGGAAGTTTCCACTCTGCAATGAAGATGAGGATTGCAGCTCCCCCATTGTCATTTGTTATGTGCTCAGAGTGTGCAGAGACAAGCCTGGCTTGCCTGGGCTGTTACAGCTCTTGGGTTTTTTGTCATTATCTGTTTGGTTTTGGAAGGAGCTGCTGGTAAATCACCTCCTGCCCAAGGTGTGCCCCTGCAGAGGGGACAGCAGCCTTTCAGAGGGCTAAAGAGCACCCAGGAGGTGACAGGAGGGTGTCAGAGCCTTGCTTTGATTGTGCACTTCATCTGCTCTAAGTAAGGCTTTGTCTTTCAGGAGCTGTGGCTGTGCACTGCAATTGGTAAACCTGCAGCTCCAAAATGTGCTGCACTGCCACAGATAATTAGTTGTGAGTTAGCTGGCACTGCTGGATGTGGGCATCAGAACCATTTAACAGAAGCCAGAGAAGCCCTTACAACGTGGGAAAGCTGGACAGAGCAAGGCAGAACAGAACCAGTGTGGTCAAACATACCTTCTCCCTTTATTGTCCTGAAAATGGCAGGTTATAGACAGTTCCACATCGTTTACAGTTACAAATGTTCACTCCTTGGTATTCAGCATAAAGAAAATGCAAACAATCATTGTTTATCTGAACCTTAAGGTGGCTGCCATGTTCACACTATAATGATGCTGTTAAATACCACAATGACACAGACTCTGACTCAGAATCTGACAGTGACTCCCTTTATTTCGGGAATTTCTTCCCTTTTATCCCGTTCTACAGAGAACAACCCAATGGGTGAACAAAGACAAACTTCTTCAATCACATTGGTCAGAGCAGAGGGACAGCAAGGAGAAGTCCCTCCCAGGGAAAGGAATGCAAACAAAGGTCACAGTCAGGAAAACGTGTCTGTGGTTGGCAGAAAACTCTCTGGGAAAAGAGTTTCAGAGAAACCCAAACATCTCAGGCACGAACCAGGGCTGCACTGCAACTACACTACCTAATCCCTAAACACACCCCAATTCCCTGCCCCACACCTTCACCTCATTTCTCACTGCCCCACAGGCTTGGCAACCTCCACACAGGCCTGAGCCTGAGGCCCAGTCTGGGGAAGCTCAAAGCTCATCCCAAAACACATCGTGCCCACGTTCCCTAAGGAATTCTGCTACATTTACCTGCCTGGCTGGCAGACCTTGGAGAAGCACAGAACACCTGGGGAAAGGTGGCATCACTGAGGGGTGTGCACATTGCAGGGGGGGAAATACTCTGTGGGTTGCTTTGGGAGGCTGAAGAGGAACTAGGCAAAGAGCACTTAAACTGATAACACAAATACACAAATAACACCCCCTTTGTAGTCTAAACCAATCTCTTCTGGAGATTCACCTTGATTTGAAAGATAAAATAATTCACTTTTCCAAATCCAGACTCATAAGAAATAGTTGAGTCAGTCCTAGTGAGAAGCAATCCTGTTTTATGTCAGTGTTAAATATAGCTAATGACTTAAGTATTTAAAGGACTCCAAGAAGTTTTTGAGAATTCTTAAGGCATTTAAATACATATTACTCCGTGTATCTTAATCACACTGAAAAGAATATTTTTCTTCTAATTTCCTGTCTCAGCTCCACAGCAGATGCAGGCATATGTATGTGTTTGGTAGTGGAACTGTGTAGGCAAAAAGAGTGGGAGCTTGAACATACATTTCTTTCCTTTTTATTTGAATTCATCTTGTAGTAGAAGCAGTGCCAACCTGTGCTGAGCAAGGCAGAGGAAAAGCTGGAGGGTCACTGTTCACCTCACTGTGTCTGCATTCTGGAGAGGTTGTTGGCAGAATTACAGTCCTCATGTAGGAGGTGCAGGGTTGTCCTTCTCCCCCTCAGACTCTTCGGTGGCAGGGAATGAATGCAGAGATCTCCCAGATGTGTTTTAGTTTGAGTGCTGCTGAGTCCTGAGCACTTCCCTCAGACCGTGCTCAGTGAGTCCTTCCTTGCCTTGTGCCCCCAGGAGTGACCCCAATTCTGATTTACCTCACACCATTGAAACCACAGCCTGAAATCAGCCCCAGACCCCACAGCCCACCCTGCAGGGCTGGGGGGGATCAGCTTCCTCATTAAAATTAACTGGGGAGGTGCCCCCACACAAACACCAGGGACACTGCCCTCCCTCACCACTGCCAGGCTGAGGCTTTTATGGAGGTCTTTAATGGGGTTCACTAATGAGCTTTTTAATTATCACTTGGAGGCCAAACATCCTGGTGCTGTTTCTCAGCCAGAACAGGCCAGTCCTAAAGGTGTAGGATTAGATGAGAATCATAAAAGCTGACGATTTCTTTTTCTCTTTTTATTATTATTTTGCACTTAGCCAGTGGCAAAATTGAGATCTACTCCTTGAAAGGATGTAGGAGGCTATTAGGCAGTGGATAATTAACAATAGAAGGAGGGTGGAAAGGTACAATGAGACTGTAAATTAATTACTGGTTCTTTATTCAGAAAGGACAATGTGATTCCTGAAACTTGTCTGTTCTCAGTGCCAGCTACAAGTGGGCAATGTTAGGGAATAAAATTATGCAAGTAGAAATGAGTGCCCTTAACCAGACCTGCAGAAGAGGAGTTTTCATTTCTGGCTCCTGCCAGACAAACCCTGAGCTCTTGCCTTGCCCTCCTTTCTCCTGACAGTAGTGCAGAGTGTGAGGGGCAGGAAATTCCCTCTTAAATGTGAGAACCAAGCAGTGGGCAGTCAGCACTGACCCCCATGGGCTATTTCCAGTTCAACTCATCCTTCCTTCTGTAAATTCCTGTGCTGTGGCCCCTCTGGCTGGAGCACCTTTGTTTTCCTGTAGCGTTAGAAAAGCAGATGAGCTCCTGCCTGTCTGCTGGAGGTCAAACATCTGTCCAAGCCACATGGACCCCGTGCAGCTGTAAACAACTCTCCTTAGGAAACAGAAGCTTGTCATGTACGCTCATTTTGGGGGAGGTACAAGGTTAAAAAATGGAGCTGCAGAGCTCTTGCCCCTCGGTTGCTGTGCACACGCAGCACCTTTCACATTAAAACCTAACCTGCACTGAAGTGATGCTTAAATGAGCTCCTGGTAAAAATCCATATGAAAATTGGGGTGTTGAGAGGTGGTGCGATGTGGATTTGCTTTTTGGAACCCCAGGAAGGAAAGCAGAAGGGTTTGAATGGTCCAGCCTTTTTTAGAGCGGAGAGATATTTTTAGGTTTCCGGATTTAGAATGTTTCTTTCAAGTGTTGTTGTAGCACCTTGCTCGGTAGTTCCTATTGAAAACAGAATGGGTTTTCTGTTGGGCTTTGTTCACTTTGTCTTGCATGCAAGCACTTGCAAATGTGAACAGCCCTGGCAGGAACCATCAGCCAAACACTCAGAAATGTTCTGTTCAGGAGAGCCACCTCGCAGGCAGATAGAGCTCAGCACTCACACTTCTAACAGCTGGTGAGAGAAAGTATTGATTCTAAAAGTGAAAGAAATGGAAAGAGGGGAAAAAAAACAGCCCAAGAAATTGGTTTTCTGTGTCTTTATTATGGAGAAAAGCTTAAGGAAGAGCTTGGGGTGCCAGTAATGGAGCTGGAATGACCTGCTTGGGGTTGTAGGGTGATTGGTGTGGATGGGTCTGGATTAAAATTCCTTGTACCACGCTGGAGGGTAGAAAAGCAGCAACATTAGCTGGGATAATAGCCGGGAGCACCACTTATTTGGGGTTTTTGTTCCTGCAGCTCCCCGGAGGTGGGAGCACAGTGTCAGGGGAGGATTCTCCCTGGAGATCTGTTCAGACAGACTTGTGCTTCTCGTTCCTGGGTCGATTTGTGGTTGGCTTCTGGGCTTTTTTAATTAGAAAAAAAGCTTTAGCACCTCAGTTGGGATGGTATCTTGAAGCTCCTTATTGCTTTGGGCACAACTGGCTGTGAGAGTGGAGCTGATTTTAGGAGAGTGATTTTAAGGCAGGTGTTTGTAGCCCTTCCCAAGTGGAATTGCTTCAAAGCCACACAATTGCCAGTAACCTCAAAACGTTTTTCCATCTCCTCTGGGTGTTGGGAGGTTAGAGAGGGTGGGGCTGCAAACTGGGGACAAAAAACAGAGGTGGCAGAGCAGTGTGAAGGGCAGGGAGGGATAAGCTGTTCACAGCTCCACCAGAACAGCAACGGGGCAAGAATTCCAATATTCTTTCCAATTTATTTTCTCTCTGTCCCTGAAGTCACAGCTGAATCCAAAAAGCTATTAACGAATCACTGAAGATTTGCTCTGCCCTGGAGTGCTGGGAATGTCCTCTTGGAGGGTCCTGTGCTGTAAAATATCTGTGATTCAGCTGATTGATCAATAATTTAACCCAGTGATTAAACTGAGGCCGTCGTCAGCAGAAAAAAAAACAAAAACC
This sequence comes from Phylloscopus whistleri, assembly GCA_017589585.1. NCBI lineage: Eukaryota > Metazoa > Chordata > Aves > Passeriformes > Phylloscopidae > Phylloscopus > Phylloscopus whistleri. The sequence continues at coordinate 6,898,124 of JADMLD010000682.1, read as the reverse complement.
TGATTGGACTAAACAGCAAATACTTTAAATTCGGAAGAAAAGGTGAACACTGATTTTGTGAGAATGTGTGTGTGCTCATTAAATGAACAGGATTTTTGAACTTTGTCTCCAGAAGAGGCATTTTACTGGGCTAATATTTGGAAAGAAGGCAGCACAGACTATCAGCATTCCATTACCTGTGATAATGAAGGATGCTTGCACTTCCAGGGGTCAGCAGAGCATGAAACAGTGCAGGCTGTCCGTGGTGGGAAGATGGAAAAATGTTTAGAAAAAATCAAATTGGCAGGAAATGAACAACTTGGCATTGATGGCTGAGGTAACTTCCACATCAGCTCAGTCACAGTGTGGACCACAGAGCATGGTTAGGACAAGGGGGATGCTTTAGGCTGAAAGAGGAGAGATTTAGATCAGATATTGGGCAGGAATTCCTCCTGGGAGGGTGGGCAGGGCTGGCACAGGGTGCCCAGAGCAGCTCTGGCTGCCCCTGGATCCCTGGCAGTGCCCCAGGCCAGGCTGGATGGGTTTGGAGCAGCCTGGGACTGTGGAAACGTCCCTGCCCATGGAAAAAAATGAGCTTTAAGGTCCCTCCCAACTCAAACCCGTCTGTGATTCAAGGTTTTGGTGAGCTGGGTTTAACTGATCTTGCCTGATCTTAGCTAGGAGTTTTGTCCTGGGGTTCCTGAGGACAGGAGGGCTGTGTGAGCAGCACTGGGGGCTGTGAGCCAGCCCAGAGCAGGAGGTGCTGCAGGTAACCAAGCACGAGGGAAGGGGAGAGTGGGATTTCACCTGTCAGTTGTTGGGGTGAGACCTGTGGCCTCTCAGAGCCCTGGCTCAGCCCCAGTCCCTTTGAGCCTCTCCCCTAGGAGCCAATTAACTGTGAACTGTAATTAAAGAGAAGTGACTGTGGCTTCAAACAGCCTCCTAAGTGCCATTTTCTGTACAAAACAATGACAAATACCTCGAGATAAGAGAAGGCTTAGTGCATTTTAATATCTTTATGATGAATAAATCATCTCCCTTGTAAGGTTAATGAAAGCAGATGGATGTGGATGCTGGAATGCAGTTGCTCATTAGGAATTCCCTTCCAAAGTGTGTCCCTCGACAGCCCTGACCAAGCAGTCCCCGAGGAGCTGTGGTGTGAAGTGATGATGTTTAATGCATCAGGAGCAGCAGCCTGTTGCCAAATATTTACTGAACTGCACTTAAATCCCATCCACATCTCACCTTCCTTCTCATTACAGGCAGGGAGGGCTGCAGTGTCACCAGTGCCCAAAAGGGCACAGAGTTAAGTCTTTGCTGTTAGTGAGACTTTCATTGAAATGAGGGCAGGTGTTCCCAACACAGAGCAAAATCCTGCTCTTGTGCACACCTTTGGCTGCTTTGCTGATGCTGAGTGGGTATTTTGATGTGTCAAGTGATGAGATAAACACAGAGTTTGCCATTGCTGCTTTTTGTGGTTTCCTAATGGATGTTCCTCACTGTTAAAAAGGCACTGTGCAGCAGAGATTCACTCAGGGCCACTTTGTGTGCTTTAAACTGGCTTGGAAACAACTTCAGAAACTGGCTAAAAACCGAGCCAGAATTTATTTGTTTGAAGTGTCTGATTCTTTCTCCCCATTTCTCATGAGATGTAAACATGGAGTAAAAATTAATCATCTTCCAAGTGTCTGTGGAGGCTCTTGCAAGCAGCCCTGGGTGTCTGCAGCCGAGAGGGGAGGTGGCATTAGCCTAAAAATGAAGGGAGTTGGAGAAAATCTAAGAAAATCTCTTCAGAAACAAATCCCTGGGTTCATCATATCAGTACCTAGGAATGTCCAGCTTCAGCTGGGTTAGATATGCTGAACACATATATGTTAAATATGTTCTGAATGTTATTAGATAATATAATAATGTCAATTTATTGTTGAATTGTAACAGCATTTTATAAAATCCCCTTCCCCCTTGCTGTGCCTTGGCTGGAAGCTTGTTGTCCCTTTTCAGTCCCTGTGGTCAGTTATGAGGAATCATCTGGATGTGCAGGCTCCTGGCTGTGAGCTGCCCTGGGGTGGCTGTGGGTGGTTTTTGGGGAAGCAGGGGTGCTTTGGGGCTACAGCAGAACCATTTATCCCCAGTGTTGTGCAGGGCTTCCTGTCCCTTTTGAGAAACAAGCTGGAGCACAGTGCCAGCCCTGCTTCTTCTCTGACTTGGCTCAGGTTGCTGTGTTAATGCTGCTTTGAGGATTCCAGAAAGCTGCCTCAGGGGTCTGTAGGAGCTGCTGGCAGATAACAGATTCATCCCAATCACTGCCTGATTCCCTTCTGGTCTTGCTTAAGGCTGGAGGTACGACTTCCCCCTCTTTTCTTTTCCCCTCTGTTCCCCCCTTCAGCAGTGACTTTGCTCAGGAATCATTTCTCCTGTGCCTTCACTAACTGGCCTCCCAAAGCTCTCTCACAGTTCACACCAGGGTGTCTCTTCAGGCTCCTAATTAGATTAAAACACCCCCCGAAGTGACTGCAGCCCCTTTCAGCCTGCCAGCTCCCATTTCCCAAGTGCTGCCTGCCCTGGGCTCAGCCCAGCCTGTATTTTCCTGCTGGCAGGGAGTTGTGGGGTTTAAGTTTATCCTGGTGGTGAAGCAGTGTCCTAATTAGTGCTGGAGTTTTGGGATGGGCCAGGAGCTGGGCTCAGTGACCCTTGTGGGTCCTTTGCAGGATGAACATTCCTGAATTCCATGTTTTGCTGGGATGGGAAGGGAGAGCATCAGTGGGGGCTGTGGTGGGCACAGACAGGGCAGGGCAGGGAATCTCACTTTCTCCTTTTCCTAGGGGGTGAGTTTGGATAAAGAGTTCCTTTCCCTGTTAAAGGCTGTGGGATTTCTGGCACAGAAATGATTGCTCTGAGCTTTTCCTTCCTCCTTGGCGTGTTTGTGACACTGCAGGCTTGTGTTGCACCTTGCCATGCAAGTGGTTTATGCAAAGGGAAAAAAAATAGAAGCAAGTTCCCAATAAATAGAACTGAAAATATTTTTAGAAGCTTGCTGCTTGATCAAATATCAGGCCCTGTGTTCCTCAGCAGCTTCTGATGAATAATGAAACAATGCTGGCTCTCCATGCCATGGAAAGGGGGTTATCCAGCTCTGGAATCTGCCCCTGTTTCCCTGGCTTTGTGTCATAGTTCCTAATTAATAACAACAACATTAGAAGCTGACAGTTGTGAGACTTTGGAGATCTGGAGTGAATATTAACCCCTTACATTCAGAAATCATTAAATAATTATTTCTTGCTGAGGAACAGTTTCCTGAGTGCTAAACCCAGACTGGTTTGGGATCTGAGCTCATCCTCACAGCCCCTCTGCCCCAGGCAGGGACACCTTCCCCAGGCCAGGCTGCTCGGGGCACAGAGGTGCATTTGAGATTTAGGGAGATGATTTTAATGCAGACAGCTCGTGCTGATCTCCCCTTGAGTGAGAAATCCTTGCTGTGGAAGTGCAGCCCTCCCTGGGTGGGTTTGGGGATGTGTGTGCTGCCAGGAGCCGGGCTGGCTCTGGGAGCAGCTCTCAGGGCTGAGCTCTCTCCCAGGAATTTTCCATTTGCATTGCTTACACTGCTTATTAAACCCCAGCCCTCCGGTGTAAGTGGGTAATAATGGCTTTAGTTAACGAGGGCTTGTTTGTGAATAATTAATTCCCCTCTCAGCATCCCGGAGATCTCTGTTAAGTCGGTGAGGCTGCTGCTGCTTGGTGTCCTGTTACATAACTGGATTTGGGAGGGGAAAATGTATTTATGCTTTGGTGAAGAAGCTGCTTCAGTGCAAGCTCCTGCTTTGTAGGAGCACGGGTCTGCTGCTGAAAACATCACACCAGAGCAGTCCCCACCTGGGGACCCTGAGCAGATGGGGGAGGACTGATGCTGGAATATGTGGAGTGGCTTTTTGGAGTCGTTTTGTGCAGGGGCTGCCCCAGCCCTTTCCCCCTGCTCTGTCCCATTTTCTGCAGAGTGGAAGGGATTGCTGCTGTAGCCATGGGAGGTGGGCTGGGATTTGGGAATGGTCTGGGTGGGATGTCCTGGCCTTAGAGGGCCGGATGGTTTTGATGCTTTAGGCAGTTCCTTCCAGAACTGGCTGAACAACAAATAAATATATTTATTTCCACTCATTAGCATTCCTAATCTGCCTCAAAAAGTTCTTTTTTCTCTTTAATACTCACATGGTGGGAATATTGCTGGGTTGGGGGGTTTTTTGAGCACCATTTATTGTATTTTTCTTTTCAAGAAGTCATGTTCATGTTGCTGAAGCTGAGCATGGGGCATGAAGAAGCCCCAGTTGCTGTGCTTTATGTAGAAAATAAAAGTTATCAGCCATGTGGAACAGCTCGTAAACAGTAGAAGGAACATTTTAAATTTTAATGTTATCACTTTGATTATGAATATAAGAATGCTGGTAACAACGTTTTAAATTCTATCCAAAGGTCCCATTTGTTGAAGTGAAGGAACAGCTGTAATTCCACAGGAAAAGCTGTTGCCTGAAATGTGCTTGCTGGACTGTCAATAAGATTAAGAAAATGAGAGTATGCCAGAAATTGTGTAAGCAAACTAATACTCCAGACTCAGACGTCTTCAATAACCTTTCCATTTGCTCTGTTGCTTTTGTTTAAATCATATTTTTAAGCAATAAAACCTGGGTAAACACTTCTAATATGGTTTATAGGAATCTCTCCATAGCATATAACAGTAAAAAAATGTGCCCAACACCTAAATCTGTACTATATTTAAGAAATAAGCTTAGAAGTCATTTTCTTTCTGATGGGAATGCAATTTCCAGGTGCATTCACAAGCTGCTGTCTGCTGAAATTCCCCTTTCTTTCTGGGAATAGAACAAAATCAGTGCTGCCCTTGGCCAGTGTCTGCCTTGTTTGGTGTTCACCTGTCCAGGTGGGCCTGCTCTGCCTCCTGCTTTCTCCAGAGCTGTTCTGACACGTGCAGTGAACTTGAATTTACAGCAGAATATTCAGTGCCCTGTGCAGACATTCTGCACACAAGTTGTGCCTTTGCCCCTCGCAGAGGTGGGCAGAGATCACCTCTGAGCTTCTGCCTGGGCTGGAGGGGTCTGGAAGTGCTGGTTGAACTGTTCCAGGTCATCCCCTCACAGTCCTGGCTGGGCTGAGCTCTCCTGCTCACTGAGGAATCCTTGGGAGAGCTGATGGAGAATTGAACCCTGAGCACTTGGAATGCATTTCCCTTTAACAGCACTGCATCATCCCCAAAGTGAGCTCTGTCTGTGTGATGGCTGGATTTGTGAGGTGGAAATGCACTGAGAGATGCTGGGGAGGGCTTGTTGCTCCTTTTTTGGAAAGGGGTGGTTAATGGCTGGCGTGGCATAAACTTCACTTTGCTCTCTCAGCCAAGCCATGAGGCGAGGAGGGGTTTGCCTTCCCCTTTAATGCACAAATTCAGATGTGAAACACTGCCTTGTCTTTGATGGAATTCTTCAAGCACTGCTGTGAGCTCGTGCAGAGGAGATGTGGGGTGGGGTGGTACAAAAGTGGAATTAGGCCAAGCATCTCCTCCTGCTTCACGAGACAGACGCTGGAGGAGGGCAAAGCTGATCTGCTCCTGAAGGGTTTGGTTTCCTTAGGCTTCTGAGAACCCCAAATCCAGGAAGGTACTGAAATACTGAGGGATCTGAGGGCTGATTTGCTCAAGCAGGTGTGGATTTACACTGAGATTACTCCACAGATGAGTCTGAGATGACTGAAGCTCCAACCTGGCAGGGGTCCTAAAAAACCTGAGAGTCCCTGCCAGAGGAACAGGGCTGGTGTCCCCAGCAAGGAGAAGGGGAAGTGCCATAAGTGGCATTTTCTCCTTTCTGAGCCTTTAAGGTGTGCTATCAAAGCTGGCTGCTCTGCAGGAAGCCTGCTGTGCCAGATTGGCTGAGCCCTGGCAGATGCTGGAGCTCAAGGCAGGATCTGAGAGAGCAGGGGCAGCACGGGGTGCCTGGGCAGTGCAGTGGGGAAGGCAGAAAACAGCCACTTTCTGAGCCAGGAAATTGTTCTCTTCCCCTCCCTCCTCATTCCCCTCCTTCAAATTAATACTGAGACTGGGAGAAAAAAGCTTCTGACTTAGGTTTTCTTTTTGCTCTTTTTTTACTCAGTTTTGTGTGAGTGTTTTGGTTTCACTTTTTAATTAGAAAAAAAGCAGCAAAACTCCTGATGGCTGAGGTTGAGTTTGGTGTGATCTGGGTGGCACAAGCATTTCTGAGAGATTCCCTGGAGATTCTCAGTCCTGTGCCAGCAGCATCCCTGCACTGAGCATCCCCACCCAGCTGTGCCACTGCTCCCCTCCTGAAGTCCTGCAATATTGTAAAAAACCCTGCTTGGAACACAAACCTGGAGTCCTTGGGAGTAATTTTTCGTTTCCTTTGCAGAATGATTTGGTTTAATTTTTTATTTTTTGCTGCTTTTGCTTTAAATGTGTGGCGCAGCTCCCCTTGGCAGCTCCTCCTGCCCCCAGCCCCCTGTGGCACCGCTCACCCCACATGAAGGTTGGAAGGAGATTTCTCATTGACTTGCTGGAAACTGGATGAGGCTCTTCAATGATGCATGAGCAGTCTGCTGCCTGCCTGAGTGAGGGATTCTTCACCTGCTGGGGGTGGCAGGGATGTTTTAAAGGCTCTGAAAGCAGCTTGCAGCCGGGCACCACAAACCCTGCTCCTGTTTGGCTGGCACCATCCTGCTGGGGCACTGGGGTGGCCAGAGTGATTTGCACCAGACTCAGGGCTGGGCTGTCAGCTCCCAGGGTCGTGGATGGGACCCTAATAAAGGCCCCTGAGGAGGGGAAATGACCCTTCAGCCATGTGGCTCCTGAGTTCCCAGCCTCCAGCAGCAGGGCTGTGGCTGTGGCACCCATGGGTGCCTCTGGAAAGGGGCTCAGCCCCTGGGAAGCAGCACTTGGGCATCACTGAGCAGCTCCAGCAGCCTTGCAGGGTTTGTGTCTGAGGCAGAGGTGTGCCCCAGCCTTTCCCAGGACTGAAGGGCAGGTCAGGAGCTCTCCTCACGTGCTGCTCTGTCCCTGGAGCAAGCCTCCCCTCACAGACGTTCTCCATCCTCCTCGGGGTGGTCTCAGCACTTCCTGAAGGTGCCAGGTCTCTCAGAACAGGTCTCATGGCACCTTCTGCACTCCCCTGGGGTGTGGCAGGGTTCCCCTGAGGAAAGCCAGGGGGTGCTGGGGGCTGCTCTGCAGCTCCAGAGCTCTGGGAGCTGTTCTGACCCAGCACTGAGGGCAGGAGGAGATGGGACACCTGCAGTGCCTCATCTCCCGTGGGGAATGAGCCAAACCCAGCTGAAGAGCAGGACAGAGCTGCAGGAGGAGCTGGAGGCAGAGTCCATGGAATGGTTTGGGTGGGAAGGGACCTCAGAGCCCACCCAGTGCCACCCCTGCCATGGCAGGGACACCTCCCACTGTCCCAGGTGCTCCCAGCTCCATCCAGCCTGGCCTTGGGCACTGCCAGGGATCCAGGGGCAGCCACAGCTGCTCTGGGCACCCTGTGCCAGCCCTGCCCACCCTTGGAGTGGTGCATTCATGGCTGCAAATCCTGCAGGAGCAGCAGTAATTAACTGTGCTTTGGGGCTGTTCTTTTTGCAAATGGGCAGAATGAATTAAAAACTTGTCAGCCACAGGAGGCTCCAGAGGCTCTGGGAAGGAGCAGGAGCTGATTGCAGCAATGCTGGGTTTGTAGCACTGCTCCCTGCTCTGCTCAGAATGATGATGATAAAGTACAGCTCCTGAAATTACACCATTCTCTTCTGTTAGCCACCCTTCTTTCTGCACTGAATGTCATTCAAATATTTGCTCTCTTCAGCTGATACTTTCCTCCGAGAAGTTTAATTGTCTAGAAAACAACCTAAGCACACATTTAAGGAAAACAGTCTGTATTTATGGGTTGAGTTTCAGCTGCTGCAGCACTATTTCTCACATTTAGGCATGTTAGGAGGGGAAATGGTTTCCAGAGCTAAAAAAGCCCACAGCAAATTAACTCAGTGATGTTGAATGGTGGCACCAGTGCAATTATTATTTTTTTTTTTTTTTTGGTCTTAGCTGAAGCACTGCCTAGTGAGATATTTCATGTACAGTCTGTGGGGCACGTGCTGGAAAAGCTGTTCCAGACACAGTTACTGCTCCAGGCTGGGCTCGTTAGCACAGGGCTGAGGGGTGTTAATGAGGGACCTGCTGGGTGTGGAGCACAGCGTGGACATTGCCACCTGCTCAGGGCATTAAAATGAGCCTTGACCTTTATTATAACACAGATTTTAACAGCACAGCATTGAAGCTGCTCAGGGTTCCCAGGAATTCTGCAGAGAATGTGCTCTCCCTCCCTCAGACACGGCTTGAATGGGCTGCAGGGCTCCCAGGGAGAGACTTGGCCACCAAATAATTTCCCTGCCTGACATCCAGCCACGGGGAAGGTTGTGCAGGATGACCCAGCAGCCCTGGGAGCTGCTGTTGCACAGCTGAGAATGTAAAGGATGTGACTGGAAGGAGTTGGTTGTAAAGGCAGCAAAGGTGAAGGTTTTATGGAGATGGTATTTAGGTGTAGGCAGGGCAGAGCCCTGTGCAGCAGGACGTGGCTTTTCTTGGTTCCCCTGCACAAAAGAGATTTTATTTCTATCTTAATGCACAAAAATAATGTTCCTACAACTGTATAAAATGGGTAGCACTTGGGGCTGAATGCAGAAATTACAAAAGTGCCCCCATCTTCTTCTCTTCTGTGTTACATTTAACTGTTCCTGGTCTTTGCAAAGGCCACGCTGTTCTTTGCAGAGGATGAGACACAAAATTCACCTTTGATTTTCTGGTCTTGTGCAAGTCTCAACTGCCTGGATGGTTCTTAACACAGAAATTGTCTTGAATTCTCTTAAATTGTTCTGTGCTGCAACTGTCAGGTGTTGAGCAGCTCCTAAATTTCTCTTATGGTGAATAAATGCCCTGATATCCAGGAGCCAAGTGGTGTAAATCCCAGTGCCATAAATCTCCCATCCATCCAGAGGAGGAGCTCAGAGGTTCTGAAGGATTTTGAGAAGCTCTGGCAATGAGTCATTTGAAGATTACAGGGGCTTGGAGCTGCAGAGTCCTTCAGTGCTTCTGCTTTTCTTTAGTCCTGTGCCCCTCTGCCCAAAGCCAATCTGTGGTGTGGAAATGTTAATTTTGAGGCTGGAAAATGGGTAAACAAAACCCCAGCAATCTAAACCCTGATGCAAAAAAAAAATCAGTGGGGTGATTTTAGGATGAAGAAAAACATTTTGATACCAAACCCATGCAAGGCAGGAGAAGCATTTTTCACTCTGTTTTTGGCTGATAGCAAATACAGCAAAAATCTCTAAGGACTTTTCCTGCAGCTCTTGTGCAGCAATGTGCAGCCTCATCTACCTGCTGCTTTTAACTGGGGCAATAACCTGGAATGTTACTGGGAGGAGTCTCCCTCTCCCCCATCCTTCAGCAAAGGCAAAACAAAGAAAATAATTAAATGTTTAATTTTTTTCTTGCTGTTGTAACAGAAGGATTAAAACAAAAATTATGTAAAAAAAACAGTGACATTTTCCCAAGAATGCTTTTTGTTGCATATTCATGGACATTTAGAACATGAGGGAAAGTCCAAGATTTGCTCATGGGGAATATTCCAGGTGCAGCTGGGGAAGAACTGTGTTTCCCCTGTCTCTGTCACCTCTTCCTGTGTTTCCTCAGAGCCACCTGAGCACTGTGGGTTTGTAGAGAGCCTATTACTGAAATAAGGAAAACACTCCTCCCTCTGGATGCAGCAATCTGTAGTGCTGGGAGGTGTAAGCCTTGTGAGGAAAAACCACAGGAGGGCATTTCCCTTAGGGGGTGAGGATTCTTTGATTGAGTCCCTGTGCCCTGGGGTGTCTGTGTTTAATTAGAGGATGCTCATTTGCAATTTTGCCACTGTCAGGCAGGACCAGCTTTGTGGAGTTGAGTGGACTTTGCCACATGTGTGGAAATAAGTGGGGCTTGAGTGGCTTTGCTGAGTTGGTTCTGCTTTCCTGGGAGCAGTTCCTGAGCCACTGGGACCAGGAGGTGGCCCCTGTGCTGAACACTGATGCTCACCTGCCTGGCTGTGGTCTTGAGGTTGCTGCCAAGGGGACTGAGACTCACTCATTCAGCTGTTCTGAGGCTGCTGGGATCACCTGGATATGTTTTGGGCTCCTCTGTGCAGTGTTAACAGCAGCCTTGGTCGTGGTCCAGGTGAAGCCTCAGACCTTCTCCAGGGACCTTCTGCTTTTCAGCCTCAAAATCAATATTTCAATGCAGTAAGTGTGAGGAATGGTGCCACAGCTTGCCTGCGTGTGGGGCTGTGATCCCAAGGAAATCCTGCATTCCTGGTGTGATCTGGGAGGAAAAAGCTCGTGGTGCTGTGCAATCAGTGACTCCTTGGATCAGCTGACTGGGATAAGGATTTGTGTGCCAGGACCAGCCAGCCCTGCTGGGCTCTGAACTGTTTGTGCAAGGCTGCTGAGAAAAACCTTGAGGTTGGAGCAAAATATTTGTCTCTCTGGGCTACAGCTGAGCCCCCGGTGGGAAAGCAGAACAGCAGCAATCTGATTTCCCAGGAATGCTCCCTCCTGCTCCCTGCTGGGAGAGTTCCTGTGGGAAACTGGGTAGGAGGGGCTGGGATTGCTGCAGCATGGAAAGGGGATGCCCTCGGGAGTGCTGTGCCAAGCTCAGTGTCTCCAGGACAGGGCAGGAGCTGCTGCATCTCTGGTGCATCCCAGGGCTTTTGTTTCCCTGTGCCAGGAGGGTTTGAGGCTGGATGTGGGCACAGGGGCTGTCACTGTGATGCTTCAGCCCTAAAAGCTGCTGCCTCACCTCAGAGAGGCTTTGAACTCTCCCCTCCCTGTTTTTGCTCCAAGAGGAAGATGTGATTCCTGTGTTTTCCCTGGATTAACCCCAAAGGCACGTCCCCTTTGCCAGGCTGCCCTCTGGGAGTGTCTCATGAGCACTGCCAAGCCCTGGGCTCCTGGGAAGGGGCTGAGGTTGGAATGGCTTCTCTTTGTTGGCAGAGCTGTGTGCTGGACACCTTTGCCACCTGTGTCCTCCCAGCTCCTCTGAGAAGTCCTTTGGCCCAGAGCCCTGTGGCACACAGCATGAAGAAATTACACCCACACACTGAGGTGTCCAAGGCAGAAAAGAGGCAGTTTATTTACAAACTTCAACTTTTATAGAATTCCAGCAGTGACCATGGATTGGAGGAAGAAAATCTTCCTCTCCAACCACACTGGGCAACCCAACAGTCCATCAACAGCCTCCTCCTTGTGAGAAGAATGCAAACATGGTTAGATGGTTACAAATAACAAGAAAGTTGTTGATGTAAAATCATGTCTGACTCCACTGCAAAAAGTAAACACAAAAAAAAACTAAAATAAAACTTTTTAAAAACTTCTTAAAAAACCAGAGGAGAACAGCAAAAACCCAGACAACAGGGTCCCTTCAGTGCTGCTCTCTGATGAAGCTCCTTACAGGAGGTGTCTCCTGGCAGCCTGGTTCTGCTGGCAGCCCTCTCCAAACTGCTGGGGAAGGAAGGGCAGTGCTTCCTTCGTGCAATCCAGGAGGAATATTCAGTGTTCCTGAGGGGGAGCAGGAAGGACTGGAACAGGAAGGGATGTTTGATCTCCCTGGGCTGTGGGTCAGGATGCTCACTGGGGTCTGGGGGAGCCACTGCATGGGTCTGTGCTGTTCTGGTGTGCTCAGTGTGCACAGAGCAGGCTCTGGGTGAGCCCCACCACTCCTGTGTCTGTTCTGAGGAGTTCCTGTGCTGGGATGAGCCCCCGTGGCAGAGGTTCCTGGTCATTAATTTCCACCTTCAGTAATGAAAGAGAGCAGACCGGGAAGGGTCACTGGGCTCCGAGCACGTACTCAGGGCAGGCTCAGCGGATTAAGCCTGCGGGGAAGGAGGAGCTGAACCCAGCAGGGGATGAGCCTGGGGATCAGCAGAGCTGCTGCTGGGCCGGGCTCTCAGCACCCGGAGCTGTCCAGCCCGGGACGAGCATCCTGCATCCCATCGGGGCCGTCCTGCAGCAGATGCTTCATTCCTGCTGCCTCACATCCTTCCCTGGCATTAAATATCTGTCTGTCTGCATCTGCATAGCTCACAGAGTATCCTGAAGTGGAAGGGACCCACAAGGATCATCATGCCCAGCCCCTGGCCCTGCACAAACCAATGGAAATTTTGTCTGGTGGGACGGCTCCACAAGGGAATTCTGGTCACAGTTGTGCTTTTCACCTTGCAGCTGCAGCTCCTTGGCCCAGGAACTTGGTGTTTCTGCCAGGCCAGGGATGTGATGCAGCAGGAAGGGTTGGTTTGGAGTGGCTGGGATTTCAGTTTCTGGCACTGAACCCCAGGGAAAGGGAAGTGTGTTGGTGCTGTGGGTTATCCTGGATTGTGTGACCTTGCAGAGGGGTCTTGGTCAGAGCTCACAGTGAAAACCCAAACTGCAGGAAAAGCAGAGTCACAGAGGGCTTTCCCAGCCTTAATGGTTCTAGGAGAGAGGCCAACCATTCCCCCAGCCCTGCCAAGGCCACCACTGACCCTTGTCCCCAAGTGCCACATCCACGTGGCTGTGGACACTTCCAGGGACAGTGGAATCCCTGTCCCTGGGCAGTTCCAGCAGGGTGAGGAGTGCTGAGCCTTTGCAGCCCCTTGTCACAACACCTGTGCTGCTGCACCCACTTGTCCCCCGCCACCTGGGCAGCATCTCAGCCTCCTCTCCTGGGTTTCAGCTGTTTCTCACCAGGGTCACTCTGTTTCTTTGCTGCAGGATATGTCTGCACACATTTCTGCCTCTTTGCCAAGCAGTTTGAGCTTTAAAGGCCTGAAAATGGGTCAGCTCACAGCTGTGCCACAAAGTAGCTAAAGCCTCTGGTATTACAGTGTGGTCACAGTATTTATTTACTTTTTAGCAGTGCTGGCAAAAATACAGATATTTTCTGCAAAATTAGATGCGTGAAGATTTCATGCAAACACATAATTCCTGTGCACGTTCAAATCCCTTGGGGAGCTGGGACCCTCACCCTGGCTTGGTCCTGCAGCCCCAAATTCCTGCAGCTCCTTTCCAGACCAGGAGGGATTTAGTGCAGTGGAATGAGCCATTCCCTGTCTGCATGGTCCACTGCACAAACCAGGCCTTGGAGAAGGTTCAGCAAAGAGCCAGATCCACGGGGCTGAAACTGAGGATTTCCATCCAGGGGACAGTGAACATTTTTTAAAGGATAAGGATCCTCTGCTGCCAGCACTGTGGGGCCTCTCTCTGTGCATTGTACTGGCTCTATAAACACTGCTGCTCACAGCTTTATCAAACTGAGGGGGGTTTCCCCATCTCACCAGGGAGGAGGAATCTGGGGAAATGATTCTGGGATCCTTTATGGGAAGCAGAGATTGGGGTCAGTTCAGGATGCCCAGGTTCCACCCTAGGAAAGAAGTGCTTGGCTCTGGAAGCTCTCTTGCTCCATGAGTCTTCCCTTCTAGTTTTCTTTGCTAAACCCACATTTAATCTCAAATTCACAGCAATCTGTATTTTTTCCCTCAAGACCTATGCCAGAACATTTCTTCCATGTAAGGATCAGGAGCACAGGTTACCTTGCAGCATAAATTGAAATACTTACCTCAATTCAGACTTCTAAAACTGTGGCCCAACATCATCCTCACCCCTTTGTACTTGCAAAAAAGAAGTTTGGGAAGAAGGAGACTTTGAGCATATCTGGATGATTTTTGTCTGAAATAAACTGCTTCAAATGGAGCTGTTGTCCTTTTGCAGAAGGATCAGATCTCTTTGGACAGGGACAAAAGCCTGCCTCTGATTCATTTCATTCTGCCACTGAGTGTTTGCTAACCCTGGTCACCTCCATCTCTCTCATGCCATGGAGTGCTGTTATTTCTCAGAAAACACTCAGGAGGGATTGAATGTTCTTCAGTTTACAAGAAGCTGCAAAGAGCTTCAAAGAAAAAGAGGAGGAAGGGTTTTATCCCATGAATAGCTAAATCAGGAGAGAGGGTGATGCTGTGGTGGCAGCCTGGAGATGCAGGTTTGGAACCAAACCTGCCTGGGTAACCTCCCATAAATGCAAAGCTCAGCGTGCAGTGACTTAAAAACTTATTAATTAGAGCATTTATTAATTTGCAGATGTTTCAGCTTGGATTGTACTTTGGAAACAAAGGCTTTTCTTCACAACACTGACTGCAGCATTGTCCTTGTGCTGCCAGGAGAGTGCAGCACGTGGGAATGGCACCAAGGGACTGAGCCCAGCAATTCCCCCTGCACAGGAGGCAGAACTGCCCTGGGCAGTGCCCAGCCCTGAGCACAGACCAGACAGGCTGTGGGGTCTCCTCCTGGGGACATTCCAGAGCTGTGTGGCCTCAATCCTGTGCCCTGGGATGGCCCTGCTGGAGCAGGGAGGTGGCACCAGCTGCTCCCTTCAGCCTGACCCGTGCTGGGACTCTGTCAGGTGGATGATCTCTGTGAAATTCCTTTGTTCCAGGTGCCCTGGGGAGGAGCAGGATCCCTTTCAGCCCCCCAGGAAGCTCCTCAGAGCTGGAACCAAGCTTAGGAGTGTGTGCCCAGGGAGCTCTCAGTTCATGTCATCTCCTCAGGGCAGCATGGAGGGGGAAAGTGAACCAAAGCCCTCGTTGCAAATCCTGTGCCAATTATCAGCAGCATTTCTCACTCCTGTCCTCGTCACTTGCTGATGTTTTGGATGGAAAAGACAAAACACAGAGGAAGATTTGCATGTTCATCATTGTGGGTGTCAGGCATGACAAGTTCAACAGCTGCCCTGGAAGGTGCAGCTCAGACAAGGAGGGCTCTGTGGTGTCAGATATTTTGGGTTTTACCAAAGTAGGTGAGGTAGGGGCTGAGCAGGATAAATAATTGAGCTTTCCTCATATCAATATAACAGCTCTGAGTGCTTGTTTGGAATATCATAGAGAGCTGCAGAATACATATCAGAGGGAAAGGATCCTCAGAGGGATTAATCAAAATTCTGTTTACAGAGCAGTGACTTGGGTTGGAAATGTGTGTAAGTGGGACAAGTATCGTGCTCTGTCTGAGGTGTTTGATACAGTTCTGCTGTGCTTTGTGTTGTTGCTGTCTTCTCCACCCTCCTCTGCCTCTGAGGCAGCAGACAGCATCCTTCCTCTGCCCCAGCTGGACCAGGAGAGGCTGGGACCCCCCTGCTGTCCCCCAGGGCAGGGACACGGGGCTGTGCAGCCTCTGGATGAGCTGAGCATGACAAGGTCTGGCTGAGCTCCCCCTCTCAGCCCCAGTTATTTATCAGTTTGTGTTTCTAATCAGTGCAAGTCTTCTCTGCCTGGCTCTAATTGGAAGGTGCCTGAGGGTATGGAAGCTGAAACCATGTCAGCTTGGCTCTGACACCAGCTGTAACAATCTCCTCAGGAATGACCCCAAATTTCAGGTGGGTGCTGCCTGCCCATGAAAGCAGCAGGTAAAATCTGTCATCACAGAAGGGTTCAGAGCAAGGCACAGTTTAGGATCCACAGATCTGTTACTTGAATTGAATAAAATTCGTATTTTTGGCAGCTCTTTGAAGTACAATTAGATTAGAAAACAGCTGAGGAATAGTTGGACAACAGCCTGCAGACTAATAAAACAATCCTTCTGTATTACTGATCTCCAAAAGGCTCCAAAGAGGAAAAGAAGGGGTGTTTAGCTGTTAGAGTGAGAATTGTGTCTTGGTATAAAAGCCACACAAGGAGCAAGTGAAGGATTTCCAGTGAGTGTGGTTTCTTGAAGCAGAGTTGCCATTTCCAGTGGCTGATCTCCTGAAGGATTTCAGCTCCTTGTGATGACACCCAGCTCCTGTTCCTTCTGCACAGAGAGCCCTTTCCATACCAAATGCCCCTGCTGGGCTGGAGTGCCTGCAGTTCCAGGAGGGGAATTGCTGCTGGAATTGCCATCCCAAAATCTACCTGTGTGCTTTACCTAACCCCAAAGCACACAGGCAGATTTATTTTTTTTTTCATCTGCCAAACACTGAGGGTACTGACAGCTGGGGTGGAGGTGCAGAAATGGTTTTAAAATGCCAAATTCTGTCATGCTGGAAGATATCCCAGCTCTGGATTACAGAGCACCATGGATTTATTGGTGGTCAGAAAGAGGTGGCACTAAAATTAGAATTAATTACCATGGGTGCAGTTCAATAATGAGCTGTGGCGTCAGTGCTGGGGAAGTTACTGGGAGGGAAGTGCTGGGATGGGAACTGGGCACAGACACCTCCTCAGCACCAAACTGTGCAGAGCCCAGGCCTGGGCTGGTTGCCAAAGGGAGAAAGGCACCTGCCACGCTCAGGTGATGCTGTTAAAGATCACAAGGACACAGACTCTGACTCAGGAGGCTGACAGTGACTCCCTTTATTTCCCAGAATTTTTTATTTTTTATGCTGTTCTACAGAGAACAACCAAATGGGTGAAACAAAGACAAACTTCTTCAATCACATTGGTCAGAGCAGAGGGACAGCAAGGAGAAGTCCCTCCTAGGGAAAGGAATGCAAACAAAAGTTGCAGTCAGGAAAACGTGTCTCTGGTTGGCAGAAAACTCTCTGGGAAAGAGTTTCAGAGAAACCCAAACATCTCAGGCACCAAGCAGGGCTACACTCAGGTACAGAACCAATTGCATAAAAGTCAGGGAAATAAGAAAGAAAATAACACGGAAAATAAAAATGAAGAAGAAAATTAAACCCCACGGTTCTAGTGATGTGGTGGAGCTGAAAACAATAAACCGTCTGAGGAACCTGAACGAATAAAACGAATAAATTTGAAACAGGCTTTCAAATCATCCAGCTCATTTCAGCCCATCTTCCTTCCTAGAAGCATTTCCCTAATGAAAACACTTTTCCTGCCATTAGGCTAATTTTCCCTTTCTGGCTGGCCTGTGCCTCATCCCACTCCGGGAATAATGGGCTCCTCCATAATTTGAATTCCAGCACTGAGCTTTAGCCCTGCCCGAGACAAACCTGGTTTGGGAATCTGCTCTCTGTCTGTTGCCTGGCAGGGTGAGGTGGACTTGAAGAGCAGGAGGCATAAATGTGAAACATCTTCTGTCCCCAGTGTGAAACCCTTCCTCAGCCAGAGCCCCAGCCTGGTCTGAGCTGTCCATGTATCCCTGGGGAGTGAGGAGGTGGCTGTGGCACCTTTCCTGCATCCAAGGAGAGCCAACCCAAGGACAGGAGCTGCTGGGATGGAGGAGTGGCAGTGGGCCTGAGGTTCCAGCAGGGATCTGCCAAACCCAGACCTGATGTTCTGGGGCTGAGCCACATCTCAGAGCCGAGGCTGGGCCCCTCTGCTCCGGGTTTTGATGGGTTATTGTCACTCCATTAGGGTTATTGTCACCCCATTCGGGTTATTCTCACCCCGTTTGTGCTCCAAAGGGTTGAAACATGAGCAGTTGCACTGGATTCTGTCTGTGATGGGTGATCTCTCATTCCTGATGGCTCAGTTTGGGGATTGGGTGTAGCAATTCGACACCCACACACTGAGGTGTCCAAGGCAAAAAAGAGGCAGTTTATTTATTTACAGACCTCGACATTTATAGAATTCCAGCAGTGACCATGGATTGGAGGAGGAAAATTGTCCTCTCCAACCACACTGGGCAACCCAACAGTCCATCAATTCTCTGCTCCTGCAGAAAGGAACTCAAAACAATCATTGTTTACATGAAAAGTCTGTGAGAAACTCCACCACAAAAATGCAAACACAGAAGGCTGAAATGAGCTTTAGAAAAACAGAGAAGAACAGGATGACAATTGGGTGTTTGACCTTTGAGGACCCTCATTCCTTTGTGTCTGCCTCCTCCCGTGTGTCACCTCCGAGGTGGCACCTGCACTGCTCCCTGACACCCAGGGATGGCTCCTACAGGGCACATCAGACCTCGGCCCTGCAAAATCAAGTGATCAAAGATGGTTTGGGGGTTTTTTCCCCTTTGATTTTCAGCTTCTACCAAAGAATTGTTCCCATCAAGTCTGATTTTCCCGGGTGGCAGCCTTGGTGGGTTTGCAGGGTCGGATGAGCCGTGTCCATGTGCAGTGACCCCACAGGAATGTGGGGATGGGGACTGGGATGCCGTGCAGCCCTGATCCTGAGCCACAATAACCCTGCTGGCTGTGTCCCAGATCCAGTGCTGCCTGTCCCAGCAGCTCCAGGTGTGGTCAGGCTGGGTTCCTCACGTGCTGGAGAAGCTGGCAGGCTTCCCTACCAGTGGGGACCCTGTCAGCCCATCATGGGGTCACTGGAGTTCCTCAGTTCTGCTACTGATGCCTTCCTAGGAAGGAAGTTTAAAGTAACCTGTTACAAAGGCACACAGCACATGAAAGATCTGCTCCTTTTGACACAAAATTGCTTCCCCTCATTCACAGAGGCTTATTTTCCAGTGAATCTCTTTTATTGATCTTTTTTCTCTTCTTCTTAAGGCTGCTGTAGTCAGTGATTTTATTCTAAAGCTTAGATTACTTCTGAGAGTAGCTCAGTAACAGTGTGATTCATCCCATTAGAATATGGAAAGGCTGGAAGCCTCTCCTACTGTGTATAATACGACAAGTACAAGTTTGGGATGTGAAAAGGGCCTGGTAAACTCTGAGTTTTGCTTTAGTGTTACCAGTGTAGTGATTAAAACACGCAGGGGTTTTGCCTCCCTGAAGGTGCAGCTGCCACAGGGCTGTTTGTAGCTCTGGAGGAGCAACACCAAATGCTGACCCCAGGCTGCCCCACGGGTGGATGGTCCAACTGGGCAGACCTGGACTGGGCAGAGTGGATGAACCAGAGCTCCCAAACCAGCTGGGTAATCCCTGCCTGGCACCACTGGGGGATCAGTTGCCTCTCGTGGCTGTAACTGGGTGTGACACCCTTGTCTGGGGTTTTGCTGCTCTCCTCTGTCACTTCAAGGAGTTTTGTAAAGTCTTGTTTTTAGCCTTCTGTGTTTACATTTTCTAACAGAGTCAGATACACTTTTATATAAATAACCTTCTTGTCATTGTAAAATCTAGCAATGTTTACATTCTTTTCATAAGGAGGATGATGCTGTTCAAGAGTACAACAACACGGACTCCGAGGTCAGAAGGCTGAAATGACTCCAATTTTTATTACTTGGGAATTTCTTCCCTTTATACTGTTTTACAAAGAACCACGCAATGGGTGGAAGAAAGACAAACTTCTTCAATCCATTGGTCAGAGCAGAGGGACAGCAAGGAGAAGTCTCTCCCAGGGAAAGGAATGTAAACATAGGTTATGGTTAGGAAAACGTGTCTCTGGTTGGCAGAACAGGGTCTGGGAAAGAGTTTCAGAAAACCAAAACATCACAGCATGAACCAGGGCTACAGGAGGAGACTGCTGATGGACTGTTGCATTGTCCAGTGTGGTTGAGGAGGAAGATTTTCTTCCTCCAATCCATGGTCACTGCTGGAATTCTATAAACATTGAATCTGTAAAAAAACCTCCTCTTTTCTGCCTGGAACACCGCATGGTGTCTGTGTGAATTCTTTATGTCATAAACAACACGACACAGTGTGATACCTGTCCCCTGTGTCACTGTCCCAGGCCAATCCCTGCTTTCCCTAAGCCCTGCCCTGCTTCCATGGGGCAAACCCTGAGCTGTGCTGCTTCCTGGAGGAGGTGCAGGCCTGCACCTCTCCCTCCTCCTGACATCCAAGGGTACCAGCTGGAAATGAGCAGCCAGTTGTGCTGCTGGGCTTCATGGGGGAGGTGGAAAACATCAAGTGGGATGTTACATATATAACATTAAAACAGTATCATGTTTAGTCATTGTAGTAAAACTATTTTACTATTTTCTATTACTATTTTCTATTACTATTTACTATTAGTAAAAATATATATACTATATAGATTAGTATATATATATGAATACTAATTATACTAATTAGTATAAAACGTTTTATTTTACAAGAACTGATATGGTTGTGCCTCTCAGAGGCTTGAACAAATATATTTGAACCTAAGAGCAAACTTCATTTTCCTGGAATACTTTAAAATCCATTTGCTGTGTATAAAAATAGCATTCTTTGAAAACATCCTGGTTTTTAACTTTATCAAACAACAGGGCAAACTCAATGCAGTTTGACCTGTACCATCTCTTTAAAATTCTCTTGAATATTTCCAGACTTCTGAAGGTGTCTGTTAGCCTTGAAGCTTTCCAGGGACTCAAACTCCTGCTTTTTCCCTTTTGCCATCTCTTAGTCTAAGATGATGTGCTTCTGATTCCTTTTCTGCTGTTGTAACAAGCAGCTCTGACTCTTTCTCCTTTGCTTGGAAAACACTTCTGTTTGCTTATCACTGATTTTTATCTGCCCCTTTCCCTGGGCAGGACCTGCCTTTCCCTTTCACCTCCAGGCTGCATTCCCATCTCTGCTGGAGGTGGTGTAAGATAAAGCACCGCTCATCACTTTGCTCTTCTCCTGCCCTTTTGCACCCTGGCTGACTCCTGCTGTTTCCCTGACTCTGCACAAGGTTAAGTGAAGATGATTCCACTTAAACCTGACTCTGGAGATCGGTGGGACCTTAGAGTGTGTGTGAGAGTGCAAATCTATGAATAAATAATGCCAGATCACTGTTACTGGGATTTTTTTTTCCTGCTCTCCTCAAGAATGCAGCTTTCTGAGCCCTGTGATTAACGCTTTAGGTGAGCAGCAGAACTCAAGTTAATAAATAATTGGGGCCAACTGTGCATCAAATCGATGAAAAGGCTGCAGTGACAGCTATCTAAAACTTGTCAATGACTGTAAGATTGCCATCTTCTGGAAAGCAATTAACGTTTAAAATTGCTGGCAATGGGTGGCAGGGGGCGAGGCGTGCCTGGGTGCTTTTATTATTAATTACTCAACGACCCTTTGGATTGTTTTGGAAAACACTCCTTGGTCCTGCTCACCTGCCTTGGTTCATCAGAATCGACAGGACACAGATAACAGCAAATGATCGAACTTCCAGTGGCTTTGCATTGATTATCTCCCATCTGGAGCCTTCCTCGGTTAATTTTCAGTGTAACTCCCAGATAAACACTCACGTGGTTGTTTCAGCTGTGCCTGTGAGAATGGAAGGAGTTATTGTTCTGCTTCCAGCATTCTCCAAGGCTCTTGAAAGAGAAGTTGATGGGGAAAAAAAAATTGACTGGAGGAAGCTATAGATGCCTTTAATGGAGAGCTGATAACGCTGATGGAGAGCAGGGAGGGAGGTGGGAAAGGCTCACACCTCTTCCCACAGAGAGGATGGGGCACTGAGATTTGTGTTACTTTTTACACTTCAGGGAGAGTTTACTAAAGCTGAATTATTCAATTACAGCAGACTTGATTGAATGAACTGCTTGATAAAGTGCAAATAACACCTTTGTTTTACATGGAGCATAAAATGAACTGCATTAATATTTATAGGAACTCGTTTTGTCTGAATGAAACTGGTTTCCACTACCACTGGCTGACTGCTTTTAAAATTTAAAAAAGAAAAAAATCAACTCACCAGCATCATTTGAGGAGGAAAAATTTAGTTATCTGTGCAAGTGAGGTAACCTGGTGTAGGGCTGATGGGAACAGTTCCCACTGCCTTCTTTTTTGGGGTCTGTGATGGGGCTGGGAGACATTGTCCCTATATTGATAAAATCTTCTTCTTGGCACTGATCAGTTCAGGAACTGAATGTTGCAGCTGAGCACAGGAATCTGATTTTATCACAAGTTACTGGAGGGAGGAATTCCTTCCCCAAATCCCATCCCACCCTGTCCTCTGGCAGGGTGAAGCCATTCCCTGTGTCCTGGCACTCCAGGTCCTTGTCCCAGGTCTCTGCCCATCTCTCTTGTTGGCTCCTTCAGGTCACAATTAGTTCATCCCTAATGAACCAAACCAGCCCTTTCCAGGCCCTGGGTCTTTAGTGCAAAGGTGTTTATGAGCTCTGGATTTGCAGACCTCTCCAGGCTGACCCCTGAAGGGAATGTCCTTCCCAGGCCCTGCTCTCCAGTGCTGCCAGAAGGACCCAAGCTCAGCTAAAGAGAGACAAATTTACCTCTGATTTCCCACAGAGCTCCCCATCCCCACCCCTGCCCTGTCTTTCCCATGGATATTTCCCTCTGCTATGTGTCAGGGGAGGATTAAGAGCTAAAGAAACCTGCTAATTACTTAGTGGGATCAGCATCTGCTAATGAGCTGGGGTGCACCAGCCCAGCACCGGTCTGTAACAAATCTGCCTGCAGATAATTTGCTCAGAGCAGATTTTTGTCTGGGTGAGCCAGATCCGTGTTTCACTTGAAGCAGTCACCTAATTAATGGCATTAACAGGGAGGGGCTTCATTTCCAGCGGGGTAAAAACCCCTCAGGCACTGGCTCCTGTTCCCTGGCACAGGGCAGTGACTGCAGCCCTGCCCTGGACCAGTCCTGAAAGGGTTTGGGGCTTATCTGGAGAGGGAAGCAAACAAAAGGTGGTGATGTGAAGTGCATCACCAAGGTGCAAATGTTCAAGTGCATCTGAATGTTTTTGTTGGCTCCTTGTCCCACCGACTGCAGAGAGAATGTGGCTCAACATCTCCCAGTTCTAGACCTTGACTGTGCCAGTCATGTCCAAAGAGAGAATCTGGAAAAATCACAGAAACACAGAATTTCTAGGTTGGAAGAGACCTTCAAGATCATCGAGTCCAACCCAGCTCTAACACCTCAACCAGACCATGGCACCCAGTGTCACATCCAGGCTTTGTTAAACACACCCAGGGATGGTGACTCCACCACCTCCCCGGGCAGGCCATTCCAGAACTTCATCACTCTTTCTGTGAAAAACTTTTTCCTGATATCCAACCTGTACTTCCCTTGATGCAGCTTGAGGCTGTGTCCTCCTTGGTATTTCCCTTGATGCAGCTTGAGTCCTCTCATTCTGGCAGCTGCTGCCTGGAGAAAGAGACCAAAAATGTTTCTCTTGTGTTGATTTTAAAAATCTGTTTGTCACCTCGATGCTTAAATGTCAGCTTATTAATGGTATGGCAAAAAAAAACCTGCTGGGGGTGATGTCTCCCACGCCTCCAGAGGATTCCCAGTGCCCCTGGATGATGGAAACTGGGCTAAAAAGAGAAGCAGGAGGCCCACATGCTGTCCAAGCATTGTGAGAGCTGTTATCCAACTAGCTGGTTACCAGCCGTTCCAGGGAGGAGGCAGTAAAACCCCTATTTATAGGGAATATTCCTGTAGAAAAGTGTAATTTGTAGCACTACCTGAGCTAATTACAGTCGTTGTAAAATCCAAACAATGCAGGAACACTTGGCTTAAGAAAAGAAGCATTAAGAGCTTAACACTTCCAAGCTGTGGGAGTGGTGACCCAGGGAAAGCAGGGAAGGCAGCTGGAGTTTGGTCCATATGGATTGGGAGCCACAGAGCATGAAGTGCTGCTGCCTTGGCCATCTGCAGGCTGTGGGGATTTCTGTCCTGGGCTGTAATAATTGGAAAGCCCACTGCAAGCACTTGTGAAGGCAGCAAAAATCAGCACATGTAAAAAAAAAAACAACCCACAATGTAAATAATTAAAAGAAAATTAAACACCCCTGGTGCTTTGCTGTTTTGTGCCTAGTTAGGCTGAGCTTGTCACAACCTCTAAAAAAGCCTTTGATTTCTAATGCTAAATAGAAATTCAGGTATTTGTATAGCTATTGTATCTCATGTGGTGATATGTCTGTGTAGTTCACTGTTACATAAATTGGTGTAAAAAGCTGATAATACAAGAGGTGAGTAATTAAAAGCTCAGATCTATATTTCTCTTCCCCATGGAAATCTTGGCCAGAGGCAGCATTAGTATTTCAAGTCAATCACCTGTCCCAGCAGCACATTTGGAGAGCTGGGGATGCACTGAGCTGAGCTCTTTTATTTCTCAGTACAGGGAGATGGCCACACTCCAAAGGAATTGGCTGGAAAACAGCAGGATAAAAGAACTTTCTTCCTATTTTTAGGTGATTTTTTTCCCCCCAGTGAGCCATTTCCAACATGGTTTGGGGAAAAAAACTTAAAACTGGAGAAAAACCTTGTGGTATCAGCACCTCGTAGTGTGTGATGTGTGGACATGGAGGTCAGCAATCCCACACCTCTCAGATCCTTCCCAAGCAATTTGTAATCTCGTGTGTAAAACATCTCTCTCTCTGGGCAGAAACACATCTTAGAGCAGGGCTCACCCTGCCTTTGAAAGGTTCTGTAGGAGCAGTGATCCTGTCTGCCTTACAGGCTGGTATCTCTTTTCTCCCCTCTTGTATCAGCTGGGGAGAGGAAATTCTGAGTTCCTGGAGATGAGTGAAACCAGCAAACCCCTGAGAGGGCTGGGAGGGGCTTTGAGGCCCTGTGATGCTGTTGGGAGAAGATGGTACCAAGTAATTTCTTTTTGCTGTTATTTTATCTTTTGCTGTCTCATTGTAATGGATGCTGAGCTGGGTCAGAAGCCCAAACTGTACCCAATGGAGTGGTGAAGGTTTCTATCAAATTAAATTCCTTGTTCTTCCCCTTTGCTTATTGCTCCTCTGAATGCCATTCCAGGAAGCTCTGCATACTTGAGGCATGTCAAAACCACATGTTTAAGTTATGTGCACCATAGGTCAGTTCTCCTTCACTTTGCTCTCAATCTTTTATCTCTCTGCACAGAAAAGCCTCCAAGGAATATTCATATTGTCTAACTTGGCATTAAAACAAACACTTCAGCTTCATTACTTTCACAGAGTTGATTTAAATACTCGAAGTGACTGATGAATGCTGAATGATGTTCAGCTGCACAAAAGCTTTACTGAAATTTTATAGCACCAGAGCTGGGGTCAAGGGCATCATTAACTGAAGTTAATTATTGGTCAAGGAATGGTGTTTGATGGAAAACAGGAATGCAAAAGGGAACTGACAGCTTCAGATGATCCAGCACAGATATTCCTGTGGCAGAAGCCTGGGAGGTCCTGCTGCCAGAACATGAGTGGATGCTCATTATGAGTTTTGGGGAGTGAGTGTTTTGTGCTGCTCAGCACAGCTGCAGGGTGTCTGCGGGCAGTTCTGAGGCTGGTGATGGACTGAGGCTCCTTTTCCAAAGAAAGGAAGCAGGCAAGGCTCACTCAGACTCTTTCATATCCATTCACTCCAGCTAGGGACTGAGTGTGAAGTCCCTGTTCCCTGCTCCTGGCTGAGCTCACGAGGGTTTTTTCCCTGTTCCAAAGCTCCTAGAACCCCTAACTGCCCCATTTCCATCCAGTCCTTACTTACCTTTGCTCTTTCTGATAATGAATGAGGCTTTTCCACTGCAGTAGCCTTTTCTCTCTGTCCTATGAAACAAATTTTTAAGAATAATACTGATGTATTTGATGCCATTACAAATAAGTGAGTGAAGATGAAGATGGGCACTTGATACGTGTGGGGTTGACATATTTGATACATGAAATTTTGCTGCATTTTAGGACATTGTAGCTGCATTCAACAACTTATTACCTCAAGGAGCTGAAGTTCATCACTCTTCACAACACTTTTTTCAGCCTCTGAAATGCATCAAGGGCACCACAGTGGTGGTTTATTGTGCTGTGAAAAGGGATCGATTTTTATAATGCAGTTACAGCAATTGGGGTGTCTCAAGGCAGCTCTCAGCACTCTATTGCAGTCACACTTTGGAGAGTTTGGGTTTCAGAGGCTTTAAAAAACAAAACAAAACAACCCAACCCAAAAAAAACCCTCTTATGAAACAAAAAAATAAACAACTATCCAAACAAAACAAAAACGCCAGACAAACCATCCTGGCTGACAAAATCTGGTGGTCTCGATGTGTGGATATTCTTCCATAAGGGAAAGGCAGCATCAGGGTTGGTTTGCAGTTTAATCAGGAATTGGACCAACAGTGCAGCTCTCGGCATTCAGCAGATCAAAACTGGGTCTGCTGCCCTTCTTCAGTTTGATAAAAGTTTGAACAGTTTCCTTTGGATCTCCCACAGCTGGTTCTGATCTCAGATTTACTGATGGAGTCCTGTAGTTGTATGGATTTTGAAAATATTTTCATCTTTAAACCTCAAAAATCCCCTAATATCTTGGTGTTTTCATAAATACTCAAGTAGTTTTCCTTAATTTCCTCAGTGTTTGTTTTTTTTTTTTCTCATGGCACTTTCAAGCAGAATTTTCTGAATGAACTTAGAAGTTTCCCAACCCCAGTTCATAAAATCATCACTCAGACCTTACTGTTTCTGAAGCAATGTTTTGGTGTACCCACTTTTGCCATGCTAAAAACGTTCCTGGGTGTCTGAAAAGACCCAAATTAGTGCTGGAAAATGGTGAGAGATGGGTGAATGTGCTTAATTCACCTCTGTTGGTTTTCTGTGTCTGTCCTACCTGACCACGAGGAGTTTGTAGGATGTGCTGCTTGAAAAGATTGGAGTTTTAAAGCAGATACTCTTGCTCGTTCCCTGCTGGTTTCTGATGAAGGGGAAGAATCAATTCCTTGTGTTTCTCTGGGCATTGGTGAGAGCCTCAGATTACCAGAAGGGCTCAGAGGAGTGCTGGGATGGCAAGTTGGGATAACTTCCAGAAGGTTTTTGTGTCAAGTTAACTAAAATTTGGGTTTGAAGCTGTTGGTGGATGATCTCTTCTGGTCACCTGGCCAGGAGAAATGCTGCAGGGGTGGAATAGCAACTTGGAATAACTTTTAGAAGGTTTTTATGTCAAGTTAACTAAAATTTGGGTTTGGAAGCTGTTGGTTGATGATCTCTTCTGGTCACCTGGCCAGGAGAAATGCTGCAGGGCTGGGATGGTGACTTGGGATAACTTCCAGAAGGTTTTGCATCAGGTTAACTAAAATTTGGGTTTGGAAGCTGTTGGTAGATGGTCTCTGGTCAGGAGGAACCCTGGAGTGCTGGGATAGCAGCTTGGGATAACTTCTGGAAGGTTTTTGTGTCAAGTTAAGGAAATTTTGGGTTTGGAAGCTGTCGGTAGATGTCTCTGGCCACCTGGTGAGGAGGAAGGATGAGGTGCTGCCCTGCTGGGTGGGTTTTGTCACTCGTGCCGTGCCCTGGGACATGGCAGTGCCGTAACTGCGGCTGGAAATGAGCAGGAGGAGGAGGAGGAGGAACGGAATGAATCTCGCCCCCAGCTTCCGTTCCGAGGGGCTGGCTGTGATTTTCCTAATGGGAAATGCGATTTATTCCCCCCGGCCGAGCAGGGCTCCCTTCCGAAGGCAGACATTGCCCTCTCCTGGATCCCGCAGCACCGTGCACGGTGCCATCCCCGGCATCCAGCCTCCCCACATCCATCCCCGGCATCCAGCCTCCCCACATCCATCCCCGGCATCCAGCCTCCCCACATCCATCCCTTCTCTGCCGTGCCTCCATCGCTTCCCAGCTTTGGTGAACCACAGGGATTCAATGGGACGTGTCTGCTGAGGGAACGGCGTTTTGGGGGTGACAAAACGATTGAATTCCCAATGTTGTCTTAGCAAAGCTCCTCAGACAAGGGGCTCCTCTGCTGACTCACCAGCAGGGTTATTTTTAATGGAGTGGTGCTCCGAGCAGCATTGTTTCTAGCAGGAAACAATCTGTCCATCTGCCTCCCTTCGGCAGATGCCTCGTGCCAGGGAATACTCAACTTATAAAAAGTTTAATGGGGTCCTTGGGATCGTGGAGCATATGCAGACTATAAATACCCCTCAGTTAAACAGGCTGGGATTTGCAGCTTCCCTTTGCTGATATATCTAGCTTTCTTCTTTAGAATGAACTTTAACTGGTGGGCTACAATATTCGCTATAGGCTGCTAAGATCTCTTTCTGTGGGGGAAGAAAAAAAAAATCTGCTCTGGGTAAGAGAAGCGTTTAGAAGATGATGAAAATATTCCTCTGAAACATCTATTACTGAAACCTGCCAGGTTGTTCAACTTCTGGAGAACATGGGCCTGGTGAATAGCCTTCAATCAGCAGCTGCACAAAAGAACTGCTTTAACAGCAGCTTTTTGTACTGAAAAGGGGGGAAATGGCACTTCAGCAGTTCCCTGAGTCTCCTGAGAAGCTGTGTCTGTTTTGTGCAGGATCTCTGCTACCAGGGGTAGAAGTTTATTCTGGTACAGTGGGATCTCACTGCTTTGCTCCACTCTGGTTTGAAAATATCTGACATTTTCCTACTCTCCCAAGCAGTGCAAAGTGAGTACTTGTAAAAACCTCCACAGGCACTTTGGAACGGGAATTGCTTCTGTTAGAACAAAATGCCTCCACAGCTGATCCTGCTCCGAGCAGCAGGGGAAGGGAGGGTGGGAGTAGAAGGGAAGCACCAAACCCCTTCATAACCACATTTCTGATTTTGAGACCACCAGAAATAACCACGTTGGTGACACGGTGAGGTAGTCTTTGTGCTGGACATCTCTAAGCTATTAAAAACAACAACAAAACTAAACAAACCCAAAGCTGAACTCCAACACCTTCTACCTTTGCCTCCAGCCAGATTTTATGTGTATTCTATTTGCTGCAAACCTCTCTCCTTGCACCATCCATCTGCAGGGACTGCACCTCCTAAAGGCAGGAATTTTGGCCAGCCAGTTGCAGTGTCATCATGCTGAATTTCTCTGTCTCATTCACCTCTTAATCCATGAGGTTTCACAGTTTTATGTACAGCAATTCTTTCTAAAATGGACTCATAGATTTTTATTAACCTCTTGTAGCAAGGCTCATCAGGAATGAATGGGCCTGCATTATATGAGCTGAGTTACTGCCACTGAAAACTTTGAAACCTTGCCCTAAATTCTACATTTAAGTTATCTAATACATTCGCTGAACCCTTATGGTTTAGACAGAGACACGCTATGCAACTAATTTTTATTTAGAAGCAAAATTTTAAACTGGGTTTTTGCCATTTACAGGCGTTGTTTTCATCTAGACAGTGATCCCACACAAGTTATAACAGGTTCCACTTTTTGCTTGTTTGTTTATCAGTATTTGTTTTGTTTTGTTTGCTTGTTTGTTTATCAGAATGCTTTGTAACCCTGTGCAGGGAAATACTGTTACCATCAGCTATTTAAATCAGTCTGGGCTGTGATATTTCAGGGTAGAAAGCACTGAAAAAAGGATGAGCTCCTGCCTAAAGCTTGGTCCTTTTCATCCTTTTGTGTTTGTTTAAAAATTCCCATTTTCTTCATTTTAGTTTTGCACCTTTACTGCCTCCAAGGAGTTGGGATAGAGGTCAATCCCAAACCAGGCCTGGTGCTGTTAATAGGTTGTGTTCCCAAAATAAAGCTTCTGGGCAATAGCTGCTTGAAGAGTGATGAGAAACAGTGAAAGCTCTTAAGTTTTATCTGAAGCCATCAGACACACATCAAAAGATGTGGCCCCGAGGAAGGAAAGCCACGTCTCATTAACAAGAAGTGCTGAATAAGTCGTGGATCACGTGTGTGGGTTGGGATGTGAGGGTGAGATGTGCCTGTGGAGCACCGAGCTGGGATCCTGTGCAGGCCCTCATAACAAATGTTTAATTTGGGCAAGGCAGCTCTCATTAGCCAGTGAGTCAGGCTGCTATAAATAACCAGCCCTGAGCCCAGGCAGACTTGTGCCATATTGTATCAGTGTCTGGAGGGAGCGGGTGAGAACTGACTCACTTGGGTGACTCACGGCAGCCCCGGCTCGGCAGCATCCCATCTGCTGCTGGGGAGCTGGGGGAGGCAGGGGAGCAGGGCTCTGTCAGGAGCAGGGGCTGCTGGGCCCTGGGGGATGCTGGGCTTTGGGGGATGCTGGGGTTTGGGGGATGTTGGGCTTTGGGGGATGCTGGGCTTTGGGGGATGCTGGGCTTCGTCAGGAGCAGGGAATGCTGTGGTTTATCAGGAGCAGAGGATGCTGTGGTTTGTCAGGAGCAGAGGATGCTGTGGTTTGTCAGGAACAGGGAATGCTGTGGTTTTTTGGGATGTGGTTTGTCAGGAGCAGGAGATGCTGTGGTTTTTTGGGAGCAGGGAATGCTATGGTTTAGAGAATGCTGTGGTTTGTCAGGAGCAGGGAATGCTGTGGTTTAGAGGATGCTGTGGTTTTTTGGGAGGAGAGGATGCTGTGGTTTGTCAGGAGCAGGGAATGCTGTGGTTTAGAGGATGCTGTGGTTTTTTGGGAGCAGAGGATGCTGTGGTTTGTCAGGAGCAGGGAATGCTGTGGTTTAGAGATGCTGTGGTTTTTTGGGATGTGGTTTATCAGGAGCAGGGAATGCTGTGGTTTGTCAGGAGCAGAGGATGCTGTGGTTTGTCAGGAACAGGAGATGCTGTGGTTTTTTTGGGAGCAGGGAGTGCTGTGGTTTTCAGGAGCAAGGAATGTTGTGGTTTTTTGGGATGTGGTTTATCAGGAACAGAAGATGCTGTGGTTTTCAGGAGCAGGGGAAGCTGTGTTTTTTTGGGAGAGGAGGATGCTGTGGTCTGTCTGCAGCAGAGATAATTTCTGAGCCTGTTTTTATCCTCTCCCTGAGTCGTTCCATGGCCATCTGGCCCTTCCCAAGGTGCTGAACTCATCCCTTCAGTTCTACAGGAAGGATTAGGCTTGAAATCCATCCTGCTGAGAGGAGGAACCTGGGCATCCCTGGGCCTTGGCAGTGCCTGTGGTGCCCCAGAGCTGCCCCAGGCCAGCAGTTGGGTTTTCCCACCAAGGCAGTGGCTGTTGTTACAGCAGCAAAGTGATTCCTCTTTGCTTGTGACAAAGCAGAGCCACTGTGCTTTGAATCATTTTGCATTTTGTGCAGACCTGCTCCCTCAACATGAATATAAATTACTGCAACATGACTGTTCCTGGAGCACACGCTGCCCTGGATTAAAATGCAGCCCTCTGTTTTCCCCACTTTATTGTCATGGAATAACAATAGCACTGTAGGGAGTTCCAAGACTTATTATTTCACATACACTAACCTTCAGTTTAAATTAAAGACTAAAATCTGAGCCACCTACATTAATAACTTGCCGCCGTTCTATTTTTGTTTTTTTGAAGCCTCCCTTACATGCCTGCCTCTAATTATTCCTTCTGGAGAAGCTCCCCAGACTGGTAATGAAGTGTTCACCAGACACTGAGAAAGCAGAGAGCAGCTCAGAGCTGCTGGCAAGCCTGTTGTGCTCTGCTTACCAGGGATGACTCACTCCTGGCATTTAAGTTTCCTCGGTTGCCAGAGCCATCCTTGCCCAAACTCAAGCAGGCAGAACGTTCAGTGGCTGCCCCAGGTTTGATGGCACGGCTTTTATTTCTCCTTTTGCCTTTCCTCCCCAAAGTGAGCAGGCTGTGCCTTCTCCAGAGTGGGTGGCTGTGCTTCAGACAGCCTCCAGCTCCACTGTTGGCCTCAGGGGAAGACCTGCTGTGACTTAGGGAGGAGGGATGGAGGGATGGGTGGATGGATGGATGGATGGATGGATGGATGGATGGATGGATGGATGGATGGATGGATGGATGGAGGGATGGATGGAGGGATGGATGGATGGATGGATGGATGGATGGATGGATGGATGGATGGAGGGATGGATGGAGGGATGGATGGATGGATGGATGGATGGATGGATGGATGGATGGATGGAGGGATGGATGGATGGATGGAGGGATGGATGGATGGATGGATGGATGGATGGAGGGATGGAGGGATGGATGGAGGGATGGATGGAGGGATGGATGGATGGAGGGATGGATGGATGGAGGGATGGATGGATGGATGGATGGATGGAGGGAGGGATGGATGGATGGATGGATGGATGGATGGATGGATGGATGGATGGATGGAGGGATGGATGGATGGATGGAGGGATGGATGGATGGATGGAGGGATGGATGGATGATGGATGGATGGATGGAGGGATGGAGGGATGGATGGATGGATGGATGGATGGATGGATGGATGATGGATGGAGGGATTGAGGGATGGAGGGATGGATTAATGCATGGATGGATGGAGGGATGGATGGAGGGATGGATGGATGGATGGATGGATGGATGGATGGAGGGATGGATGGAGGGAGGGATGGATGGATGGTTGGGTGGATGGAGGGAGGGATGGATGGATGGAGGGATGGATGGATGGATGATGGACGGATGGAGGGATGGATTGATGGATGGATGGATGGATGGAGGGATGGATGGATGGATGGATGGATGGATGGATGGATGGATGGATGGATGGATGGATGGAGGGATGGATGGATGGATGATGGAGGGATGGATGGATGGATGGATGGAGGGATGGATGGAGGGATGGATGATGGATGGATGGATGGATGGATGGAGGATGGATGGAATGCTTGTAAATTTAGTCCCAACCCCAGCAAGACTTTTCCCATGTAAGATAGAAAAGATCTCACGACAGATCACTAAAGAAATCCCAGTATCATTAAGGCTGGAAAAAGCCTCTAGGATCAAGTCCAACCATGAACCCAAAACACTTAACTAAGCCAGGGTTTGTTTTCACTAAGCCAGGGTTTGAGCAGTGAGGCTTTGGACTCTGCACCAAACACCCAGGAAAACTTCCCTTGCCTGCAACAGCTTGGGTTTGAGTCTGTAGGCTTAGATATTCAGCCTGTTTGCTAAAAAAAAATAAAAAATGCCTGTGTTACCCATGTCTGTTAAACTCCAAACTGGGCTGAGGAGCTTTCCAGATGTAAAGCATTTATTGTGCCCAAGCTGACCCCATTAGCCTCAGCTGATGAAACTTTCTTCCCATGTTTGCTTGGGATTTTGTGTCCCAGTTGGTGCAGCCCCCTCAGAGGGAGGGCATGCAGTGCTGATTTAAAAGAAAAGCCTCACCTCTCCTTCTCTGCCATCCCTCTCAAGGTGTGACCTTCCTCCCTCTCCAAGCAGGGCTTTTTGTGGGATCTCTCAGCTGGCTGAGCTGCCTCGGGAGCTGCTGCCTTTGTTCTGCCATGGATTTCTCCCAGCAGCCTCAGGAAATGCTGATTTTGTCCTACATAAGCAATCCACATGCATCTTTGTGATCTTCCTCAGCACGGAAGGATTTGGACTGTCTTGCAGACATTAAAAGGCCTTTGAGTTGAACACCTTAAGTGTGTCAGCTCTCAGTTTGGGCCCGTCCAGAGGCAGAGGGATGTGCTGCTCTCACAAAGCCTGCAGCCCAGAAGGACACAGCTCCACTTTATTTTCTGGAATATAAGGCTAAATAGGAGGAATTCATTTCTTTTTTGTTTTCTCCATTAGTTTTTAAGCATAAAGAAGAACCATCACTAAGAAACAGCTTTTTGGTGATGCTGAGGGGTCACATGTCTAGGAGCCAGCTGGATTATCCATCATAATTGTATCAGCATTGTCAGAAAACTACTGCTGGTTGGTCTGATATATTTGCAGCTAGTTCTAGATTTTAATTTTGATTGCATTTTAAGTTAGGCTAAAATCAGTATTTTTCTGGAGCAAACATTACAAGAAATGTCTAGTTTATTATTTAGTAAATTGGAAGCCAATTAACTTCCCTCCCAGCAACAAAACTATTCTTTGAAACATCTTTAAATGCATTTTTAAAAAGGAAAAACCCTGCCCTGCTGTGGCTGGCGGAGCTGGGATTAATAGGGATGACTTTGTGAAGTTCAGCTGAAATCCCCCAGCTCTGCAAACAGAACAGATTTACCTGCTGCAGCTTTGGTGCTGCCTCCAGAGCCATCTGTCCCCCTCTTGGCTGGTGGCAGTGGCACATTGCCCTGCTCCCCGTGCCCAGGGGAGCCCTGAGAACCCCAAAGGCATTTATGTCTGCAATAAACTGCTTGGTAAAGTTCCTTTCAGCATTTTTATTAACAGGCCTTCAATCATCCTCCTCCCGTGAGGAAGAAAAACATTGAACCTGCCATGAAAAAGAGTTTTGTTGGGTTTTTTGTTTTGTTTTGTGGGGGGTTTTTTGTGGTTTTTTTGGGGTTTTTTTGGGTTTTTGTTTGTTTGGGTTTTTTTGTTTTTTGTTTTTGGCTTTTTTTTGTGTGTGGGGTTTTTTGTGTGTGTGTTTTTTTTTTTTTTGGTTGGTTGGTGGTTTTTTTGGTGTGGGTTTTTTGTTGTGGTTTTTTTTTTGTTTGGTTGTTTGGTTTGTTTTTTGGTTTTTTTTTTTGCAAAGGGTAACTGTGTGGGGCAAGGCTCTCAGAATAATTGAGGATTTTCAAGAGAGAATGAGCAGCAGTCCTTCACCCTCTCCTGGAATCTGTAGCTTTCACAGCTCTTGAGCTCAAAGTGAAGCTGCTTAAGGAAACAGAAATATTTTTTTTTCCTTGTACAGCAGAGTGGAACTTTGCAATGCTCTGCCCCAGGAGCTGCTTGGTACTGGGTCCATTCAGATTTCAAGGACAGTCAGGGGTGAAAAATGCACCCAGGGTTATCAACTCCTAAGCTGCTGCCATGGCTGAGGACTCAGGGAACTGCAAGTTCTTGGGAAGAGGGAAGTGTCAGAATATGATTAAAGAACTGTTCAGTGTGGGTGACCTTGGACACCCCCACTCCAGCCTCTGCTCAAAGTCAGATCAACCTGCAGCTAAGCAGTTTGCTCAGGGGCTGTGCAGTGAGATCTTGAAAACCCCAGACCTGAAGGTTTCACACCTGCCCTGGAGCTCTGTCCAAGTGCTTTGTCATCCTCACAGGGGAAAAAAAAGGACTTTTTAGTCAGGGATTCCCTGTCCCAGTCTGGCTTCTGTCCCAGTCCCCACCCTCAGTCACCTCCTCCCAGGTACCCCAAAGCTGCTGCTGCCTCCAGGCCAAACAGCCCCAATTTCCCTCCTTTCTGTCCCATTCCAGGTGGGGGTCTGTGAGAGGTGGGGTCTGCTGGACAGAACTGGCCTTGCTGAGCATGAGATCTGCTCAGGAACTGCTGTTTTAACAAGACTTTTCTTCTGAGAGCCCATCTCAGAAACAAAGGTCAAGAACTTTGTATTTTCATTGCTTTTTTAAAAAAAATAAAGTTCTTGCTGGGATTTTTGGTGAGGTTTTGTTTGTTTGTTTTTAAAATCTTTTTGTTTTCTTGGTTTGGTTTGGTTTTTTGGGTTTTTTGTTTGTTTGTTTTGGGGGGGGTTTTTTTTTTGGTTGGTTTTTTGTGTGTGTGTGGATTATTTTATTTATTTTATTTTATTGTGGGTTGTTTTAATAATAGTAGATGGTGAGGTTGAGTACTGTTTGATATTTTGTGCCTGGATTTTCAAATCACCAGACCGAAGTGTGTCCCCATGGTGTGGTCCCTGCTAAGGGCAATCTCTGGTGATCAACAACACAAACACACAACAAATTGTTTCATAACCTGCTGTTCTATTTTCAGATATTTGCATGGGAAAGAGAGTAATTGCTTTAGACAAAGTGCTGTTCAAGAAGCTTATGGTTAGAATTCATTACAATATTTCTATGGTTTCTGCTCCTATAGGATTGTGCACTCTGTATCAGAACTGCTTTGAAAGTGTTTTTATTTTGAATTTCATGACAAGTAGGATAAACATCACACTAATATATTCTAATTGTGTTATTAATTATGCCCTAAAAAAAGTTCTGATGTGTACACTAAACTCAGAATTTGGTGTGCACTTTATATTTAATTCCCAGCATTACTTCCTGCAGTATGCACTGTTGGTAGCTGCTGTCTGTGGAGGAGAATTGAAACGGGATGACCACACAGGATTGCTCCTGTGTTAATTATTCTGGCCTAGTATCAGAATTTCTGGCGTTGTTTCAAGCCATTTCTGCATATAAAAGAATAACAACAAAAAGTTCCACGGCTCCACCCTGTACCTGCAAACTTTCCAGGACACTACCCTTGGTTGAGCTGCTCAGTATCTCAAATTTCAGTTTGAAACAGGGAAGTTTGCTGCAGCTGTCCCATTCCTGGGGATTTACCAGCAGAGGCTGGGCTGGCGTTGGTCTGAAATGTCATTTAAATGCCTTAAACACGCTTTTAATATTTATAACCAAAGAGGGCCGTGCCCCTGTGAATAAAAAAGAGATGCAGTGGGTGATGCATTAAAAACCCCTCAGGTGTGGAGGTTTTCAGGATTATCCTGGCAGGGCCCAGCTGGAAGGGCCTGCACTCCCAAGGTCATCGGTGCCCGGCCTGGCCGGTGGCCCGCGGGCTCCGGGACGAGGGGCTGGCCCTGCTCCAGGAGCAGCTGCTGGCCAGCAAGCAGAGCTGCCAAAGGGCACTCGAGGGGGTTTTTGTGTCCACAAGAGCGTGTTCTGTGCTCCTCTGTGAGCCACAGAGCCTCCTGTGTGCGGGCTGGAGTGCGGCCGCCTGCCGCGGGCACCGGGGGTTGTTTGTGGGGGCTCTGGCAGGAGGGCCTTGATGGAGAGCTGATTTCTTCATTTGTTCTCTTTTTTTTTTATTATTTGTTTTTGGTTTTGGGGTTTTTTGTTTGTTTGTTTTGTTTTTCTTTTTTTGGTTTTGTTGTGGGGGTTTTTTTTGTTTTGGGGGGTTTTTTTGTTTGTTTGGGGTTTTTTTTGTTTGGGTTTGGTTTGTTTTGTTTTGTGTTTTGTTTTGTGTTTTGGTTTTGGTTTTTTTTTTCATTTGTTCTTAATTCACCTGAATAATCTGCCTGGGCACGCTGGGGTTGCTCAGCCTGGAGAAAAGGAGGCTCAGGGGAGATCTCTGCACAGCTCCCTGACAGGAGGGGACAGCCAGGGGGGTCAGGCTCTGCTCCCAGGGAACAGGGACAGGAGGAAACAGCCTCAAACTGTGCCAGTGGGAGTTCAGGCTGTGATAAAATCTTGCACGTGGCCAGAATGGAAGAAGCTGCCTGGAGATTTATCAGGTCTGAGGGTTGGCCTCAGCAGCTTCCCAGAGTGGCTTAGTAACAGTGAGACAACTTCTCTGGGCATGCTTTGTAAAACAAAAGGTTTTAATAATGACAGAACAACAGACAGCATCAAACAAAGAAATGTAAGTCAAGCACAGCGCAGAGAACACTCTGACACTGGCTAAGGCAATACAAAAAAAAGCCCTTGAGCCCCTCTGTGCAGCCTTTTTAGTACTTGATGGTCTGGGTGGGCTGTTTGGCCCCTTGCCTAATGAAATTGGTAACAGGCTTTGAGGTTCATTTCCAAAGCCCTATCAGTGCTCCTGTGCTGGCACTGGGCCAATTACAATGAGGAAATTATGGAAAATTCTAGTTTAGCTTCTTTACCTGCTCAAAGGTAAACCAGACCTTTTATACAGAAACACCTGCCCAGGTGTGGGGCTGCATTTCTGCAAGGCTGGATGATATCAGGACACATTTCTCCCCTGAGAGAGGAGTTAAACACTGGCACAGGCTGCCCAGGGCAGTGGTGGAATCCTCACCCCTGGGAGAGCCCAGGAAAGGAGCAGATGTTGCACTGGGATGTGTGGCTTAGTGGGTGTGGGGGCTTTTGGTCAAAGGTTGGACCTGATCTTGGAGGTCTCTTCCTGCCCTCCCAATTCTGGATTAGGAGCTCCAGAGAACCAGCACTGACATCTATATGCTTGGTTTAGAACTAAACTTATTATTAAACTTACATTAAAATTGTTATTAAACTGAAGAGTTCTGGTGGAAAAAAAATTGTGTTTCAGGTAGTGCTGGGAGTTGTGGTTTGCATGCAGACTTTACCCCAATCATAACTTGCATTATAAAAATGAACAAAAGTTGGGTGAAGAGCAAGAGGGTTGGCAAAGGGAATCCTCTACCAGAGTGGGAAAACCCAAAATATTCCAACAGTTACCACTGCCCACAGTTCTGTATAATTTGGAGCCTAATAATTTTTAAGAAAAAATGTATTAGAGAAAAAAATGTAGTGGAGAAATGCTGGTGGAAAACAACTTTGAGATTTAAATGCCTTTGGATCTGAGCTGTATCAAGCATGGGCTGTGGTGTCCCCAGTCCCTCTGAAGGACAGGAGAAGTTCTGTGGGTGGGTCTGATGCCTTGGGAAGGCTGCCCTGAAACAGAGGCTGGACAGAGCTGGAGGAGAAAGAATAAAGTAGATATTTATTAAAGTAGATATTTATTAAAGTAGATATTTATTAAAGCAGAGATTTATTAAAAGGCTTCCAGGACCCACCCTGGGCATTACAGGAGCCTGACCAAGGCTGCACCCAGGGTGGGTTGGGAATGGCCACACAGAATGGCTCCCTGATCACGAGATTTTACATTTTTATCAGTTTTGGTCCATTTGCACATTGGGGTTGAATTGTCCAATTCCAGCTGCAGGTTGTGAGGTCCAATCCTTCTTCTTCCTCCCTTCAGCCACCCTTGTTTGTGCTTTTTGGGCTGAAAGTTGTCCTTGGTCCTCAGCAGGAAAGGATTTTTTTGTCTCCTTATTCTGTGAAGAGAGCTTGCTGGCATTTAATGTGAGGCTCAGAACTGCATCCTTAGGTGGCACAGAACCTGAAACCATGAGAGCTGAAATCTGAGGCATCAGCCCCAGGGCTGGCTGGGCAGGGAGAGGGGGCAGCCTGGCCTGGTGGTGCCGTGGGGTGTGGGCTGGGCTCTGGGGGGAAGGTGTTTGGATGGATGTCTCGAGGCAGGGTGCTGTGGGTTTGTTGTGCAGCTCTCAGCAGCACGTGCTGAGGCACATGTTGTTTGGATCCTGCTGTTCAGCTGACTCATCTCAAATCACTCTGGCTGCAGGAGAATGCAGGGACTGTTGAATATGTTGAATGTTGGTGCTTTTGAGTGTTTCAGGCAGTACCAGTGGGGCTTTTTAAACTTCCATTGTCTTGGAACTGTCCAAAAGTTCCTTGTTTTAAATCTGCCCTAACTCTGCAGGTTCAGCTGTGAAGGTCTGTCCCCTGCTTCTTCTGCAGGTAACAGATGAGAATATTCCAGATGCTTTTCCAGGGGCAGCTGCTCCAGAGGTTTTCCTGCCCCTCCCACAGGTTCCTTCAGAGGGCCATGGGTGGATTGTCAGGGCTTTTTCTCCTGAGAAATCCCCTTTGGGGTATCCCATTGCTCTCCCTCTGTAAGTTACAACTTCAAGTGCAGCCTCGCTGTGAGCTGTTCTCTTCCTGCATTTCTTCAGCACTGAAATTCCTTCCTCATTCCCCAGAGGAGCTCTGGCTGCCCCTGGAAGTGTCCAAGGCCAGGCTGGAGCCACCTGGGACACTGGAAAGTGTCACTGCCCAGGGTGGAACTGGGTGGGCTTTGAGGTCCCTTCCAGCCCAAACCACCCTGTGATTCTGTGATTATTCCACTGAATTGTTCTTATTTGAAATGACTGACTTGCTGACCCTACATCAGCAGACAGCACCAAACTGGTGTCACTCTGTCTTAGGAGCTGCTGAGCATTTCAGAAAATCCCTTTGCTGGCCTTCCTCTGAGTTTAAAATACATTTTAAGAACAAATACAGCAGATGCGTGGCTCAGGGGTGTCCCTGGGGGCATGGGGACCAGGTGACTGCAGACCTCAGCTGGGATTTCTTTATCTCATCCCCATATTCTCCTACAAGCTTGTAGGGAGTTTAATTTCCCTGATGACTTCCTGCTCCAGTCAGCACTGCATCCATGGAATGTGCAGCTGGGGTTTGGTTCATATTTACCCTGTGCAGAGAGGTGGCACTGGTGTCTGCATTAACATATTGACAGATTTATTGACATCAGTTGTCTTCAGTCTTGCCTGTTTAATTAATAAAATTGATCTGCTGAACATCTAGCTAATAATTCTGGCACAAATATTCCATCTAGTCTTGTTATTAAAATGGAGTTTCAGCCTCTTATTGTGGAATCTGCCACGAGTCTGGTTGCCAGAATAATTTAATGATCGTTAATTTGTGATTTTTGCTTCATCTAAAACGCTTAAGCTGGATTTTTATTGCAACAATTAAGGACAAAATAGTTAAAATGCCTTCACAGAAAATAAATGCAAAGGAATAATCATAAAATCCCAGCTTATTTTTATGTAGAAAAAGATGAAACAAATAAATTTAATGTCGGCGTGTTATGTAAGACCCATTGAACAGCAGCTGCAGCCAGAGTTTAAAGCTAGGAATAAAATGCATGATTAAAATGCAGCAAGGATGTAGGAAACACTCCTGAACTTCTTTTATCCATTTGCAGCCCAGTTGACTGCTCTTCTGGCTTAGCTAATTGTTGGGTAAATGACTTTGTCGTTCTGGCTGAGGTCAGGAAAACACATTAAAGGATAAAAGCATCTGCAGTGTCAGTGACACGGGGTGTCCTGGGCTGGAGGCTTCTTCTCTCACCTCCTCTGCAGTGATTAATGATGGCACTGCCCAGTAACTTGGTAATGTTTGGAAAAGCTCCTCTTGTGGCAGGCATGGCTTCACTTAGAGACCAGGGCATGGGCAGGTGCTAATTACACCCTGCTCGTTAGGGTTCCTGCTGCTGCTGGCCCTGCATCACCTCACAGCTGGAAGAGCCATGCAGGAGGATCCCTCCTGGGTTTTGCATTTTCTGCTCCGTTGTCCAGAGAATGAAGGAGTGAATATCAAGAAATGTTTTGGACTTTTGCAATGGACAGGGGAAGAAATATCTATCAAATATCTCTATCAAATATCTCTATCAAATATATCTATCAAATGTATCTATCAAATATATCTATAAAATATATCTATCAAATGTATCTATCAAATATATCTACCAAATATGTCTATCAAATATATCTATAAAATATATCTATAAAATATATCTACCAAATATGTCTATCAAATATATCTATCAAATATATATCTATCAAATATGTCTATCAAATATATCTATCAAATGTATCTATCAAATATATCTACCAAATATATCTATCAAATGTATCTATCAAATGTATATCTACCAAATATATCTATCAGATATATCTATCAAATGAACCCAAGCAATTCAGACCCTGTCCCAGGCTTGCAGAGGCAGGATTGCTTCCCAAGCCCCCAGTGCAGGATTTCCCAGCAGCCAGGTGCCCACTGCTCACTCAGACCCAAACCCTGTCCTGCCCCCTTGCCCACGCTGTTCCCAGGCTGTGTTCCAGGGACTGCTGGAGCTGGCACTGCCTGTGTCTGGAACAGTCCAGTCCTGGATTTTTCCTCAACATTTTGTTGTGCATTTATGCACAAACTGTAAGTTTTTATAGACTTCTTCTGTACTTTGGGGTTTTCATGGAATCCCAGACTGGTTTGGGTTGGAAAGGACCTTAAAGCCCTTCTTGTTCCACCTCCTACCATCGCCAGGGGCCCAAATATCTTGGAGAAAACAAATCCATGAGATGCCTTCAAGTTTAGGGCAGTTAAAGCATTGCCCAGTGAAGGGTCAGGAGGGTGCTAAGGGCCTCGAGAACGTGAGGGTTTAATATTTTACCTTCAAATGTACCAGGTGCTTAATTGAGGGTTCAGATTACTTTAAGAGGTGATCCTTTCTCCAGAGTCACAAAGGAGCTTGAGGAGCTGGGATGAGCAGGAGCAGGGCAAAACTGCACAAACCGGAGGTGCCAAAAAGGATCTTGAGAGCTGTCACACAAAGCCTTAACAGAGAAATTTTTTTAAGGTGATCAATTTAATACAAAGTATTTTAGCACTTCAGTGGAAGTTTGTGTTAGGGCTGACTGAAGGCTGCAAAACTGTTTGAATTTGGGTGGGAAAGATTTTTATTTTTTTCAAGGCTTCCTTTTAAAAGCAGTTGTTCTGCGTGGTGGGAGGAGGTGTAAATACTTGTTCAGAGCCTTGTTCTGGCAGAGTGTAGCTTAAAAGGAAGCAGTTTGTTACTTGGAGCTCAAGCTGTTCAGCAGAAAACAAAGGATGTTTTAATAGTAATGTCAGGGTACAAGTTGAGAAAGGATTTATTGTGAGTGATAACACACAGATTTTTCCACAACTCTAACTGCTGCCAGCATTGTTTAATACTTGCAGGGGATTTGTTTTTTGTGTGTGATGAGAGACAGTAAAATTAATTCAGCAGCTACTGAAATGCTTAGCTGAGGCCTCATTTTGGACAAGAAGTAGATTTAATAACTACTCCTAACTGTATTAAGGGTAAATGGAAAGTATGTGAGATATGAGATATAATAGGTAAATGCATTTAGCATCCATATAAAGCTCAGAACATCCAGGGATAAAACTCTTGCAGAGGAAATTCAACACAAGCAAATGTGTATCAACTCATCAGTAACAACCACGCTGAAAATTAGAAGCAGCTTCCAGTGAAAGCTTTGAGGCATCTTGCTAAAATAAACAGCAGGAAAAAAAATTATTCCGAGGCTTCAGACAGAGCTACAAACGCTCAGGAGAAACATTTCAAAATGTGATTGAAAATGAAGCCACTGTACCCTGGCCTGAGACATTTTTGGCAGTTCTTCTGCAGCTGTTTTTGCTTTGAGCTTGGATATTTTATCAGTAACAGCCAGTGGGTGTTCCATGGAGGGGCAGGCAGGCCTGCAGGGAAGGGAGCACGGAGCTGGGTCCTTCCCATCAAATCCCAAACATCAGCACCTCCCTGCTGCCCTGGGGGCTCCCACCCTGACCCTGAGACATCACAGCTGCAAGTGCCCAGAGAAATGAAGTGTGTAATTACATAATTGGGGCTCAGGGGGCTGGAGCTGGCCTCAGTGAGGAGGGGCCAAGGTGTGGTTTGGATCCCTGTGGCAGCCTTGCTCCTCAGGGTCCCCCACAGGATGGCAGATGTGGG
The DNA here is from genome assembly GCA_017589585.1 of Phylloscopus whistleri. Taxonomy (NCBI): domain Eukaryota; kingdom Metazoa; phylum Chordata; class Aves; order Passeriformes; family Phylloscopidae; genus Phylloscopus; species Phylloscopus whistleri. The sequence goes on along the minus strand of JADMLD010000682.1, from coordinate 6,855,592 downwards.
GTCAGGGAAGAATTTGGGCTGGAAGGGACAGTAAAGTGACAAGATCACAACGACACGGACTCTGAACGTTCAGCAGGCTGACAATGACTCCAATCTTTATTATCTAGGAATTTCTTCCCTTTATACTATTTTACAAAGAACCACCCAAGGGGTGGAAGAAAGAAAAACTTCTTCAATTACATTGGTCAGAGCAGAGGGACAGCAAGAAGTCCCTCCCAGGGAAAGGAATGCAAACAAAGGTTACAGTCAGGGAAACGTGTCTCTGGTTGGCAGAAAACTCTCTGGGAAAAGAGTTTCAGAGAAACCAAAACATCTCAGGCACCAACCAGGGCTAGAGTAAAGCCCATCCAGTCCCACCCCCTGGGCAGGGACAGCTTCCACCAGGCTGGGTTGCTCCAAGACACAGCTCAGTCTCTGGTGGGAGAGTGAATATGTGGGAGTTCTTAGCCTGTAATGGAAGTTTTTCCTGTAAAAATGGTCTCTCAGGCTGCTTGTGTGAACACCATGGTGCTCAGCTCTGTGTCCTGTGTGTGTCCATACGTGAGGGCAATGCTCAGCCAGCCACTTGTGCCTCCTAAAATCAAAATAAAAAAGTCTGGGGGCTGTGTCAGGACCAGGCAGGGTAAAGCTTTGTTTTGGGATGAGCAAGGCAGGAGTAGGGAGGAGGAGCTGAGCATTCCTCTTGTGTTTGAGGAGATGGTCTGAGACCTGCTGGGCAGGGGCAGGGATGTGTCCTTTCTCCCCTGTGGCCTCACCCAGAACTCCAACCACAAACTGCCTTTGCTCTGGTTTTCTAGAATGAATCAATAGTGAAGCTACTTAATCCTGCAGAGCCCCAATTGTTAATGATAAACATGAAAATGCAATCACTGGTAACAAATGGCTTTGCTTGGCAGTCTGTCTCAAACCCTCGAAGATAAATTCAGGGCCTAACTCAAAACAAACGAGGTACAGTGCTCAGTGTTGCTCAGGTGATCTGCTCATTCCTCACAGCCACGGGCAGAGCAGGAATCTCAGCAGAGAAAAGTGGGTTTTGGGGACAGCTGGTTCTGTGGCTGTGCAGGTCACTGATGTTGGCAGGTTATCAGTGTGAAAAGCGAGGTTCACTTCTTATAAAATTTTATAAGTTTAATAGAAATAAAATAAAATAGACAATTAGGAGACAGAAAAACAAAGCTTCTTTGGCCGAGGGTGCAAAACCAGCACAAGCACCCCTTTCAGATCCTTTCCTTTAAGGATCTTTGTGTAGAATATTCAACAAACACCAATGCATGATTCAAACATTCATTTTGAATATGTTTTCTTTGTAAGTTTCAAAACCTCCCCAAGTATGCAGCTTTTTTATTTGTGCAGGGCTCGGGTCTCAGAAATCCTTCTTTTTCAAGGTTCTGGCCATTAAAGGTTCAATTGTTCTTTATCAGGAACCTTCACACAGGAATGTGGGACAGCATCTCCCACCCTCTGGTCTGTTTTGGATGCCACACAAAAACCCCCCAGTCTACTCTGTTACAATTAAAGAATATACATTCATCGCATTTTGAAATTCCACAAATAAAAAGGAAATACAGCACAACCTTCTTACATTGTATGTACAGCATTCATCTCAGTATTTGCCAAAAGCCAACCCCAAAATGTGCATTTCTAACATCAGTGATCAGAGCCCTCAGTACCACGGGACATTTGCTGTGACAGCCTCGCTGTGCTGAGGCCCGTGGAGCTCTTCCCAGGCACTTCAGTGGGATCAGAGCCCTTGTTCTTTAACACTTCTGGGTTCTACAGTGGCTGGGATAATGACTTGGGCATTTTATGTCCAGTTCTTTTCACACAGTGACATCAAGTGACTGTACAAGAGCCTTGCTGAGCTGACTTTGTAGTGCTGGGGAGGACTGGGCCCCGTGTCCCCAGTTCTGCCCTACTTACTGCACTTCTCTGATAAAGAAAAGCCTTTTTTTAAAGTTAAAAGCTAAGGCTAAGCAGCCTGTGCAGTTACTAACTCCCCACTTTGTAGTATTCAATCAATGAACCATTTGAGTTCATTCTGCTAAGACACAGGCGTGGGCAGACTTTATCCCACACTTACTCATCAGCCCAGCTCCCATTGTTCCAGGGGAGAGCTGAGGGAGACTCAACTGAAGATATCTTGGCTAAACCAGTGTTTAACAGAATTTATGCAAATGAGTCCCTTATCTTGAATAAAACTGTGGAGCTTAAGTGAGTTTAGGGGCAGACAGTTATTTTATCCACACACATGAAACCAAAAACTAGAAACTGAATTGACAGCTTGTCCCAAACACAAGCAACATTATCCTGTCCTCCTTGATCTGTGTTGATTATCATCCAGGGAGCATCTTTCTGAATACCTGGGGAAGTCATTCTCACTTTTCATTTGGCCTGGGCACTGTCAGACATCTGCAGAACCTGGAATTAGAACCAGAAGAATGCACCAAGCTGCCAAACCTCTGTCTTCTCTTTCTCGTGTGCTGCTGGTGATTGAGCCACTTGACCCTGCAATAGCTTGGAAAGCTGTTTTATGGGATTCTTTATGGGATGGTGGTGTTTCCTTAGCAGGCATTTATCATTTCTGTGATGTGCTGGTGGCTGTGACATGCAAGTTCAGGACATACAACCACCTCTTGAAGTTGTACTTTTCCAGTGCTCTGTGTTTGCTATCTGCTAAAAATGAAGCAGTATTTGAATCATTATACAGCTTCCCTGGAAGGCAAGATACCTTTAGGCTGTGCAGCAGAAAAAAACCCCTCCACTCATCTAAATCTGTATTTCTCTGAATTACCTTAATTTGTGCAAAAGATAATGAATCTTTCAAAGCTGGCAGGTGCCTGTGATCGTGTCAGTGCCTCTCAGGGTAGCACACCTGTGTTTAAGGGATGGGTGCTCCAATCCAGGCCCCTCCAGTGTGCCATGGGCACACTCTGCTCAGCAGCCTGACCCGTGCCATGAGCTCCTGTGGGCTGGAGTTACAGGACCAAGCTCCCAGGGAAGGTTTGGGGAGCTGCATCAACAAAGAGCTTTGGGGATGGCCACAGCAGGCTGGAGTCCCTGGAGCTCGCTCTGCTGGCTGGGGCAGCAGCACATCAAGTGGATGTTTATTTAGTTGTGGTTTTCATGTGATGAGTCCTGCTGGAGCACCTGTTGGTGCTGGATCCAAGCCCTACAGGCCAGTTCTGTGGGGGAATGGGGAATTTTGGGGCCTTTGCTTCCCCTCTGGTTTCTTAGTGCATTCCATGGCACCAGCAGATGCTGATGCGACTTGAGAGCTGTGGCTGCTCTGACAATTCTACAAATTATCATCACATTTGCTTTTGTAAACCAAAGTGCACCTCTGCTAGGCAGAATCATGGAATCAGGGGGTGGTTTGGGTTGGAAGGGACCTTAAAAATCACCTTCTTTCACCCCCTGCCATGGCAGAGACACCTCCCACTGTCCCAGGCTGCTCCCAGCCCCAGTGTCCAGCCTGGCCTTGGGCACTGCCAGGGATCCAGGGGCAGCCACAGCTGCTCTGGGCACCCTGTGCCAGGGCCTGCCCACCCTCCCAGGGAACAATTCCTGCCCAAGATCCCATCTCACCCTACACTCTGTCAGTCTGAATCCATTCCCCTTTGTCCTGTCGCTCCAGGCCCTTTAAAAGGAGTTCCTCTCCATCTTCCTTGTTGGCTCCTTCAGGTGCAGTGAGGCTGCAGTGAGTTCATCCCTAATTCATTTACAAATCAGTTTGGACCAAAGATCTCCTGCCTCCCCCACTTTTTATTTTATTTTTCCTTAAAGTTTTGCAGCATCTTTGGCAGTTCCTGCTCCCCTTGAGCCCCGGGAGCTGCGTGGGTGCCTCAGCAGGATTTGGCTGCCCACTGCCCCCTGTCCCTCTGGAAATGGGACAACTGACCATGGCACATGAGCTGCCCTCAGCAGTGTGTTCTGGTGTATGTTTAACTTAATAATCTGAGCAGATGGTCATTATATTGATTCATGAAGGAAAGGGAGGAAGCTTGGCTTGGGAGCGTCAGGGCTGAGTGCTGAGCATCGGGGCTGGGCAGGATGCAGGGGAGGAGAGGAGAAAAGCACATTTCTGTGCTCTGTGGGGTCTGTTGGTTTAGTTCTTCGTTTGGTTTTCTCTTTTACAAAGTCCCACCGAATAAAATCAAGTGGAGGTGACTCATCAGGCCTGCAGAAATGATCATTTCCCTGGAGAGGAGGCTCGTGGGGCACTGGCAGGAGGGTGCTGGAGTGTTTGCACCACTGGTGGTGCTAAAAAGGGAGGAGATGGGGAGGCAGTTGCCTGTAGAGTTGTGAAACTTCTCACTCTGCTGCTGCTATCAAACATGACAGCTCTTCTGCAGGGAACAGGTAAATAACACTGGAGTAATAATTCTTCAGTAATTTTTTGGGGTCTTTTGCAAAGAGCAACTTTGTTTAAATCTCTTCCCGTGTATAGGGTATAACTAGAGATTCAAGCCAAAAGCTACTTGTATAAAATATTCAGCCACTCTCCTCGTTAGCCAAACGGGGAAGTTCACAAATCCCCAACCTGCAGCAGCTCACAGGAACAGCCTGATTTGCTCCTTAATTCTGCAGTTTTCACAGGAGAAACGCCGTACACAGAGGAATATTCTCCTGAGCAAGGGCTTAATCTCGTGTTTAGCTTCCTGTTTCTCCCAGCTGCTGATTAGCTTTGCTGTCTTATCAGTTTATGTCATAGTGTGTGCCTATAAATTGACTTTGCAGTGAGGAGGGAATACGTTCGTCTTCACAGATGCTGCTGTTTCCATGGAGATAAAAGGACCAATGGCCTTTTCTTGGTTTGGACTGTACTACAGTGAGCAGGCAGAGATGGTGCATTCGAAAATGCAACATTTGCTGCTTTGATATTTCCCTCTCAATAGCAAATGAGAAAGCATATTGTTTCTTCTGGGTGATGAAGTTGAATAATAAATGCAGCTTTGGGACTTTTTGTGGAAGCGGCGAGCGAGCCCACCAGGAATGTGAGGACAGCGTGGCTGGTTCGTGCTCGCTGAACCTCCTCTCTGGGAAAAACCTTTTGGCTTTGCAAAATATAACCCTGTAGAGCCTTTGGGTTTATCTGATGCAGTGTTTGATGCTGGTTACATCACCAGCTTACTTATCCGTGATGTTCCACCGTGGCTGAGCCTGAATGAGCGTGCAAAAGCTGTGAATGTGATTTTTCTTTTTTTTTTATACGTTTTTTTTTTTTTCCTTGAGAGAGAGCTTTTCTACCTCAGATTGCGTGCAAGAAAACAGAAATACCAAGGCCACCCCCCAGTCAAGGATGGCTTGCAGAAGGTGTTATTTGTGAGTACCTTTTCCTTCTTCATCTGTCGCCACGTCTCTGATATCTGTGTTGAGGATTCCAGAAGTGGGAGTAGTGATCAGTTTATTGTTGGGTAGGTTTCTTTCCACGAACCATTTTTAGGGTGTTACCTCTTTTGGCAGGTGAATGCTCTGGGTATTAAACATGTTTAGGTGATGATGATGGTGATGATTCTGCATGTGGGTATTTAAAAATGCAGCGTAATAAAGTGAGCAGGCTACGTTTAGCAGGGGAAAACAAAAATGAGGAAACTCCTCACTTTGCATCCGGGCAGCAATGCAGGGTGCTAGGAATTCTGCCTGTGATGAGTCAAGGATCTCTCTTCCATTTTGTTGGAATGCTTTGTCATGTGAAAGTGCAATCTGTCTTTTCAGTGCAGACGTGCAAACAGCAGGACGAGCGGTGCCGTATCCGGGAGGAGAAACGTCGCCGTGGTTTTGTTGTTACCTTTGTGCTGAGCAAAACCAGGAAGGTGCTTTCATTCATTGATTGTTTATCCCTGGAGCAGTTTCTGGAGGGCTGAGGTCAGGCACAGGAGCTGATTCTGCTGTGGGCTGAGGAGCCCCTGGTGGGAGCTGAGCCCCTGGCTTGGGGCTCAGGGCTCGGCCACTCTGGAGGATGGTGCTGGGATGGAGGGGACACACATGGGGTTTGCTCCAAAAAGGGCACAGACCAGGCAGGAATGGATCAACACACAGGGGATTTGCTCCAAAAAGGGCACAAACCGGGCAGGGATGGATGGATGGATGGATGGATGGATGGATGGATGGATGGATGGATGGGTGGATGGATGGGACACACAGGGGGTTTGCTCCAAAAAGAGCACAAACCAGGCAGGGATGGATGGAATACACAGGAGATTTGCTCCAAACTGGGACCAGACCAGGCAGGAATGGGTGGAACACACAGGGGGTTTGCTCCAAAAAGAGCCCAGACCAGGCAGGGATGGATGAATGGATGGGACACACAGGGGGTTTGCTCCAAACCGGGACCAGACCAGGCAGGAACGGGCCCTTGGATTTGTCCTCACTCCCAGTCCAGGGGCTTGCAATGGCTGTACCTCTGCTTGCAGTTCTGAACCCTGGTTAACCATCCACTCCCTTTAGGGTTAAATTTGGGGTTTCCAGAGGATCCTGCATGAAACACATGCAATTGCCATCCCCAGCCTTTTCCAGTTATTTTAACAGTGCCTCTGAGTGCCCTGATTTGAGTAAATCTGCTCCATGTTCAGCAGCACCATCCACACACAGGCAGAGTAAATAAAACCATTCAAAGCCAAACTACTCAAATAGAATAACAGAAGAATATTAGGATCTGTCACAAAGTTTTCTTTAGCTTTTTCTCTTGTGCTGAAGGGGTGAATGGTTAAGTTGAAATGTTTTAAAATCAAAATAAATGTGGAGCCTTTTGTAGGAAGTTGAAATAAGAGAAGCAAACTTGGAGAACAGGTTGCAGCCTTCCAGATGTGCATGGATCAGCTTGAAACATCCTGCTGTGTGTTTATCCATGGGAGAATAGATCTGCTCATGTTGGACTCCATTTTAATTTGGGTCCTGGGATTTGGGGATTCTGTAACTCTCAGCAGGGAATGGATTTCATACAGAGCTTATCATGTGGGGGTAAGGGATATTTAAAGGGATATTTAATCCCTGTGTGTTGCTGCCTTTAGCAGTGAGGTTACAGTTTTATTTACAGACCCATCTTGTGCAGGATTTTCCTGTTTTGCTGCTTGCACCTTTGGTATCTTGTACCCACCTCAGCACGCTGCTGTAGAAAACAAGATGTGGATTCTGCCTCCTGCTATAATCCTGTGGTTTAACTCCTGTGTAACAGAGCTGATGCTGACTGTTGGAAAGATCTGGGATTTGTTTTTTAAGAGCTTACTCTTAAGGACACATGGACATAGGAAATCTTCCTGTTCTGTAAAACTAACAGGTTGTCAATACTGAAAATGTATGTTACTGTTATACACCAGTTCTTCAATGCCTGAGTAAGTTTTCAGATGAAACCTTCCATGTAATAACTCTGTCAGTGTTCTTGTAAATGTGTGTGCCAAAGATCTTTGCCACTGAAAGTATCTTCTATAAGATAAGAATATCTTTTTCATCTTGAAGTGTGGAAAGCCTGGTTGTTGCTGTTCTAAAAAAAGCTGAACAAAAGTGTCACACTACTTGGATTAGTGAAAGCATTTTTTTTCAGCTGCTGCACTGAATAGAACATATGTCACTGGAGCATTGTTTCAAGTAACAGGATTTGCCTTGCTGTAAATCTCTCACACTGTATCTGGGTAATTTCATTCTTTGTACTTTGCTGGTTTGCCTCTTTCATCAGCTGCAAATCCAATATGTGCAACTGGCGCTGCTCAGCTTTGGGTTTGCCATGGTTATTGCTCTGGGAGATTGTAAATGTTCTGTGCTGGGAGTTGTCATTTCTTGAGGATTTCTGGGACCTGGTTTAATGATGTGGGACATACAGAAAAGATGTGGTGAATATATCCACTCTCTGATTTAATCTAAATGATGTTTTCCTCCTCTCACGTCGCTTTGCTCTTAATTTCTGGGTTTGGGCTCTGTGGGGTCTCTTCTACTGATTGTGACAGCTGCCAGTAAGCACAGCTGACACAAGTGCATCTTACAGGCCCTGTGAATTATTCTACATCCCCCTGCACCGTGGATGGGGTTCTAGTAAGACTGAAAAGGAAACTTTTTTAATTACAAGCACCTACATATTAATAGTCTTAATTAAATTCACCCTAGTTCCAGCTAACCCGGGGCTGGAGGCTGCCTGCAGACTGTGCAGGGATGCAGAAGGATCCCTCCTGCCTGCTTGTGTAGGCTGGTACTGCATTTGCATGAAAGAAAAAAACAAAAAAAGAGAAAAGTTTATAATAATTATTTCTAATTCTCTGTGATGCTAATAAGTGTTGTGTTCTAGGATGGGACAAAATAATGGCTGTTCCTGGTTTAGTATGCTGGGCCTGTCGTGGTTCCATTCTCCCAGGAGATGGTGATTATTGCCAGCCCCTTTGATGGAGGAGAGGTCAGTGAGAGTGTGCCTGATGATTCCATTGAAAACTCCAGCTGTGGGCACTTGAGCTGGGGGTGCACAAAGGGAAGCATTATTCCAAACAAGAACTCCCAGTCTGCATTTCTGCTGCGCCCTGTACAAGTGCTGCCATTAAATCATTTTGATGACAGCCAAATCTGATGAATGCTGGAGCAAAATTCAGTTGTCTGAGCTCTGGACTGTGCGTGCTGCTGGTTTGGGTCTGCAGGTTTTACTGAGCATTCCTGGAGCTGGAGAAAACATCTCTGGTTTCTGTGCAGAGGAAATGGAATTCTAGGATGCTTTTTAACCAGGTTCTGATGATTGCAGGGAAGGGGAGGCAGAAATGGAAGGAGGGAGATGCCAGCAGAGCAGCTCTGCAGCATATGGCTGTGCTGTTTGTGCTGTGTGGGTGAGGGGTTTGACTCCCAAACCTCGTGCAGAGTAATGACACTGCTGTTTACCTGCCAGGAGCTGTCCTGTTGCCTCCCTGAGATTTGGTGCCCAAGAAGCTGTGCCCAAAGAGCCATTTTGTGCACAGGGGATGAAGAGATGAAGGGAGGAGTTGTGGTTCTCCTGCAGTGTGTGGTGGGCTCTGCTGGGAGCTGTCAGGTTTTTGTGTGTGCAACCAGAAAAGCAATAGCAGCATTTAATCTTGGGGGGGTGCCATCCAAAAGAGTGAAATTAATTAATAATAACAACACTGGAAAAAACCAATAACATTTTCTGTGTGCCACCACAGCCTCTCCTTGAGGTGCTTGGCTGCAGAGTGCTGGACAGCCAGCGGGGTGAAATGAATAGGAAAAAAGAGAAGAAGGTTTTTCAGTGCTGCTTCAAAAGCCAGAATCATACTGCCCTGTGTATTTTGGGTAAAGAGCAGTAGGAGTTTGTCCTTGGAAATGGGAATGTGTCATGTGCTTCATCACCTTGAAGTGGCCACAGACAGCTGCACTCACACCTGGGCTGGGACAATGGGAGCTGCCATGAAAAGCTCCCTGCTGCTTCCTCTGCTTTCCAAAAAGTTGTCCTTTGGCCTGGGTCAGGGTTTTCATTCTGGAAGCCCTTCTAGCAGGTTAATGAACTTGTTAATTAGCAAGCATTTAGCTGGAGTTGACGTGAGTCCATATTATTATGACTCTTACTGTTCATTGCCTCTTTGGATATCCTTTTGATTGTATTTCAAATGTTGTTCCTCATGAAAGTAATGGCTGGATTTATTAAACAAGAACAGGACAGACTTGATTAGTTTTTAACAACATTTTTTTCCAATCTCAGCTGTTGCCATAACTCTGGGACAAGAGAAAGAAAATTTCATCTTAAAATAACATTACTCTTCAACAGGATAAACCACTGGGAAATGCAAATATTCCTTTTAATAGTTCCAATCAAACAAACAAACCATTCTTGGCTGCCTCAGCTGACATGGAGTGCATGGGCTGAAACAGGGGATGGATTTGTCTGCCCCTCCTGCTGTCCCCAAGCTGATTTTGGAGGGATGGGTGCACACCCAGGACAGCAGCCTGTGCTGGGATTGGTTTTTTTCCACACACTCTTTGCAACCTGCACTTTATGGGAAAATGTGCCAGAAGAAAGGGATGAACCCTGGCAGATGGAGGGGAACAGATTGTAGTTTCAGAGCAGAGGAGGGATGGTGAATGGAGCCGTGGCTCTGGGAGAGGGCAGCAGCAAAGGGCAGTGAAGGCACTGAGCAGCTCCTCTCCTCAGCCACATCAGGAGCTCCAGAAGGGCTCCTTCCAGCTGTGCTCCTGCCCCAGTTCCCCTCAGCCTCAGGGGTTCTGTTTGGGAGCTCTGGTAGGAAGAAGCTCTCAGGCAGTGATGGTTTAACAATCCTGACCTTCTCACAGGTCTGCACCTGCTGAAAATTCAACAGCAGCAGAGTGAGTGAGGGTGGGTGGGTGTCCTGTGCTCCCCACAGGGTCCTGTGCAGGGACAGGAGGGGACAAGCTGCCTCCAGGCTCCCAGTCCTGCCAGGAGCATCTGCTGGCTCTGAGCACAGTGTGAAAGCACAGGAGAACCTGGGAGAGCAAAAGCAATTCCAGGTTAATGGCCTCGTGTTCTGTTCTCCCAGGTTGGTTAAAAACCAATATTGAGAAAATTGTCTGCTGAGTTTGGGAGGCTTGTTGGGGATTGCAAGAGAAAATGAAAGAAAAAATAAAAACAGCTGTGGCTTTCTGTAGTGACCAGTAATTGATTTCTTTTTATTTGTACATCTGAGCAAGGCGCTACAACCAGGAGATTAAAACCAGTGGTCTTTCCTGCTTGCTGAGGGACAGGAAAGTGCTGCTAAACTGAGTGGGCTCTAATGGCAACCACGGTGGGATTTACCCAGGGGGGAGAGGCACAGCCACTCCTGCCTGGTCTGTGTGCTCCCTCAGGGGCTGCTCTCTCCTCTCTCTTGGGGAAGGAGGTGTCAGGGCTCTGGCTCAGCTGTGGCTCTGGTTTCATCTGCTCTCACAAGGGACTCGTGTGGGGATTCACAAGGAGAGAGCTGGAAGGAGCTGGGCCTGCAGGGGGGAAATGGCCAAACTTCCACGTGCTCTGGGATGTTCCAGCAATGGGCCAGGAACTGAAATTACCAGCAGCAGCATTTGTCCTTCAGTCATCTGTCTGGTGCTGAGGTACCCGTGCTCTCTTTGTAATCCTAAATCATCCTTTGAGGAACATCAGCTACAGATGTGGAAACTAATCCTCAGAGGGCTGAGTCTCTGTGAGACTGTGAGCAGGAGAAGTGATTAATTCTCGTCCAAATGATTGAAATGGATTTCTTCTGATGTCTTTAGGTGTTAAGAGTTAGTCAATGAATTCTGGCTTGAATGCAGACTTGTGCTGAAGGCTGATTGCAACATAAAGCTGTGAAGTTTAAAAAATAATTAAAACTCCAACCAGACCAAACAAAAAGAAAAAAATAGAAGAAAAAAAAAAAGCTATTGGAACCTTAAACATTCTCTGGTGTATTGCTCAGGGGTAAATGATTGCAAGTGCTGTTTTGGCAGGTGATTGAAGGCACAAAATGCCACAAAGGAATCTCAAACTGCATCAGCAGATTTACCCCATTGCTGTGGGGGGAATTAGTATCACTGAGGGGCTGCAGAGCCTGAGCCTCAGCATTGTCAGGCTGACATCAGTGACTGTGGAGGAACCCAGAGCTGAGCTATTCCTGAACTTTAAAATGGGAGCAGAGCCCAGACCTCGTGTTTGCTCTGTCTGTGGTGGGACAAGGATCCATCTGAGGGTCCAGCTGGGGGTGTCGGGCAGCAGTGACACCTCCTGCCAGCCTGCAGCTGAACCCTGTCACCTGTGTCACCTCCTGCACCCCTGTGACTGTGGGGGGACCTTGGCATCTGCTCTCTGTTGTGTTTCTGCTGCACCTTGGAGCAGGAGCCTGAGGCAGGTGAGCTCCTGACCCCAGCCCTGTGAGTACAGACCCTAACAAGAGCTTCCTTCTGTCCTGTTCAGCTTCTTTTGGAAGCTGGGAAGGTCAGAGTAGGACAGATTCATGGAGCCTTGTGGGCAGAATCGTTCTGGAAGAGCCAGGAGCAAGCTCTGTTCAAAGGGCTTTGTAGAGCAGAGCTGAACCCACAGAGATTCTTTCATATCCTTTCATATTTCACTGGTTAATTCTCTGAAGAAAGAGAGATCGGTGTGGAAAAAAAAACAGTGGTGGAAATGGAATCTGGAACACTCTCCTAATGATTTCCTCCATTTCCTTCTTTTGCTTCTGCTGGAAAAAACCCCCAGGTATCCCAGGGCAGGAGGCAGCAGCTCCTCCATGTGAGCAGTTCCCCTGCCCTGCACTCCCAGCCTGCTGCCCCAGGAGCCAGTGGAGCCCTTGTGTGGCACACTGTGTGTCTGTCCTGCCAGAAACCCCAGCTCTGGCTGCTTTGATGTGGCCCATCAACGCTTCCAGGGCTGTTCTCCAGCTCTCTTTTGACTTTTCCATGGTTTCCAGGAGGTTGGAAGGTGCCCCCATGAGCACCTGTGCCCTGTGAGGGGTCACAGGGTCCATCCCATGCTGGGGAGGTGCCTTGTGTCTGGATTTGCTGCGTTTCCAGAAGCTCGAGTACTTTACAGGAGTTACCAGCTCTAAACAGAAAATCCAGCTGATCCTGGCCATGCAGTTGCTGGCACAGTGTTGGCAGCAGGGATCAGAACAGGCTGACCTTGTCTTTTTTCCTGAGGATTGGTAACTTACTCCTTCCTGAGCAGAGCCTGACTTCTCTTTGCTCAACCACTCTGTTTGATCTCGTAGGAAAGTGACCTCACAGGATTCACTTGAAGCCTCAGGGATGCAGGAGAACCAAAATCAATCTCCTGAGACTTCTGTCAGAACACCAAGAGACAGATGGGGGGTTAAAAAGTTCATTTGTGTACACAAACACACACACACCCTCTGTTAACTGTCAGGTTGGATGCTCCCAAGTTAAATGTGGATTTTCAATTTAATGGCTCCCTCTTCCACAGGTGCCCACTCAGAGAGAGCACTCAAAGAGCTAGGAGATATTGATTTTTTTAATTATTATTATTTTTTATGATTTCCTAGAAGAATGCTGTGTCCTGAGAAATTTGATTAGGTGGATTTATCACGGGGGACTTGCTGTGCTGAGCCTTGTTTAATGTTTCCTGGCACAAACACCAGGGAGGCAGGGAGGGACGTGGGCTGTGTGCTGCTGAAAGCTTTTCCAAGCTTTCCCTCAGATGTGCCCCCTTGTCTGGTTTTGTGACTCCTCTTCTGTTTCAGTGAAACATCACCAATCTAATGATCTGGGCTGCAGAATATCTTTGTGCTGTAAAGGTGCTTTCTGTTTTCCTTTATGCTTTGAATGAATGACAGCAATTAAACTGCCATTGCACAGTTCTGGATATTGCCCAAAACACAGGGGAAACTTGGGCTCTTCCACTTTTTCCAAGGGTTTATTTTGCAACGTGTTTGTAACTGCTGGGCTGGAAGAACGCTTTGTGTCCATGTCCATTGCATTCTCCCTCCTCATTCAGAGCTTTGATTCCATGAAGAGAGAACAGCCTGACTGGTGCAGAGTAAGATGCAAGCCCAAAGCTCCATTTCCATGGGGATTTCAACCCTCAGGGTTTCAGCTTTTGCCTCCCTCCCGCGTGGCAAGGCAGGCCCCAAGCCTTAAATTGGCCTTTGATCTGACTCCAGCCACAACAAACCTTTGATTGATTCCTCATTGCAACAGCTCCTCACCATCATTCTGCTGTGTGCATTTCCAACCTGGGACTGTTCCCCTCTGTCCCCCGGGGCCCAGAACTGACAGCTGGGCCCCGAATTTCAGTCACCGCCCTCGTGAGTCTCCAACATCCCTGTCAGCACATTCCTGCCTCCCCCCTCAGAAGCCCCCTTTCCTCAGCACCTGGTGGTTTGACTTTGTGTTTTTCCTTGTGTCGTAGGTCTTTAAATACTCTGCACCAGTTTTGCTGTCCAGCTCCATTGTACCATTCCCAGCTAGCTGTCCCTGCCACACACTCAGAGTACAGGTAAGAGTAGACATGCTCCACCCACTGCTGCCTTCTGGAGAGGGATCTGATGTTGATATTTGACACCAGACAAGCAGTAGTTGCTTAAGTTTTAAAAAGAAAAGAAAATAAAAAAGAATAATATTGGAATAAATATCCAATATTTTTGATGTCTTGTAGGGTAGCTGTGAAGAGAACCATCCCTGCAGTGAGTCCTTCTCTGGAATTACTCAGTAAAATGAGTGTCATGTGCTTTAGGAGGCACATCCCCCTGGGCTTGCAAAGGTAGGGAGAAGGGAGGTGCAGGCTTAGCTCTCACATGGCAAATGTGCTGAAATATTTATATAATTTATGGAGGATATTGTTGTTGTTCTGAGCAACACTTTTTTTGACCTCTGCCTAGTCCATGCTGAGGAATTCAATTTATCCAGGTGTTTAACCCCCTGAAGGTTAAAGGCATGGACCTGCCCAAGGCTCAGCACTGCCTGGGGTTTGAATGCAATCAGGGGGTTTAAACACAGCCAGCCCCTCGATGCCAAGCAGAGCCTGCCCCAAATACATCCAGAAATAGATGTTTTCCAGCTCATAATGCTCCTTGTAACACAGATCCTTTACTGTCTGTGTGTTCTCTCTGATCCAATGTGGAGAGCAGCAATTGCATCCCACAGTACAGTTTGCTGGCAGTGCCAGTGGTGAGTGTAACATCCTAGAGAAGCATCAAAGGGCAGCTAATCAGAGTCATTGGAAATGTGAAAACTGTTAAAAAACTGTGCATGCCATGGAAAATATTGTCTTGAATTTTTACTTCTGCTGTTAGCCATCGACTTAGTGCTAATTGCCAGCTCATGAATAACATTAACACCAAAACATTGGAAGCCTGGTGCTGAAAAAAATCCAAATCACTTGATATTACATGGGTAATAAGGAAAAGACAAAAGCAAACAATGAATCCTAAATCTGTAAATGCATAAACATATTTCTGGTTTGAATATTTCATCCCCTAGTTGCCTCTGACCATGCATGCTTGGGTTCACCCTGTTGGTTTATGTTGCAGCATCTGTTTGTGTGTTTGGTTTTTTTTTTCTCCCATCAGAGCCCTTTGTTTATTTGGTGGTGGTGAGTCCATAGTTGAGTTGTAAGACTCAGTAAAATTTTAAGTTTTAAAAGAAATACAGCTCAGCATTCCTTTGGTGAGGAGCAGGGCCTGAAAATGAAAACTCTTGGATTCCCTGCTTGCTTTTTAGTGAGGCTTTTAGTTTTCCTGTGTCCTTAGCTGACAGTGCTTTCATTTTAAGGATCTTCCTGTGGGGATGTTGATGGGAAAACCAGCTGCTCCTTGAATGTCTCAGTGTCTTGCTCCACGCAGGGTGTCATTTTTTATCACTAATATTTCTTCTGGAATTAAAGCTTAGAGCAGCATAACTTAGGGCATGAAAAATCCTCAACTTCTCCAGCTTTTGGGGTTTTTTTGTGCAGTGAAGACAGGAGTTCCCTGCTCTGGGTGTGTAAAGGCTGGGCAGTTCTCAGAGTGCCCAAACCTGTGGGACCTCCAGCTGATGGTTCAGGACTGGGGGGTGGGAGGGAGCTCATCCCTGGCCTTGCTTCCTCTCAAGGAAGTTTAGGCTCAGGGGGAATATTGTTTAAATATTGTTGTTGTTGTTTTTCTGGCTCTGCACAGCTCCCTGAGACCCAGGGGAAATGGGGCTCTGCTCCCAGGGAACAGGGACAGGCAGAGGGAACGGCCTCAGGCTGGGCCAGGGCAGGTTCAGGGTGGACATCAGGGGAAAATTCTTCGCTCAAAGTGTTGTCAAACCCTGGCACAGTGTGCCCAGAGCAGCTGTGGCTGCCCCTGGATCCCTGGAAGTGTCCCAGGCCAGGTTGGACAGTGTTTGGAGGGACAGTGAGAGGTGTCCCTGCCCGTGGCTTTAAGGTCCTTCCAACCCAAACCCACAGTCTGGGGTTCTGTGCATGGGAGAAGATGGAAAAGCTGATTCAAAACCAAAACAAATTGCAGTAAGGAGAATTCCAGTTAGATACAGGGTAGGGAGAGAAGGGATTGAAATCCAAGCATGAGCTTGATCAAATGTTGGACCAGAGGCCAGCAGAGGCAGGGAGGTCCTGTCCTCAGCCATGCTCAGCTCAGTGGGGCAAGGACTGCACTGTCCACCCCTGCACAGGTCCCCTCTGACACAAACCATCCTTCATCCCACAGCCCTCTGCTCTTGGGAAGGATGACAAGAGCTGCAAAAGGGAAAATTTTATTCTCTAGAATTTAATTTCAGGTGACACAGCGACGTTAGTGCTGTCCCTGCTCACAGATGTGCTGCTGTGCTGCAGCCAGGCTGTTCCAGCCATCCTCAGGGCAGGAATTGGTTTGGCTTACCCATCACTTCAATTGCTGAAGTTGTTTTACCCAAACTGCCATCCCCACAACTGTAATCTCTGAGCCAAGTGCAAGTGATGCACCTGTTTCTGTACAGGCCCTGAACGTGGGGATCCCCTTGCTGTGAATGAAAATGAGCTCCTGGAGCTCTAACAGGATTGGGCTTTGCATTTCTACATACACTTAATGGCATTACATTTAGCTTTTAGTCTGCCCATTTATCAGTTTATAAATAGAAATCATTAGAAACAAAACTAACAGACGTGCATGCTTTGGTCTGGCTTCAGTTTTGAGGCTTTATTTAGAAAATACACAGAGGGATTAATTTCGTAGCCCAGAATTAAAAATTCAATTTGCTCTGAAAGAAGCAATTAATGAATGCACTACAGTGAAATCTGGAGCATCTCTGATTTGCTGTTAGCTAATTGCTGGATGTTTTATTCACTCCAGCAGTTTTATTTCTAGTCGAGACGATCTTTGGCATCTGTTTTGAATTGTTAATAGGGAAATAATGCATTTTTAATAACTGCAGCTATTGCAGTAATCCCTCACTCATTTTACAATGCTTAAAATGGACAGAAATTACACAAGTTGTCTTGCATTCCCCTAGTACAGGGGCAATGTTGGGAAGGCTGAGCTTGTCCTTGCAGCTAGATACTTGTCTGGGTTCCAGTTAGCCCATATGCCTCCTCTGCTTGCTCTTTTTGGGTTATTTCTGTTTGGGAATTAAAAAATAGACCAGCAATGTCTGTAGCTTGGCTTCTCTGACTCCCTTCCCCTTCCTGCCTCCCGAGTAGAGCCCTGAAAACAGCAATTGGAAGCTGCAGGTTGCAGGAGCTGCTCTGGGTTTGTTAGAGGTCGTTGGAACGTGGATTTTAAACCTGGTGTGAGGGGCAAAAGGAAATGTGGGACACCCCAGAGAGGCCTCCAAAAGCAGAAATCCAGGTAGCCCTGTGCTTCAGCTGCTGAGCCTCTGGCTTGAACCAGCTGCAGCATCACCTCAGAGCCTTGCAGCTGGGATGTGAGCTGAGCAGAGCCCAGAGATGAGCTGGCACCCAGATAAAGGGATTTAATCAGCTCCGGGCCTTGTCTGAGGAAATTTGTTCCCAGCATTTTCTAAGCATGCTGTCTGTGGCTTTAAACTGACAGAGAGTAGGTTTAGAGTAGATAGGGGCAAGGAATTGTTCCCTGGCAGGGTGGGCAGGGCTGGCACAGGGTGCCCAGAGCAGCTGTGGCTGCCCCTGGATCCCTGGCAGTGCCCAGGCCAGGCTGGGAGCAGCCTGGGACAGTGGGAAGTGTCCCTGCCAGGGCACTGGAAAGGCTTTGAGGTCCCTTCCAACCCAAGCCAGTCTAGGGTTCTCTGACACATCTTGAGGCCAGCTTCAGTCAGACCCTCACCCACCTGTGCAGGTCCCTCACACACAGCAAAATTCTGTGCCCAGAAGTGCCCATGCTGGGGGCATCCAGCCCTGGCCCTCCCTGCATTCCCTGTGTGGGCAGGGAACAGGCTGATGTGTGCAAACTGCAACTGTGGACAGATTTGCTTACCACTAATGTCTGAGCATCCTTCCATCTGATGTGTTTATTCATAATTGTGATTTCCTCCTGATTTGCATGAAGTGTTGGCTGTCACTCATTCCTGTCTCCATCCACTCTACCTTCCATCCTTCTAAGCTCTAATTAGATGCCCTCATCATCTCCAAAGACCATTTTTTTAAATCGTGAAGCTAGAGATTTTTCTTTTCTTTTTTTTTTTTCCCCAGTGAGACCTGTGAAAACAAAATGATAATGCAAAGGATGTTATAGTACCAAAGAAATCCCATCATTTTCTTGCAGTCTCTGCCTGCTTAATGTTTAATCAGCACCTCTGGGAGGTAAAACCGTCCTTCTGAAAATACTGTGCTTGTGTGAAATTTTAATGTGGGATCTTTGTTTCACCAGGTAATGTTGGCTTACATGCAACAAACCACTGTGTGGACGATGATAGAAGGATTGATTGTGCTGTTTCTTTCTGTCTGAGCCCCTGGGAGGCTTTGGAGCTGTTTTGCCACCATAACTGGTTCAGGCAGAGGCTCCCCCTGCAACGAGGCTGAGCTTTCAGGTGCTTCTATCATGTATTGGAGTGGTTTGCTTCTCCTTAATTCTTCTCAAGAGCACAGGATTCTTGCACACTAGCACAGCCAGGGAAAACTGGGAGACAGCTTATGCCCCTAAAATGAAAAATCTCTCTTTATAGGTAAATGAACTTTGCAACTCTCCATTTATTTTGTCCCACTGCTGGGCACTGTGCTCTTCCCTGAGACACAAAGCAAATACTTCCTGTGTCCAACCTACAAACACCCCTAGGGACACTCCACACCATGCAGCAGAATCCCTGGTCCTGTGGCAGCTTCCAGTCAATGCTCAGTCCCAGGTGAAGACACATCTGAAGGAGCTGCACTTCAGAATTCTTTTTAGTACTGATGTGACTATTCACTGACATTTTCTACCAAAGAAACGTTGAATAGGGATCTAATTTCTAACTGCAATTGCCTGGCTGCGTACCTCAGCATGTTTAAGCACTCTCTAGAACATGCAGAGATATAAAAGCTTGATGGTATTTTAATTTTCAAACTGAGCAAAGGAGTGAGAGCAGCATGGCCCAGACCAGCAGCGTGTTGCCCAGAGAGGCAGGATGCAGATGGACAGAGCAAACCAGATCCAAACTGTGACCAAATCCTGCCCTAAGTCAGTGTGAGGTTCAGCTGATTACATAAGGCATCTGTGCTCACACCCTATGGCAAAGGAAAGCTGGCATAATTAGAGTAATACTTGTAATTTTCCACTTGATGCCTACGTGATGCAGGGAGTGCAAATGGTGGATTGTGCTCCTGAGCACAACGGGGAGAGCTGGCAGGATAGCCTGAAATTTGGTTTGGGATTTTCTTGTTTTTTCTTCCTTCATTGTGTTCCTTTCCATCCTCCTCCTTCAGCCTGTTCTTTCCTTGAAGGGAGGTGGCCCCTGGTGGTTGTGTCACTGGTTCAGAAGTGGCTGGAGCCTCCTGCTACGCCAGCATCTCCTCCCCTGCCATAAAGCACTTTGAGCATTACAGATGTGGGTATTCCAAACTGCTCCTGCCTCGTGGCACCATTCATGATGCTGGCAACTCCTCCTGGAGACAGAGCTCTTCTTGCACCTGGGGAGGTGGGGGAGTGGAGGGCAGACCTGGTCCTCACCATGGTCTCTGTGCGAGCTGCCCGCAGCAGGGGGGTGCATCTGTTCTGCATTTCCAGCAGAATGTGGGCACTGAAAATCCCTCTGGGAAGTTCTAAGCCCGTTAAAAATGAAGGGGCCACGGTCACATTAGGCTGGGTATGTATTTGACCACCTCATGTTATTTTTTCTGAGGGGAAAAAACAGAAGTGGCCCTTTGAAAGCAGTGTTTTTCTCAGAGCTTAAATCATCAGCCTTGGCCTGGGCTCCTTGGGCTGTGCTTCCCTTTGTGGAGAGTCCTGTCTCTGAGGTGGAAACGGGTTACCTGGGTGGTGCTTACAGACAGCTCACGGTGTTGGTGGATTTGAGAACAAGAGCGAGCAGATTTCAAGCTGAATGTTCCTAATGCTGTTCCCTGTGATTCTCTTCCTCTGTCTCTTCTCTTTCTGGCCCGCCCCGCTCCTCGGCAGGGAGGATAATGTCCTGCACCAGTTCTGCTGCCCACCCTCGGGGTCCAGCAGCCCCTCCTCGAGATGACAGCGAAGCTGGGGGTGCAGTCAGTGCTCCAGCACCTGCCCAGCCCACCTCACCTCTCCTCTCCTCCCTTTCTGGTGTGCATGGACTGGCACTGCCGTGGGACCCCCGTGCTGCCAGTTTGAGCAGTGCCTCCTCTCCAGGCCTCCCCACAGCTCTCTGCTCCTGCCCGGTGCTGAGAACACACGCCAGCTGTAACAGAACAGATTCCCAGCGTGCACAGTTTATTTTGAACGAAAATAAACGGTACCATAAGTCCTGAGGTGTAGCGTGAGTTTTGTTGCTGTCTGTGTGGTGTGGAGGGCACGGCCCAGGGGGATTTCTCCTCTCCCAGGTGTGGGGTGGGAGGGCAGCTGTTGTGAGAGTCCCTGTGAGGCTGTTTTAGGTTTGTTTCCAGGTTGGGCAGACACCAACACGTGGCCTTTTGTGGATGTTACTGCACAGAAATGAACCCTCCTTGCTTTCCTTGGTGCTGGTTCTGAGGAGCCAGCACATCTCCGTTGTGGCAGCAGATCCTCTCTCCATCCTAAGCTGCTTTGAGCTCTGTCTTCTCCTTCCCTTGGCCTCTGTGCAAGTCTTGGATCGACCACAGGACCAGATCACTGCTCATGTGCTCCTGTTGCCTCCTCAGTGACAATATTTCTCTCACAGCTGTGCACGAGGTTGTCCCTGAAGAAATGAACTTGCAGCTGGATAAATGAGATTGTGTCCATGGCTGTCCAAGTTCCCAGTGCCCACAAGGCTCTTGGTTCGTTACACCTTTCCAGACGCATCCTGTGGCTTTAAAATAAAATAACCAGAGAATTTCTGCTGGTTGGGTCTTCCAAACTCAACCAGTGCAAGCAGATATACCAGGGAACAGGATTTCTCTGCAGTGACATTTACTATCCTGAAAATAGTTGGAAAGAAGGACTAGGAGAGGGGGGAGAAAAATCTGTAGTTGCTATCATGAGGTAAAATATCACTCCCCACTGTCTGGGGCTCGAGTAAAGGCAGAGGTGCCTTGATGGAGGGTGCAAAGCAGGTATTTATTTATTTGTGCTTGTGTGTGGCTTTGAGGATGGGATAAAAGGAGAATCACCAGGATCAAGGAGGGGAGAACTGTGAAGGCAGCTTGAGGCTCCCTCTCATCTTTGCAATGCACTTTTTTCCCCCCCAAAGGAGTCTCTCTAAAACCAGAGTACAGGTTATTCACTTTCCTGTGAGGTTTGATCCACTGTCTCTCTCCTTGCTGTGAAATGTTTCCTTGTGCAGTGTCCCAGGCCTGGGGGGGATTTGCTGGCACAGGAATAATCTGCCTTCATGATTTTGCAAGTTTTCCTGCACAATTTCTGCTCACTGCTCACACTCTGTGGCTGCTGCTGTTCTTTGGTGTTGAACGTTCTTAGTTTCACACGTTTCTTAATCACTTCTCAATACAATCCAGAGAAAGAACACTGGTTCCCTCTGTAGAATTTCAAAATAATGTATGCAAAAAACCAGTGTAGTGGGTGACTGCAGTGTGTGATATCCCTGAAGTGCTCTGATGTTCACTGGGCAGGGCCAAACACTGAAGTGTTTGAGCACTGCTCACCATTTGGGTCTTTTCCTCTATAATTAAGAGTTTCTCAGAGTTGCTTCCCAGAGACAGAAACAGTAGGAATTTCTGATATTTTGACTTGCTTATCTCCCTCCCAGACACAAACAGTGATTACCACTCCCTCCTCAGTGAGCTGAACTGTAATTATTCCCTTGCAGAGGGGAAGGTTTGTCCAACCTTTCAATGAGTGCCTTTTATCTGTGTGTGCAGAGGAAAAACAAGGGAGCAAGACTGATTTAACCCTGCAGATTAAACTCCCCAGCCTGGAGACCCAGTGGGTGATTATCCTGAAAGTGGCTGCAGTTAATGATGAGAAAATGCAGGCAAAGCCTGACCAGTGTTATTGGCTGTCCCAGCACACTGGCATGGGGTCTTTCTAGCCAGTGGTTTTCCAGTGGAGAGGAAATAGGGTCATTAGGGGCTGCTGGGATTGGGAACAGTTTGGGTTTGTAGCTGTAGTGGCCCTGAATTGTGGCATTTTCTCTTCAGGAGCATGCAGAGAGCTGACCTCCCCCTGGTGCAGTGGAAGCCAGAAATGCAGGAGTAAACATTTCCCTCTTTGAATAAATCATGGCTGGCTGAATAAAACATGCTGTGCATCCCTGGCTTTGGCAGCAGAGGCTGGTAGGGGCTCTCTTAGTTAACAGGAGTTAGAAGTGGATGACCTAAAATGCTGCATGTCATTATAAAACAGAGAAAGGTGCCAGCAGAAAAATCCCATTCCTGGGTGAATTTGCACTGTTTGTGTGAAGAGTGAAGACTGTCTTACTGTGCATTTTGGGAGGGAAGGCAAAGTAGAAATGGCATTTTTAATTTCTTTTTTTTTTTCTTATTTTCTCCTTCCATGAACTCAGAGGGCTGAAAAAAAGCTGCTGCTTTGGGAGGGGTTCAGATGGAGAATTTCTCCTTGGGCACCTTTGGGCACTTGCAGCATCCAGGATCAGGCTGGTTTCGTTTTCTTCTGCAGTCTGGGGTTCTCCTTTGCAAACATATTCAGCTCTTGGGTGGCTCTGCCTGAGATAGGTGGGTGAGACTCCAGCTTTGCACTGGAGTGCAAATAACCACTGCCTTGCTTTTACTTCCTGCACTTGCATTATTTTCCCTCCCTTAACAACTGTGGGAAGTCGCTGGATCAGCTCAGAGCAGCGTGTGGACACTCTGGGCTGGAACAGGACGGATTTGTGTGCACCACTAGATGGAGCAAAAAAAAGAAAAAAATACAACAACCCCAAAAAAACCCCAACAACCCAAAAAAACCCACCCCAAATCAAACCAGTTCAACTGAGATAAATAAAGAGATTCATCTCCCAGAGTAGATTTTAACTAGCTGAAGGAAAATACTACTGTGTAATGTAGGAGAAAAAGTAATCCCCTGAAAAATGCAGCAGATCTCAGCACGGAGGTTTTAAGATTTTAAAGGTTTTAGGGTGGTTTTAAGATGCTCCCTTAGCCAAGGCAGCAGCTGTGTTGTGAACAGAGATTGCCACCGTTCTGGGCAGCTCAGGATTCGTGAGGAGTTTGAATTAGAAAGGAATTTATGGCCGAGGCAGCTCCTTCCTTGGGCGGGTGCCCAGGGATGGCAATGCCAGCGGAGTGGAGCAGCACTGGGACAGTCCCTGGAATTCCTGCTCGGAATTTCCTCTTTGGAAAGGCTGAGCCCCCTCTGGAGCCCCAGTTGTGCAAGAGGGGACATTTGTATCCTGCAATATTTATTTGCCAAGGGGACCTTTTCGATGTGCAGCCCTAATTCCCTTTTCACCTCGAAGGCTGAAAGGGAGCGGGGCAGTTCTCAGGAAATCCAACCCCAAAAATACAAATCCAAACACCTCTGGGAGTACTCGCCGTCTTTGTGCCCTGCCAGGATTGCGTGCGGGCGCTAGTACGGTGCTTTTCAGCTGGGATTTTTTGCAATAATCGACGATTTCCTGGCGTGGGGACTAGAGGGAGCTCCAATGCAGCCTTCCCGAGGCTCTCCCGGTGCATCGCTCCTGCCTGCCTCGGTCCGTGGAGCTGCAGAGGAGGGAGGAAGCCAGCTCGATGTACTTCTGCATATATATCCGTGTCTGTGAGCACTGGACACGGGATATCTATGGACATCTATGCATGGATATGGATATCTATGGATATATAGAGAGAGATAGATATAGATCTGTAGATCTGTAGATCTAAATACAGATCTATAGATCTATAGATATATAGATCTATAGATCTATAGATGATATATGTGCCAGGATGCCCTACAGTCAATGTCATTTATATGGTTTATAACTATTATCATAAATGTTATCTATAAATTCCATCTCGATGGAAGCCAGCTCCATGTACTTCTGCACCCTGTGAGCTCTGGACACGGGATAGATATGGATATCTGTGCATATATATGGATATCTATAGATATACGTGCTGGGATGCCCTGCAGTCAGTGTAGTTTATATAGTTTATAACTATTATCATAAATGTTATCTATAAATTCCATCTCAATAGAAGCCAGCTCGATGTACTTCTGCACCCTGTGAGCTCTGGACACAGGATAGATATGGATATCTATTCATATCTATGGATATCTATGGATATATATAGATATATGTGCTGGGATGCCCTTCAATCAATGCTGTTTATATGTTTTATAACTATTATCATAAATGTTGTCCATAAATTCCATCATTATCACCCCAAACATGCTGTTTGCCTGTGCCCCCACCTCTCTGGAGGGCAGTGCAGGATGTGTTCCAGGGAGCAGCGTTCCCTGTGTGCAAACACAGTGCAGTAAACAGGGTGCTAAGCTGTGTTTGACAGCCCAGGAAAAGCCACAGGGGCTGTTTCACATCCCACTGCCACTGGTGGTTGTCTAGGAAGGGCTGTGAGAACAGGACAGACACACAGCAACACCTCTCCTAGGCTAGAAGGTTTTCAAATCAAGCAATTGATAATTAGAAGGTGTGGAGCAATGTGATTCTATGGATTTCGTTGCTGCTAGGTGAACAAACCTGCTGATAAATCAGCAGAAAGTCCAGGTTTATTATTCTATGTCTGCTGAAGTAACTTACCGTGGTTAATGGTGTCACACCTGTATTTATGAGGTGTTTGGCATTGTGAGCCTTTCCTCGTGGCCTGGGTTAGTGGCATGGGGGTGTGCAGCTGAAAGTTACACTTAGGACCTTAAGAGGTCTTTTCCAGCCTCAGAGATTCTGTGGTTCAGGTGGGTTTCCCATTTGCTTTTAACTCCCCAAACTGCAGCAGCTGCTAGGGGCTGGGAGGGCCCTGTCCTGGAGGGGCTGGGATGGACAGCACTGGGGGTTTATCCCCCTTCCCTGGGTGTTTATCCCAATCCCTGGGTGTTTTATCTCAATCCCTGGGTGTTTTATCCCATTCCCTGGGTGTTTTATCTCAATCCCTGTGTGTTTTAGCCCATTCCCTGGGTGTTTATCCCCATTCCCTGGGGGTTTATCTCCCGCCCCTGGGTGTTATCCCCATTCCCTTGGTGTTTATCCCCATTCCCTGGGAGTTTTATCCCCATTCCCTGTGTGTTTTATCCTCATTCCCTAGGTGTTTATGCCCCTTCCCTGGGTGTTTATCCCCATTCCCTGGGTGTTTATCCCCATTCCCTGGGTGTTTTATCCCCATTCCCTGGGTGTTTATCTCCATTCTCTGGGTGTTTTATCCCAATCCCTGGGTGTTTATCCCCATTCCCTGGGTGTTTATCTCCATTCTCTGGGTGTTTTTTCCCATTCCCTGGGTGTTTTATCCCCATTCCCTGGGTGTTTATCCCCATTCCCTGGGTGTTTATCCCCATTCCCTGGGTGTTTTATCCCCATTCCCTGGGTGTTTATCTCCATTCTCTGGGTGTTTTATCCCAATCCCTGGGTGTTTTATCCCCATTCCCTGGGTGTTTATCCCCCTCCCTCCCCTCTCTCACCCCTCTGGCAGAGGGAAGGGGCTCTGGGGCTCAGGATGAGCCCAGGGTCGGGGCAGGGAGCTCCAGAGCCCAGTTCCTCCCTGGAATCAGGGCTCACTCCTTGTGCTGAGCTGCCACAAAGGGATGGATGAGCAGAGACAGAGCTGCACTGAGGCCATGCATGAGGAGAAATGCCATCAATGAGTTCAGGGAGAGTTTTTCTGGCTGTGTCTGGATCCACTCCAGCCTCCTGCTCCCGGCTGTGCCCTGACCTTCTGTGCCTCAGCCCCGCGGCCGTGCGGTCCCTCCCCATGACCCAGAGATGTCCTGTCACTGACCCTCCAGAGACACCTTGGGGACCTTCCTGGGGGTGGGAGGGGCTCCTCAGAGCACCTCAGCTTTGGTTTTAGCAGTAGAACACTACAGGGCCAGAAGGAGAGAGCAGCTGTGCAGCTGATGTGGAATGGAACGGAATCCCAGCGTGGGTTGGGCTGGAAGGGACCTTAAAAATCATCCTCTGCCATGGGCAGGGCACCTTCCCTGCCCACCTGCCCTCACCCAGCAGGTTTTGGCTCCATAGGGGGTGCAGAGCAAACATTTGGTGTTAAAGGGTCTGTGAAATAAAGGTACTGATGTGGGAGGGTTCCACACCCCCTTCTGTGTGCCACTAATGCTTCAGCTCGGTCATTTCTGTAAAAGGCAGGTGTTGCTGTTCTCCCTTCAGACCTGAGGTTTGAGAAGGTTTGAAAATGATTATCTTGATCTGCTGAACAAGCTGGGAAGCTGGAATTTCAAACAACCAAAAGCTGTTTCTTTGATTTATGTTTGCTTGCCATATTCCAGTCAAAATGTGCAAAACAATAGAATGAAAATACGTCCCTTTCTAATTTCTAGTGCTTCAAGCAAGTCCTTCCTCTTCCATACCCATTCAAGTATTTACCTTTTTCTTAATGCTATTTGTGTGCTCTTTGGCCTTTAATGATCTTTGGCAGATGCATTCCCAGAACAAATGCATGAAATCAACCCAATTTATGACCCGTTAATGTAAGCATTTTATCCTAAAGGAAGTATGTCACAGCTTGTTCACCTCGGAATTATTTTTTTTTTCTGAGCCAGTCACTGG
Source organism: Phylloscopus whistleri (assembly GCA_017589585.1). Classification (NCBI taxonomy): domain Eukaryota; kingdom Metazoa; phylum Chordata; class Aves; order Passeriformes; family Phylloscopidae; genus Phylloscopus; species Phylloscopus whistleri. The sequence continues at coordinate 6,829,006 of JADMLD010000682.1, read as the reverse complement.
AGCATTGCACACCTGAAAATGAGATAGCATTGAAATCCATCTTGCTCCCTTCAATTAAATCCATTTTTACGGAGGATTCAATTAGCTGTAATTGCTGCTTTACGACACGCTTTGGCCAGGGGCTGGGCTGCTGAGATAATTAATCTCCATCAGGAAACGTTCCTCAAATCATTTTCCTCTGTCACCCAAGGAAGGCTGTGATTAATCAGGAGCTGTCTCTGCCAGCAGGGCCGTGGCAGATGGCCCTGACAGACCACTTTGGTTTGGGTTCTGTTTGTTTGTTTTCCTTTGCTGGGGTGGTGGTGGTCTGGTTAGAGCCTCTCCAATCCTTTGTCATGGGGGACTCTCAGCTGTCAGAGCCCTGGGCACCAACCATGACCATGGAGGAGGCTCCCAAAATTGAGTGACAGCACTGGGATTGTGGGTGTGGAGTTTGAATAGAAGTGTGTGACATCACAGGGTGCAAAACTTAGAATTTAAGGGTTTAGAACATAATAATATATATATATAAAGCAGGATGGAGGATTTAGGGCAGAGGCTGAGTCCTCCTTTTTCACCTTCTTCTCCATGGGTCTGGGTGGAGTTTTGTAATTGGGTAGAAAAATCTTCATTGTGGGGCACAGGTGGTTGGGTTTGAGTTAAAAGTAAAAATAATTTAGGTGTCATTTCTTAATTGGACAGTTTATCCTTAAAAGGCCTTGTAGAGAGAGACATACAGCTCCCTTTTTACTTTGTTAGCTGGAAGTGCTGTAGAAGTCACAGCTTGTGAGACTGTACCATAGATAAGAATTAATAAACGTCTGAGAAGATGTTTATTAATTGTTTATCAGTAACAAGAAATACTGTCTCACTCATTTCATCCCGACCTGGCAAAAAGAAGATAAAACACAACATGTGCCCACCACTCCCAGCTTCCTAGAGTGCTGGAGCTGCCTCCAGCCCGGGGTTGAGGTGCTCTCCATGTGCCTGGAGCTCTTCAGGAGCCACATTCAGCACACTCCTTATGGCTTTGGTATCCAGTCATTTCCTCAAATAGTTCTTTTTGGTTTGAGGGAGCTCACTGAGAGCTGTGTGTTTAATTTTATGTTTAATTTTATGCTGGATTCCAAGGAGGGTGTGGACAGGAGTTGTCCTTGGATTGATGACTTCAGTGCCTGGAGGGAAGGAAATAGCCAGGGCTGAGGTGAGGAAACAGCCACTGCTTTTAGCAGTAAAGCTGGAAACAGCAAATAGGCATTATCGACTCATTTGATGTTTTTCATCAAAGACTGAAGGATGATCAAAGAGCCATGAAGGGAGGCAAAGGTTCAGGTGTGTAGTGGAGCAGCAGGAAGCCTGTGACTTTATTCCAGATGAGGCCAAATGAATGCTGAGCTTGGCTTTCAAGTATCATTTAGGGACCTGTCTTGGCCACAGCACTCAGTCCCCCTGCAGAAAGCCCACAGTTACCTCAGTCAGGAGCAGGAACTTGGGAGGCAGTTTTTGCTTAGTGTCCATGTAAGATGCTTTATCTGGAGTGGGAAATGTGGGGCTGTAGAGGTCAAAACTGGAGCTGAAGTGGTGCCTCCTCCAGGCAGATGTGCAGGTTTCTGCCAGGTGTTTCTGCCCTCTGACTCTCTGGGGTGGAAAAGTTAAATGATTAAATGCTCTTTGAGTAAAACTGAGGAATGGGGAAGGCTCATTTAAAGCTTGCTTTGACATTTTCCTTCCACGTTCTTTGTGTTTTGAGGGCTTTTCCAGAGAATTTCAGCACTCTGTGTGTGTGTGTGTGTAAATACAGAGCAGGTGTGTCCTGTGTTGTCCAGGTGTGCCCGGCCTCCAAACACATCCAGCTGCATCCAGAGGGCAGCCAGGACCTTCTGCACATCCAGATTTCTGGGTTTGCACTGAAGCTGCAGGAGTTGTCATGGCTGCAAAGGCACCCTGAACTGTTCCACCCTAAATTCTGGATTTTGGGGTGAGCACGGAAGCTCTCTGGAGCCCTTGAATTGTGTAAACCTTGTGCTCATTTGATTGTGGCTTCAACTGGCTCCTTCTAGTATCAAACTTCAGGGCAGTGGAAGTTATTATTACTGTGAATTGATAAAAGTAAGCTGGCAGTAAGCTGGAAAATCCTGTTTCAGCTGAGGAGCTGCTCTGCAGCTGCCCATCCCTTTCCCAGCACACACAGCACTGACCCCACGTTCTGTTGTTTGGCCACAGAGCTGCTGACGTAGCTCCAGCTGGGGTTGGATTCTGTGCTGGCTTGCTGATTGCCTGATATTTAACTTAGGTTTGCAAGCCTTTGCTTCCAGAGAGCAATGATGCTTTTAAAAAAATCCAACCCTGCTCTCAGCCTGTGAGTTCGAGCCTGTGGAGGAGTAGGGTCACTGAAACATTGACTGTGCCTGTGGAGTGATAAAGAGGTTGTTTCCTGTCTTTAAAATAAGCATCATAACCTCTGACAGACTGATAGAGTGCACTAGAATTGAAGCCATTGAGTCTGCTTATCTGAAATATCTCTGTCGATTTTCCTGTTTGAGAAATGATGGGATTAAGATAATAAGTGCAGCTTTGCTGAATAACAGGGAAGCAGCATGTGGGTCTGTGGATCCACTTAGTGTGTGATTCTGTGCATTTCCTGGGAAACAAAAGAGGGGTGCTCATGGATCCACTGTATCTTGTAGTGTGCTGCTTCTGGGTGATCACAGAAGAGCAGCACTGCTGTGCACGGGAATATTCATGAATTGGATGTGTTGAAATAGGTTGGAAGTGATGTGAGCCCTGAAAGGGCAATGCTGATGGTTCTGGAGAGCTGCAGGAACGAGTGGCTTTGTCACGGCAGGTGATAAATGAGCCCTGGGCTCCTGCTGCCTGTGGATGTGGGAGGGGGAACAGGCTCCTGCCCAGCCCCCTGTTCCCCTGTCCCTGTGGGACTCAGGGAGCTGCTCCAGCTGCAGATGTGCCCCAGCTCCCACTCTGAGCTGGGTATGTAGGGGCTGCTGCTGATGGGAAGGTGAGAAACAAACCTCTGGCCTCAAAACCAGGGGAAAAGTGGAGTGGAAAGTGTCCCTGAGCCCCCCCTGAGTGCAGCAGGAGCTGTCCCAGTGTGCTCAAATCCACCTGCAGCCCCTCACCAGCAGGAACAGGCTCAGTTCCAGCGATGCTGCTGTGAGCCTCTGGCAGAGGATGTGATGGAACCTGGCCAGTTTGGGGTGTGTTCATTGTGTGTTCACCTTGGGGAGTCTGTTATCCTCCAGTGCATCACTGGCACAGAGCTGCTGGGAGCTGCTCTCGGAGGGCAGTGACAGAGCTGGCAAAAGGACACGTGAGACTCAAACACAGATTACACCTCCAGCTCAGGTGCACTCACCAGCCTTGGTTTTCTCCTGTTTCTCAGAGGGGTGATCTCAAACAGGAGGATGTTTGGGGCACTGGGATGCCTGTGGTCCCTGGGTGGGTCCTGGTGTGGGGAATTGTGCAGGCTGTCTCTCTGGGCTGTCTGCTGGGATTGTGCTCGCCCAGAGCAGAGCAGTTTGCCTGACTCAGGTACTCCCAGTGCTCCACTCGCAGCCATCAAGGAACCTCTCACATCATTTGTGAAAGTGCTGTGGGGTTTGTGCCTCTCACAGGCATCACTTTCTGTGCAGATGGTACACAAACACAGAGGGAAAGCTGCTGCTGGCCAGGGACACCAGTGAGGGCTCCTGGTGGAGAGCAAGTTTGTCCAACCGTGCTGTTGAACAAGACGTTTTCAAACACTTCAGCTCTCAGATTACATTAGCAGGCTGGACCTTGGCCCCACAGGGGATTAAACATAGATCTGGAAGCTTTAATGTCTTCAAACTGAGTTATATACAATTGGCTGCTGCCATCCCAATGCTCCCTCTCTTCCTTCTTTGGAAAACCTCAATTCCCACGTCGCGTGTACGGGTTGGTTTTGTTTTCAGGGTTCTAAATTTGAGCTGCAAATAGTAGTGAAGCTTGTTAATAAACATCTGATCCTTGTGTAACTCTGGGAATAAGTGCAATTTAAATGATGGGCTTCACTTCTAACAGAGCCAAAACCACATCACTGCAATATTTTAATATGAAATCAGTTCCTCTGGCAAGATAGCACCTTGAAAAACAGTGCTGGGTAGATGTTCAGCAGATAATAAATCCTAAACTGCTTCTTGTCATTGGGATGGGTCTCTGATACAGCTACTTTTTTTTTTTCTCAGAGTTCAAGGCTTGGGGGCTTGCAGCTCCTTTGGAAAACCCAGCAGAAGGCTGGGCTGCCTGACTACCAGGCAGTCACAGCAGTGAAATCCTAACCATCAGGGCCAGTAACCTCCAGGTGTTGTTGCTGGAGTTAATTTAGCTCGTGGCAGTTTTTGGAAGTTAATTTTTCAAGTGACATTTTCAGTGAACAGTGTGTGTGTCAGTGCAAAACAGAAATCCCAGCATTTCTGCTTCTCCAGGTCCCCCCGTGTTTACTCCTGCAGACTGCTGTAGGAATGCAGGCCCCAAAGTTTGCAAGCACAAATGGGCTTTATTTAATGTAATTCTGTTGTCCCTGCACAGAAATTCAATTTCACTTCTGCACGGTGTTCTGAAATTAATGGAGCCAGCTGAGCCTTGCTGGTCTGGCTGTTCCCTCCCGGCTCTCAGGGTCGTGTTGGGCTCTGTTTCCTGGACATTTCTTTCCTTGCAGATCTAAAATCTCCTTGAGCAGTTGTATTTTGATTTGGAAAGCATGTTGTAAAAATAAGTGGTTTTGCACACCTGTGTGTGAGTGACAGGCAGTCGGACCTTTCCAACCTGGAGCTGCTTTCTTTAGACCCAACAAGGGGTTCAGCACATTCCCAGCTTTGGGAATGCAATTCACCTGAGCCCCAAGCAAGGAAAGCTTTTTATTTCTAAGGGCAGCATTAAGCACGTGTTTAAATGCTTCCTTGTCTAAATGGTTCATTACAATATTTGCAACAAAATGCTCAAGAAGAGAAAATGAGAAGCAGCAATTTCCATGGTGTCCTTCAAGGCCCTTCCCTCTGACAGCTGCCTTTCCACAGATGAGCAGTGGCACTTCTTTAAGCACAGCTATGAAATTGTCTGTTTAACAGAAAGGCTTGATTTGAAATGTGTTTTCAGGCTGTGTTCCAGTGGCTGCTGTTTCCCCCTGCCCTGCTCACCCAGGCAATCAGCCCTACGGGGTGCCCTGCACTGGGGCTGTTGGATCTGCGGTGTGGGGACAGGTTTGCTGAACTGGCTCTGCTGAATGCAGTTGCCAGAGCCATGCCAGCTTCCCTGGCAGCTCCTGCCTGTGCTGCATGGCTGCTGTGTCACTTGTGCAGTGTGTGTCCCCGGGGAGGGGATGATGGCAATGCAGGGAGGGCGTGTGGGCATCGCGGCCTCTGGCCAGGCCGGCGTGGCTGGCAGGGGCCTGGGGCTGTGCCAAGGCCAGGGGGCAGGAGGGAGGCAGGCACTGCCCTGCCCTCATTTTGATTGATGCCAATCACTGCCTGGATTTGCTCACAAATTGTTAATGAGAGTGCATTAATTAGTGCAGGCCACGGCTGCAGGGGTGCTGAGGGTGCTGCAGGCCAAGCGGCGTCGCTGCAGAAGAGAAGTGGCTGTTCAGAAAGATGCTCACTCACATGTTGGGAGTGGCTTTTCTCAGAGGGACACTAAATCATGTGCTTCACCTGCAAGAATGTGTGCAAATATTTATTTTGTTTCTCCTGAATCAGGAGTCAGAGACTGCTAACAAAAGTGATCCTGGCTGGAGCAGAAAATCCGTGCCCTGTGTGGGGAAGCCACAGCTCCAGCAGATCCCTCCCAGCTCTGAGGAGACCAAGCTCCTCACCAGTTTCTGCTCCATGGTGTTCCAATGAGAATTTCCCACAGCCTGCTCCTTCAGGGCCATTCAGGGTGAAGGGAGGGACAGGAGCTGCACTGCCACGCCCTGGGTCCCTCGAGCTTTGGGCTTTTTTGGGAATGAGCCCTCCCTGATGGCTTGGCAGCTCTCTGCCCAGGGATATGAAGGGATGGTTTTCTTTGACTGGCTGGACGATAATTTCCAGTTTTGTTTCTGAGGAATGGGGCTGAGGATGATCCTTCTGTCCTCTCCTTTCTGCCTGTTGGGACTGGATGCTTTGGGCTTTCCTTCCAAACAGAGCACTGACACTGGGATCCATGCTGTGCCAGACCATCCCCAAGCCAGGGTGAAGATTTCCATTTGGTGGAGCTGCACTTTGGAGTACAAAGAAATCATTTAGTCCTGCTTTGCATGTGAACATGTGGAGCATCCCAGCACCAGCCTGCAGTGAGCAGGTTTCCCTTTCTTCCACGAGCTGCCAGCTCCTAGGAAGAAACTGTGCCAAGCAGCAGCAATTATTGGCTGAGCAACACCCCAGACAGGGTCTTAAATATTTAATGAATTATTCTGCATTCCTTCCCTCAGCCTGAGAGGGATGCAGTGCTGCAAGCAGCGAGGCTCTGACAGGGCTCAGAGCTGCCTTTTCCCCTCCGAGCTGCTGGCTGCAGGCAGCACATCTTTGTACCCTGGTGCTCCAAGTGATTCTCCCTTCTTAGCCAAAAGATGATCTATTTAAGCAGCCTTTATTTGGGATCAAGCTGGGGGTTTGCTTCAGCTGCAATTATTTCATTTGTCACCACTGTGGGTTCTCCTGCCAGAGGAATATCTTGGCTTTTCTCAAACTGGATATTTTTCTGGCTGCTTGCACGATGTGTGCTTGTGCTGTGTGGTGATTTGTAGGCTCTGCCAGCAGGAAGGGAGCAGTGCTGGGGTCTCCTCTGTCCTCTGGTGAGCAGCTAATGGAGCAGTTGCAGCCATCTGCACTGATGGGAAGGGACTGTCCTGCCCCAGCTCGGCTTTATCCAGGCAAATTGAGCCCGGAGGGTGGAGGCTGCCCAGGGGACCCTGAGGAGGGAGGGGAGGCAGCTGGGCTGAGCCATCGGTGTGGGGACTCCCCCAGGATTACCCACTCAGCCCAGGGAGGATCTCAGAGCTTTGCCCTCCATCCCAAGGCTGCTGCTGGCCGTGGGGCTGGGCTGTGCACTCACTGTCCCTGCTCATCCCTGGCACAGCTCTGGGTGGCTCTGTCCCACTGGGGCTTGCTGCAGCCACAGGGACACCTCCCAAAGCCTCAGTGATCCCCCTGTCACTGCCCCACAGGGACAGGCAGCAGCTGGAGGGCTCTGTGGCAGCCCCAGATCAATGACACTCCTTGTCTGCTGTCACAGCTGAGCAAAGAGAGCTTGTCACTTCTCCAGAGTGCACTCCCTACCCTCTCTCTGTCACACAATATAAGCAGCTCCATCTTAGAGCTTCTCCAAAATATTTCCTATTTCCAAAATAATATCTTCTATGCTGGTTTTTGTATTTACAAAAAAAGAAACCCAGTTTCTTTCATCACAAAAAAAAAAAAAAACAAAAACACCAAAAAAAAAAAGCCAAAAAAACCAAAACCAAAACAAAACAAAAAACCAACCAACCAACCAACCAAAAACAAAAACCAAACCAAAAAACCCCCAAAAATAACCCAAATAAACAAACAAAAAAACCCACCAAAAACAAAAACCCCAGAGCTTTGTATTGTGGCTCAAGATGCTGAGAGCTAATTGTGTGTTTCCCTTCAATCTGCTAAAACATCGTGGAATAAGATCTTTGAGACAATCTTTTAGTTGCTGGGAATGCTCCCTGCTCACCACACAGTGCCAATAACAAGAGTTGGAGCCTGTGGCCTTGCTCTGTGCTCCAGGACAGAACTCTGGACTAGAACTGTGTTTATGGTTTTTGTCTGTGGATACCCAAAGCCTACTGTCTGAATTTTAGACTGATGATTTCTTGGAAATGTTTGTATTTTCTCCTGCATGATGCAGTGCAGAAGTGGGCTGGCCACGATTGCAGTGCTGGTGGACACAGATGGAAGCTGTAGGCAAGCTCCCCATCCAGGAGCTGTGGATGTCCATTCCTTGGGTAATCCTTTTAGCCTTGAGAGCTGCTGTTACCATCAGCAATTACACACATTCTTCGGGTTTCACGCTGACCAGTTAGCAGTAAATAATCCCACTGTGTGTGCCCAGTTCAGTTCCACCATTCCTCTGCCTTTTCCCTGACATGTCAGGAATGTGCATGACAAGGAGGAGATGTGAAAAGCTGGGTGAAACTGGGGCACATTTCCTCCCCTGCCCACCTGGAAGGGCCTTGCAGACTCCATGGGAACAAACAGCAGACAGAGAGCAGCCCCCGGGGTGGTTTGGAGCATTCCCTGGTAATTCCAGGCAGTTCTGCACTTTGTGCTCTGTCTCAGCTCAATTTTCACTCAAAGCCTTGGGCACAGTTCTGCAGTTAATGGCACTTTGGGATTTTTAAAAAATATCTTTATTAATACCAATGGAAATGATATATGTATAGAGAAGTCTGTTCTATTTAACAATATATTTTTAATGGCTTCATCATTAGATAATGCCCGTGCTTCTTTCTGGGCTACAAATGAGCCAGTGCCCATTAGGAATAAACAGGATTGTCAGACCTTTCTGCTCACTTTCTTCACAGCAGTGCAGTATTTTATTTTCCTGTCCAGTTAATCTGTTAAAAAGCAAAGCTAAAGGAACAAACCTTATTTTGAAGTAACCTAAATGAGATGTATTTTTATCATTCCTGAAGTGACCCCTGTGTGCAATGAGATATTTGGTTTGCTGCAGCTTTAATGACATTGTGTTCAGAATCTGGGTTATTTTTATGTTTTAAATTAACTTTCCATCTTTGAGCAGTTTGGAAAGAAACCAAAGGACTTAAATGGGATTTTAGCTGGAAAGAAAGAAGGGGAGTGATGATGTGATTATAATATTCTGTAAATTCAGTAAGAATTAACTAACTTTCTGTACCCTAAATCCAGATCTTTCAGTGGAATTTAAACTCGATTTCTCCTGTTGCTACTGGGGGGGTTTGTGGCCACTAAACTTCGGTTTTTGTGTTGTCAGACCACTCCTGATGTTTTCCACAGTGCCAGGCTGAGTCTGGGGGTGGGTGGCCAGGTGAAAAGGCTGGGCTAGAACAAGTCTGAGGATGTAGCCCTCCTTTGTAGGGGTTGTTTTCCATCTTTCTCCCCACGGTGTGGGGATGTGCCTCATCCAGGGAATTTCTTCACATCAGCTCCAGAAGCTTTTCCTGTCTTTGCTGCTGTTCCTCTGTCTGATCCTCACCTAAAAAACCACGCAGGAGTGTAGCCCGGGTTCCTGCCTGAGATGTTTTGGTTTCTCTAAAACTCTTTCCCAGAGAGTTTTCTGCCAACAAGAGACACGTTTCCCTGACTGTAACCTTTGTTTGCATTCCTTTCCCTGGGAGGGACTTCTCCTTGCTGTCCCTCTGCTCTGACCAATGTGATTGAAGGAGTTTGTCTTTGTTCCACCCATTGGGTTGTTCTCTGTAGAACAGGATAAAGGGAAGAAATTCCCGGAAATAAAGGGAGTCATTGTCAGCCTGCTGAGCCAGAGTCGTTGTGATCTTTAACAGCATCACAGGAGTTGCAGCAGGGAAGGTTTGGGTTGGGTATCAGGAAGAACGTCTTCCCTGGAAGGGTTCCCAGGCTGCCCAGGGCAGTGCTGGGATCAGCACCCCTGGAAGGGCTCAGAGCACATCTGGATGTGGTGGTGATGGTTGGATGGACCTGGCAGTGCCAGGGCAAGGGTTGGACTCCTCCTGCAGATCCTTGTGGTTTATGACTCCAGGAGGGGGGATTTGCTGAGAGCTGTGCCTTTCCTCAATGTGTTGGTGGACAGAAATGGAAGTGCAAATCCTGAGTGAGGGTTTGGGAGGTACCTGGGATGCCTGACTGCAGGATCCCTGACAGTTCCTTTAGAGGCTTTGGAGGAATATCTCAGGGAACAGGGCAAAAGATTCCAAAAGAGGCTCTCACCCCCAGGATCAGCCCAAGGCTTTATTCTCGAAGGGTTCCAGGGCAGAGAGAGAGAACAAGGAAGAACAGGACTTGACCTGGTCTCTGGCTCAGGAGAGATAGCTGGACCTGAGCCAAGAGGGTCAGGATAGGAAGGAAGGGTCAAACTCCATGGTCACAGGCTTCAGGGGGTTGTGGGGTAAAACCATTCCCCAGAGGAACACAACACCTGATGAAGCTGTGATCCTGCTCCTGGGGGCTGTGCAGGGAGTGCTCGGTGTCCTCAGGGCCCTGCTGGGGCTGATCAGGGCTCATTAGCATCTCCTCAGCATGCACAGCACATCCCCACGCACAAAGACACCGTCTGAGAAATGTTTGTTCACAGCGCCCGGGGCCAAAACTGCTCGCAGCAGATTTTTTTGGTTTTTTCTGCGTTAAAAAGCCCGGCTGAGCGAGCAGGCTGGCACCTCCACAGCACACGGAGGGAAGCAGGAAAGTTAATTATAAGTGAATTAAGTTCACCCTTCTCCGTGGGTAAACCAGCACCCAGCCACAAAGCCGGCATGTGTGAGCCACCCCCCCAAAATTCAGCATTATTCACAAACCCTGAATTGGGGCAGCAAACAAATTGCAGGGTGGCAAGAGCTCCCCAAAGCTGTTTTGAAGCTTTAGTGCTTTAGTTAAAAGCTATTTGGGCAGTATGGTTTGTTTCCATTTCTGTACAGCAAATTCTTGCTGCTTTTACGGCCTCCTCCCTTCACACCACCCTGTTTATTTTTGTAAACAAATTGGGAATCTTGGGATTCAGAGTAAGGATTTGGCATTGATGTATGAATGGCCACTGTAAATATAATTAATGCAGTTCTAATGGGAGTTTTATGAACCTCCACAGACTGCAGATGTTTATGGCTCTGTGAGCAAAGGCTGATCTGTGGCCATTTGTGTAAGGGATAGAAATGGATGAGTGCAAGGAACCATTTAAAAATGATGGGGCTTTGGCTGATGTTTTATTACAGCCTGTGAAGAAAAAAAAAACCTGGCCTAGTCTAAAAATATAACTCTATTTTATATATATTTATATATAATTATAATACACCTGGAGTCATGCTCAGAGAGAGCAAGGGTAATTACACCACACTGGACGTTAAATATTGCTGCTCAAAAATCCACATACTCAGAGAACTTCCTCAGTCCTGACAATTTCCTGAACTTTGTGCTGCAATAATTCTGCAGGACAACTCCACAGTCACCTTTTTGGGTAGAGAGCAGAAAGCCCCAGAGTGGAAGAGTCACTCACTTAGACACAGAAGGATGGAGTGCTTTTAGAATATTGAAAATTAACCAGGTTGTGACTTATTCAGACCAATGCTTCTCTAATTTCCCCTTCTCTAATCTAGGAATGGGGTTTGTTTTGTTTGGGGTTTTTTTTGGTGGGTTTTTTTTTGGTTTGTTGTTGTTGTTGTTGTTTTTGTTTGGGTTTTTTGTGTGTGTTGTTGGTTTTTTGGTTTTTTTGGTTTTTTTTTTCTTTTTTTTGTATGTTTGGTGTTTTTTGGGGTTTTTTTTTGGTTTTTTGGGGTTTTTTTGTGGGGTTTTTTGGTGTTTTTTGGGGGGAGTTGTTTGGGTTTTTTGTTTGTTTTTGGGGTTTTTTCGGCTTTGTTGTTGTTGTTGTTGTTGTTGTTTGGGGACTTTTATTTGCTCTCACGTTTAATGGCATGCTAAGTACTCCGAAATGCCAGCAAGAAGGAAGAGAATGTAAAGTCGCTGATATTTAAGGACTTAGAGTTTTTGAATAGTTCATGCTTTTAATTTGGCTTGTCCTTTAATGCTCTGTAATTTCATTCTTTTGCTGTCACCTCAGGACTTCACTGGAAACAGGAAGCAGCGTCTCCACTGACCCACTCAGGTACTGTAATCCCAGTAGGTTTGAAGGGACAGGAATGCCCTGTCCTGCATCAGCTTTGTCCTGCAAAGCACAGCCAAGGCACTGACCCAAGAGCTGGGGATCCCCAAGTGTGGAAAATTTGCTCTTTTTTGGGATTTCCAACTTGAAACTCAGTTCTGGCTTCAAACCCTGGGTTTGTTCTCGGAGGAGCACAAAGGGCAGGGACAGGAGGGTGTGTCTGGTCACAAACCAGCTCTCTGTCAGATTTTTATAACCTTCATGCTGCCCTGTCCTCCTGTCCTGGCAGTGCCCTGTCCTCCTGTCCTGCCAGGTCTGTGCTGTGCTGGGGGGCAGCTGTGTGGAGATGTCACTCGTGTTTCTGTTGCTCAGCACTTTGATAAAAGCACCCACCCTTCAGAGAGCTCAGGAGGCACTGCCAGAATCAGGATTTTACTTTGATCACCCCATTTAGAAAGAAATTCTTGGCCCTGTTAACACTGCATATCAAATGGGTACCTTGAGTCTTTTATTCTCATCCCTGCACACTGAAAAGTGCATCAAAGGCACAGAGTTCCTTTGATAAGGCTGGGGCAGGGTCCCTCCCTCTCAGATTGGCAGCTGGTTTGGTGCAAGTCTTCCTCTGGAGGTGTTCTGGGTTGAGGATGTGACTTTTTCCCACATGATGTCATCTGAACCTTGCTTGAGCACGACGGTGGGAGCTGTTCTCTTTAACCTTATTCAAATCAAGGCCCCTCTGTAATTAATCTTCCCTTGTTATCCAGTGTAAAGTCTTCTGAAAGTGAAGCATTTGCCTTTGCTACCATTTCCTAGCAGGCACCCCCTCTGCTGTGATGTTCCCTTTGTCCTCAGCACGGGGCCACCTTCAGTCCCCACTGTACTTTTGTCCCACTCCCAGTGGGATGGGAACACTGGGCCTTTGTCTGGCAGGACAATGCAGGAAAAATCCCAACTTCCCCCTGCCCTGCTCCTCTGCAAATTCATCTTAACAGGAGCATGGTGTGTGATTTACCAGAGCCAGGTGTGGCTGGCTGGAAATAGATTTTATTACAATGTTGGTTTGGGTTTTGTTTGGTTGGGGTTGGTTTTTTATTTTTTGGTGGTTTTTTTTTTTTTCTTTCTTTTTTTTTTTTTTTTTGTTTTGTTTTGTTTTGTTTTGTTTTTTGTGGTTTTTTTTTTGTTTTGTTTTGTTTTGTTTTTTGTTTTGTTTTGGTTTTGGTTTTGTTTTTTGTGGTTGTTTTTTTTTCCATTGAGTATTTTTTCCATGGGAGGAGGGGAGGGTATCAGTGAGGAATATGGAAGAATTGGATGCAGTAAATCGTTCTGAATATTGAGGACTGGGCTGAAATAACACCTGGGGGTTACCAGACAAGGATGTAAAAATGCCACTCTTTAACTACAAATGGAATAATTTTGTCAAGTTAAAAAAATCTGGAGCGAAGCAATCACAGAGGAGAAACTGAAGGAAACTGTTGAGATTTTACCAGATAAAACTCTGATTTTTCCTTAGTGTTAAATAGTTACAGAGGGAAGAGCATGTGATACCTGGATCACTTCAGCAGGTCAAACAAGCCTGTTCTGGAGCTGTAATTAGACAGAATTAAGGCCATTATTTTTAAAGTACAACAAAAGGTAATGGAAGGCTTCTTGTTACTGGATGTGTTCTCATGAACCCACTGAGCAAATTGGCCTTTGAACAACCCAGAAAATGGGATGTGCCAATTAGCATGGCCCCACCCAGTGTCCTGTCAAGTATTTCCTAGCCAGAGTACTCTTTTTTTGCATTTTGCTCACAGATTTCCTGTCCCCATCACAAGGGACATTTCCCCTCAGTGCTGGAAAGAGTACAGGTTAATGTGAAAATTTTGCTTCTGTCCATTATAAAGAGGAGAACATGCAAAAATTGGCATATTTGATGTGTGTATGTATTGGTTGGCACAATCTCCTTCACAGCCTGCACAGGGCTCATTCTGGATATTTTGAGTTGGCCTCTGTCAGCTTTCAGCTGGCATCTGAAAATGTTTTGTTGCCTAATATCTAAATTTTAATGTGGCCCTTCTGGAGGCTGGAATTGCCAGGCCTGTTCCAAAGGAGCTGGACATTGAAATGTTTGGAGCTCTGCAGATATCTGGGGGGGATTTGTCACCTTCTGGAGCAAATTGATCAGCCAGGGGTTGTGTGAGCTGAGGGAGCAGATGTGCAGGAGGGACAGCCAGGGTTAAGGGAACAGCAAAGTTCTTCCTGCCCTTCTCCATGGACACTTTGGCAGCTGAGTGGCTTCAATAACCAAAAATAAAGGGCAGGATCAGATGGTGATTGGAATTCAGCTGTGGGGGAGTGCAGAGCTCTGAGAGCTGTCTGAAGCCAAAAAGGTTTGTTTTGAGTTTCTGGGAGGTTTCTAGGCAGCAGAGCTGCCCTTCCAGTCAGTATGGATGGAAGAGACCTTGATTTATGTCCTGACTCTCTGGGCATCTCTGCAGAGCTTCTCACCAACACCTTGGGGTGTCCCCAGGGTGTCCCCAGCCTGAGGGATCTGTGTGAGCTCTTCCACCTGCCCTGGTGGGGCAGGGATGCTCCAGGGGCAGGGAGGGACATCTGCTTTGCCTTGAACATCAAAATTTGCTTTATTCTCTGAGCAGCCCAGGGATTTCCTCCCCCAGCTTTGATGTGGAGGCCACTCACTGCCCTGGAGTGCCCCCACAGCACCCAGTGCACGGGGCTTTGTGTGCTGGGGTGTCCCCAAAACCTCCAGGAAGAGGTTCAGCATCTCCTTGCTTGCCCAAACTCTTGGTTTGCAGCCCTGCTCTGTGCTCCCCCACTTTGCAATGTGGTGTGTGCAGGGTGTCCTGGATGAACATGGGATCCACGCTGTCTGAAATTCCTGAACCCCACAACACAGGGATGGCCTCACATCCATGAATTCTTTGTGGAGTATTTCACCCTGGAATCTTGAAAGACTTGTGGAAAACAATTTAACTGCTACAGCTTCTGTGCTCCCCCTGAACAGGGGGACACGCTGTTTTCCTGGGGAAGTGAAATATTTTCCAGGAATGCTCCTGGCATATCACTCTGAAAGTTTGACTGAGTAAATAACAGCAGTTCAATATCAGTGTTTTGTGAAAGGTTGTCACCAGACAAGTCAATTTTCCTGCTCTGCCCAGCCTTTGACAGCAGGAACCCCGGCAGGCTCTGGCTTCGTGCTGGGGTTGTTTCACCCCTCAGTGGATTGTTTCCCTGCAGCCTCAGAGCTCCGGGGGCTGCCAGGAAAACCACCCCTAAAAAAGGAGCTGGTGCAAGGTCCCATTTCCACTCGGCCCCTTTTTTTTTTTAGTGGCTGTTCCTGAAAGCCTCGTCAGAGGCTGAACTCTTGGGTGGCTGCAGAAATCCTCAGCAAACTGCTCACGGCTCCGGTGCTGGGGCTGCAGCACATCCAAAAACCCCTGCTTGTGGGAATTCCGAGTCAAAGGTTTCTGCAAACGCCTTTCTGAAAGAACCGGTTCTGTGTCCCGCCTGAGCGTGAGGTGAAGCTTAATTCCCTTTGTTGTTTTCCTCTGGAAGACAAGCGAAAATGAAGAACGTGTTGAGAGCGTGGGGCTTTTCATTTGCAAAAGTCCTCATTAGCATTTTCCCTGCTCGCAGGGTGGGATAATCGGCGTTGGATGCTGTCAGGGAATCCGTGGGTACACGGCTCCTGTGAGCCCACTGCTTAGAAATAGATCATTAAGATGATAAATAGGAATTTTTAATTTATTTTTTTCTGGAAAGGATATGATGCTGAGAAAGAAATTGCTTTGCAATGTGAACAGACAGAGGGTAAGTTTCCTGAAAAGTCTCATTTCAGGATCAAGTCTTTTTGGCTGGCATCTCCTGAGCTCACTTGTCTTGGGCTGCCTTTCCCCTTTTCCCTTGATCCTGGGAACAGCTGGCCTTGCTTATGGGATGTAACCACTTTTTTTTTTATTTCTTTTATCATTCTTTTTTTCCTTGGAATGTAAAAAAAAAATTCAGATACAAAAACGTTACAATGGGGAAAACTCGATTTCTTCTTTCATTTTTTCTTTTCCTTTTTTTTTTTTTTTTTCCTGTGCTGTTTTTTTGTGGAAACAAAGGAAAAGGATTTCCCATTACCATCCTGGCAGTCCCAAACCCAAGGCTGGAGGCAGTGCCAGGAGGTCGGGGCTCCCCAGCAGCCACTGGGTCTCCAGGGCCTTCCCTCAGTTCCTCTTCAGATAAAACCCCCCTGGAGAACTGGGGATGAAAAGCAGGGATGAAAGATTTTCGATGGGGAAATCTCAATATCCTCACATCAGTGGTGGCATCAGTGACTTGAAAACTGCCAAGCTAACGAAGCCCAAGGGAATCTGAGCCCAGTAAGAAAAACAGGCTTGAGCTTGGCAGTGTTTTGTGTGGTTGGGGGTGATGCTGCTTCTCACAGATCCCCAGTTGTGTTTGCTCAGGAGCCACCAGCTCTGGTGCTGCTCTGAAAGAAATCCCAGCAAATCAGTGCAGGCAGCACAAGGAAAGGGGTGCTTGAACAAGAATTTTCACAAGAAATTATTTTTTTAAAGGCCCAAATCAAACAGGTTTTTTTTCCCTGCAAGTTGCTTTTCTCATGATCTGGTCATTCTCACCACCTGCCCTGTCCTGTACTAAAAAAAGTATTTTTAGGGAAATACCACACAAAGTGTGACCTTGTTTGAGCATAACCCACTGCTTTCTTTACTTCACTAAAGAAACTGCCAGTTCCTTCTCAAATACAGTTATAATTTCATTTAATTAAACTTACACAGAGCAGTTGTCTAAGAAGATGCAAGGCACTTCTGTAGCTGCACAAATGACAATGCTTTTCTCATGATCTGGTCATTCCCACCACCTGCCCTGTCTTGTACAAAGGATTTTTAGGGAAATACCACACAAAGTGTGACCTTGTTTGAGCATAACCCACTGCTTTCTTTACTTCACTAAAGAAACTGCCACTTCCTTCTCAAATACATTTATAATTTCATTTAATCAAACTTACACAAAGCAGTTTTCTAAGAAGATGCCAGGCACTTCTGTAGCTGCACAGTGACAATGCTTTTCTCATGATCTGGTCATTCCCACCACCTGCCCTGTCCTGTACAAAGGATTTTTAGGGAAATGCCACACAAAGTGTGACCTTGTTTGAGCATAACCCACTGATTTCTTTACTTCACTAAAGAAACTGCCAGTTCTCCCTCGAATATATTTATAATTTCATTTATTAAACTTACACAGAGCAGTTTTTCTAAGAAGATGCAAGGCACTTCTGTAGCTGCACAGTGACAATGAGCAAAACCAGAACCCCTAAATAAATATAGCTTCTAGAGTTCCCTAAATATAGATTATCCAGGCACTTGGGCAGCTAGATAGGTGCACATGGAAAAGAGCCTCAGGTTGAGGCTTAGGGGGTTTGGTTTTCTTTGCATATTTTTTAAACAGCACCAAAATTCCTGTGGCTTTTTGGGGAGGGGGTTGTGGGGGTGTTTTATTTGTTTGGGTTTTTTGTTTTGGTTGGTTTTTTTGTTATAAACACTTGTCCGAGTGCCAGGGTGGTTTTGAAGCATTTCCTCAGGTTCTGCTTTTGGTTTTGTTGTTGTGACTGTTGAACTCTATAGTTCCATAGAAGTTCTTCCAGGTTCTTCTGTACCTATTTGACAGTAGTGCAAGCTGCAGCCTGGATGTCTGCTGGGAGTGATTTTCAGAAAGGAAACAGAGTGAGAAACAGCCAAATTGTAGTTGCTGGAAGAGCAAACTGACAGGAAACTGGACACAAGCATTGGTCTCCATCAGGACACTTCTTATTTAACAACAACAGTGTGTTGGTTTTTTAAAATTTATTTTTTTATATATATATATATATAAAATTTTTTTTAAAGATAAATTGCTGTTGGAGTTCTGGTGTGCCAGTCCTGTCTGCTGCAATGGAGCAGTTCAGTGCTGTTGTTAGCTCAGGGTATCCTGTGAGACTGGGGAAGGGGAGGGATGGGCACAGATCTCTGCTGTCTGAGCAGGGACAGCACCCAGGGAAGGGCTGGAGCCAGGGCAGGCTCAGGCTGGGTCTCAGGGAAAGGTTCTGCCCCAGGGAATGGGCACAGCCTGAGGCTGCCAGAGCTCCAGGAGCTCCCAGGGATGCCCAGGGTGGGATTTTGGGGTGTCTGTGCAGGGCCAGGGGTTGGATTCTTGTGCGTCTCTTCCATCCCAGGAGATTTATAGAATCCCAGACTGGTTTGGGCTGGGAGGGACCATAAACCATCCCATCCCACCCCTGCCATGGCAGGGACACCTCCCACTGTCCCAGGCTGTCCCCAGTGTCCAGCCTGGCTTGGGGCACTGCCAGGGATCCAGGGGCAGCCACAGCTGCTCTGGGCACCCTGTGCCAGCCCTGCCCACCCTCCCAGGCAGGAATTCCCACCTCATCTCTGATCTAACCCTTCCCTGTGTGATTCCATTCCAGGATTCTCACCCTTGGCGTTTCACGTTGGGATAGAGAGGAAGGAAGGAGGAGGGGAGAGGAGGGAGTTGGTAGAATTGGGCCACGGTAAAAGACAGAAATGTTTTAAAAATTGTCCTCCCGGAACAAAAGCAGCCCGCTTTTCTGGTGCCTAGCAGAGGTTTCGATAGCAGAACGCTGCCGATTCTGCCACCCCCACCCGCTCCCAGCCCGCTGCCTGCGGCTCGGGGGTGGCTCCGGCTGCCGGCATCCCCCGGGATGCTCCGCCGGGATTCCCCGGAGCTGCCTGTCCGGCTGTCTGTCCGTCCGTCCGTCCGTCCGTGCCCGCGCCTCGGGGGCTGTCCCGCTGCCGCCCCGCGCTTCGGGGTTGGTTCATCCTCCCCCCTGCCCTCCCTGGCAAGGCGCGGTGGGAACCAGATAAGCACAATCTGGTGTGTGAGCGGGAGGGTCTGAGCTCCTGCCTGCCTTCTTTCTTTCTTCTTTTTTCTTTCCTTTTTTTTTTTTTTTTTTTTTTTTTTTTTTTTTTTTTTTTTTCTTCTTCTCCTTTTTCCCTTTTTTCCGCTCCCTTCCCCTCCCCTCCCGGGAAGCCCCCGCTCCCGAGGTGCCGCAGACAATGGAGCTGATGTGCTGGTACTGGAGGAGCTGATTAACGGGGGGGGAAAGAAAGGGAAAGGGCAAACGCCTGCAGCCCCAGGAGCTGAGCTCGCAGCTCTGCTCTGGGTGCCGGGCACTGGGGTCAGAGCCCAGCGAGACCATTGCCTGCGTTCTCCGAACTTCGGGGAGCCCCGAGGATGCTTCCCAAGGCTCCATCAGAGCCCGCAGCTGGAATTTATCCACGCTGCCTGTCCGGGGGGCTTTCAGACCGGCCTAGAGCAGGCGACAGGAGAAGTGGGATTTCTGTCTAACACCGGGGATCCCGGTAGGACTGGGGGGGGAGGCTTTGTGGGCGAGCGGGATCGCAGAGCATCCGCGTCCTTTGTGCTGCTGCCCCTTTGTGGGAGCCGGGCCGGGGGCTGCAGGTGCCGGGCCGGGTGCGGGGCCATCCCCGGGGCCGGGGATGCTGCCCCGGGGACACCGGGCTGCCGCAGCGCCCTTGAGTCGCTCCCAGCCCCACAACAAAGTCCGGTGTCGCTAAAAAGCCGGCTGCGGAGCGCGGCGGAGGGAGCGCTGGAAAATGCTGAAGCTGAAGGCCTTCTGCTTGGATTACTGGCAGTTTTTATGTCTCCAGCCTCTCCATGGTTTCTATAAAAGGTAAGGAAAGGCTCGCTCTGCCGCGCTGCTCAGCACATGGTGCCACCAGGGGTGTTTGCTGGCTGTCCTGCTCCCCGGGAGAAGGGAGAAGGGAGTGGTGGGCAATTAGGGAGAACTTGTGACAAAGATTGTAAAGCTGCGTTGTTTGTTTGTTTTTAGCCGCGTTAATCACCAGCTGCTGTTGTCTCTGTGCATGCAGATGTGAAGGCGAAGGCGCTGTTTGGTTTTAACCTCTGCTTTAGGTCACATCACCCAAGGCTCAGGACTTTTTTCTCCCCTGCTCTTTGCTCCTTAGGCACAGCAGCTCGTGCTGCGGTGTCCACGCTGCCCACAACCCTGGCAGATTAATTGGAATGTCGTGGGAATTTCTGTAACGCAGAGAAGACCCTTTATTTCCCCGAGATATTTAGCAATGTAATCGTTCATCTTTCCCCTCCCTCCCGGCACATCAGAGTCGTTCAGAGCAGCGGGCACTCCACTTTAGGCAGCTCCGGCACCCAGCTGCAGTGATGGATGGTGAATGGTGACCGTAAAGAATAGCTCTGGGTGTCAGATGCATTGAGCTGGCCCATTTAATGGAACAGCAAAATAAGCAATTCCATTTAGCACGGCCCTGAACTTCCCCCGATGCTTTCTAACCTAAACTTCGTTTTCCTTGCTCTCGATTTGTGCAGCTGAGCAGAGGGAATTGGGTGGGTTTGGATTTGGGTTTGGGTTTGGGTTTAGATTTGGGTTTGCTGTGGGGGAAAGTGGGGATCCCTTGGCTGTGAACAAACCCCGTGCCATTCTGTACAACAGGATTCCGTTCTCCTTACGTACACTTTCTGCCCTGGCTACCTATTGTCAGCCTACAGAAAGTGCTTTGTACTCGATGCTAATTGCAGTTGCATTTTCCAGGCGGCCACTGAAGGCTGGAAAAGGGAACTGTTCCAATCTTTTTCAAGGTTTCAGGGGTGCCCAGCACTTCCTGCCTCGGGACCCTCGCCTGTGACCATCGGCTTGTGAAGTTTCAAAAGATAGCTTTATTCTCCTTGCAGCCTTTCACAGGTCCCACTGCCAAGCCAAGAAATTCCCAACCTAGTCCCGGCCCTTTGTGATGTTTTCCTTGCTGAGAAACCATCTAAAATAATAGAAGTGCAGCCAGACTGTTTTGACACAAATGAACACTGAGCTCCAGCTTTCTGTCTTGGCTTCCTGGCCAAATCCCAGCCTTGTGGCAAATGAATTGCTGGGCAGTTATTCTGCACCTCCTGATGGAGACCCTTGCAACAGGGCTGCCCATTTATTTATTTCCTTCCAGAGAATTCATTGACTTGCCATCAAAACCTGGATGTGCTCGAATCTTCTCTCTGCACGAGCAGCACCAAAACCAGGCCTTGAGCACTTCGGTGGCACACTTTGTTCTCTCCTTTTTTGAGAAGAAACAAAAATTGAAGGAAAGTTGTGACTTCCTCGCGTTTGAAACAAAATAATTTCTTGGTTAAAGCACAAACAAGTGGGGAAAGCAGGTGCTGCAGAATAACAAACTTTAAATGCAAGGAAGTTCATCTGAAAAAGAAAGAAGAAAAAAAAAAGAACTTTCTGGAGACTTTCAATTACTTTTTATTAGCGATTGTAAATTGTTTCAAATGCTCTTGGCAAAGCTCCCAGGGGCAGTGGGGAGGTTCTGTGTGTGCCCCGTGTAAATATTTGTTATTTTTCTGTATAAAATGAGGTAAGAGATAACCAAAACAGGACATGGGTAACATTTCCATGGGGTGGCTGTGCTCTTTCCTTCTGTGCACTGCCTGACTCTGATTTTCAGTGGCAGAGTGGCAGAGTTTCAGTGGCAGTCAGTGCTCAGAGCTGTGGAAGATGTTCCTGGCTGCTTTGGAAGCTGTGGCTTGCTGCTCCAGGGTGGGATGTCCAGCTGTGTTTTCCAGTTTTGTTATTCAGGGAATTCTTGTGGGTTCGTGTCCAGAGAAGGGAACGGAGTTGGGGAAGGGTCTGGAGCCCCAGGAGGGGCTGAGGGAGCTGGTGAAGGGGCTCAGCCTGGAGAAGAGGAGGCTCAGGGGGCCCTGGTGGCTCTGCACAACTCCTGCCAGGAGGGGACAGCCGGGGGGGTCGGGCTCTGCTCCCAGGGCACAGGGACAGGAGGAGAGGGAACGGCCTCAGGCTGGGCCAGGGGAGGCTCAGGGTGACACTGGGAACAATTTCTTCATGGAAGGAGTCATCAAGCATTGGAGCAGGGCAATGATGGAGCCCCCATGGCTGGAAGTGTTCAGAAAACCCTGGGATGTGGCACTTGGGGACGAGGGTCAGGGGTGGCCTTGGCAGTGCTGGGGGAATGTCTGGACTCCATGATCTTGGAGGGCTTTTCCAGCCTTATTCAGTGATTCTGGCTCTGCTGCCTGGCCTGGACAATTCTGATTTTTGGTATCATTTCATCTTGCTCTGGGCTCCACTTCCATGGAAGCGAAATCCATGGGCTTGAAGAGAATTCCCTGCAGGGTGTGCTGGGGTTTGTGGTGGCCCCACTGCCCGGAGCTGTGGGGCTGGGAGAGGTGGAGGACAAGGAAAATGAGCCAATCCCCCTCCCTGGCTGGGGCTGCAGTGCCAGCTGGGGCACTGCAAGGAACCACTGAGCCTGGGAGATGGCAGGAAGGAAAACTAGGGCAGGTTTTCAAGTTTATTTCTGTACACAGGGTAAAAAACCCAGCTCCAAAATAGCAAGCTGGGCATGTGGCACTCGTAGAGAAATGCCAGGTAAGGGCAGGCACCACGTGCACAGAGAGTTTGTTCTCTCAGCACAGCCAGGGGAAGGGGAGATGGGGAGCAATGCACCAACCACACTTGCAGTCTGTTCCTCGAATTTGGCAGCTCCTGCAGTAACCAGGGCTTTGCCCATCCCGTGTCAAATCACAACACAAAGTTACTGCAAGGTGCTGACGCCCCCAGCACTGTGTTTATAAACCAGCAGCCTGATTCATCCCAGTGGCAGCAAACTGGGGGGGCTGGGGTAGAAACTGCTCCAAGAAACTTTTGGTAACTCAGTGCTTGGTGAAAAATGAGATTTCAGTGCCCTTCAGCTGCCAATAACACCGAGTGCACTGTGGTCAGGACCCCTCACTCCAGGGCTGGTCTTGGTGCCCTCTAAATACAAACCCTGAGGGTGCTGGGATGTGTTTCTGTGGCAGATTAAAGTGTAAGATGAGCAAATCACTGCCAGGTCTCCTGCTTTACTTCCAGGATTATTACAAAGCCATGTGACTCCAGGTCTAGCATGTGAAGGTGAAGATTCTCCTCAGCCAGAGGGGAAAGCCTCGTGCTGTGCTGCTGCCAGCTGGTGGGTAATAGCCCAGGCAAGAAATTGCTACCATTAGCATTGCATTAAAGATCAAGCAGAAGGTGAGGAAATGTGTGGCTGGCACCGAGGGCAGCTGTAATCTGCAGATTTCCCCCTCCCAGAATGTCTTCTCTCTTCTGGCTAAAACAGGAGAATTAAAAAAAAAAACCCAAAACATAAAGCAGGTGCCAAGTCTGTGCAGGCTGTTTTATTGGAATGCCTTGTTTGGCAAACAGAACCGTTTTTAAATCATTTCTTGTCGTTTTCAATCTTTCTCTCGTCAGTTTGGTCTCTCTGAAGGAGGCACGAGCCCCTTCCAGAACAATTAGGGCCGTTTGTAATGAGCCTCCCCGGTGGGATAAGCAAAGTGAGAGGTGGCTGGCTCTTTGAAGCCAGGGATTAACTGGAATTGAAATTTCTGCCACCCTTCAGCTGGGACTCTCAGCTCCAGCACCGTGAATCATGTGGGCTTGAGCCCATCCCTGGGCAATGCAGGTCTGTATTTTGGTGTATGATTCATGCCCAGCAGGATGTTTGAGTGTTGATTAAAAATGGGGATGCTTGCATGAATTGGCTTGTTAGGAGCTGCCAGCCTGGAATATCAGAGTGAAAAACAACGTTTCACTTTTTTATATTAATTTATAGGTTTAATAAAAATAAAAAAAAATAGAATACAAACAGACAATTAGGAGACAGGAAAAGATAGCTACTCAGCTGAGGGTGCAAAGTAACACACCGTCTGTCTTCAGATTCTTTCTTTTAAAGACTCTTGTGTTACATATTTAAAATAAGCTAATACATGATTTAAATATTTATGTTGGTTTTAAGATCCCCCTAAATATACAATTTATCTGTAGGATTTCACACAGTCTGGGGAGGTGTTGTAAATCTCTCTTCTGAATATTTAAACTCTTAAAGGATCGATTGTCTTCCTAATCTCAGGAATACCAGACATCCCTTCTGTTTTCTATCTAGCTGAAAGGTTAAAAAATACACACCCCCCCCTTTTACTGTGTTACAATTAGGAAATATACCTTCATTACATTTTTAAATTCCACAAATAAAAGGAAATACAGTACAACCTTCTTACATTATATGTATGACATTCATGTCAATATTTGCCAAAAGCCAACTCCAAAATGTGCATTTATAACAGGAGTATCTGAGTGTCAGAAGCTCCTTAAGGCCACTCTGATATTGCACCTGCAGCTCTGTGCTCATCCTCTCTCCCCTCCCTTATCCTAGAAAAATGTGCAGCATTTGAAGGCATGAAAGGAATTGCCAGCCTTAATTTAGATGCTGTTTCAAAGACGGCACAGGGCTGGAAATGATCTGTGCCAGGGCTGTCCTTTAGGTTAACTCTTTGTGAAGAGGAATGTGCTTTGAGAGGCTTTGTTCCTCATTTCTGGTGTTGCCAGCGTGAGCTCTGCCCTGGGGTTGTGTGAGGTGGCTTCAGGCGTGTTGGGTAACTGTGCTGCTGCTCCCTTTAAGGGAAAAGCAGCATTTAAAAAAAAAAAAAAAAGGTGTAAAGAACTCCCTGGTCACGTGTCATTGCATAATTAAATTCATTCTTTTAAACCAGATTTAATAAAGAGTGATAAACTTGCATGCAGCCCTGCAGTCCTGTACTCCTGGAGGTGATGGCTGCATGCTAACTAGGAATTAACAAACCTCAGGAACAGGGGGTAAGGGGGAAAAAATCCTTGAAGGTCTGGTTCGGGAGGGCAGGGAGCTGCTTCTGCACAGTGCTGGGCAGTGGTGCCAGGAGGTTTGTGTCTCCCCTGGGCAGTGATGCCAGGGGGTTTGTGTATCTCTGGGCAGTGATGCCAGTGGGTTTGTGCATCCCCTGGGCAGTGATGCCAGGGGGTTTGTGTATCCCCTGGGCAGTGATGCCAGTGGGTTTGTGTATCTCTGGGCAGTGATGCCAGGGGGTTTGTGTA
This sequence comes from Phylloscopus whistleri, assembly GCA_017589585.1. Lineage (NCBI taxonomy): Eukaryota > Metazoa > Chordata > Aves > Passeriformes > Phylloscopidae > Phylloscopus > Phylloscopus whistleri. Next base: position 6,804,234 of record JADMLD010000682.1, on the reverse strand, counting down.
TCTCTGGGCAGTGATGCCAGTGGGTTTGTGCATCCCCTGAGCAGTGATGCCAGTGGGTTTGTGTATCTCTGGGCAGTGATGCCAGGGGGTTTGTGTATCTCATCCCCTGGGCAGTGATGCCAGTGGGTTTGTGTATCCCTGGGCAGTGATGCCAGTGGGTTTGTGTATCTCTGGGCAGTGATGCCAGGGGGTTTGTGTATCTCATCCCCTGGGCAGTGATGCCAGTGGGTTTGTGCATCTCTGGGCAGTGATGCCAGGGGGTTTGTGCATCTCTGGGCAGTGAGCCCAGGGGGTTTGTGTATCTATCTCCTTGCTGTCACTCGAACTGAGCTCCTGTGCAGCGTCTCAAACAAACCGAGAATCACCGGAGCTTTGCCTTGAACTCGGTTTGGAGTTCACCATATATGTTGGTAGGAACAAATAGAATTCGCTTTCACTTGACAGTGACTTCATCCAGAGCAGGGCTGAGTCATGTGCCTGTGGAGCAGCTCCCTCTCCAGAGGATCCTTTGCTGCAGCTGCAGAGCAGCTGAGAGCTTCCCCCACCTCCCAAACCCACCCCCTCTGCAAGCACAGCCCGCAAACAGCACACGCTGCAGTATTCCCACCGTCAGCAGCAAAATTATTAGGAGCAAACCCTCAAATAAACGCACCGAAGTAGCAAAAAAATGCCTTAAAAGCCATCGGAGGATTTCTCGGTGCTCAGGGAAGTGATTCCCAGCTGAGAAATTTAAATGAAAATGCACCAAATACCTGCTAAGCTGCTGGAAGCCTTCCTTGTAATGCCACGAATGGATCTCTGTGTCTGAAGGAGTCTTTGTGCAGGTGTTCATTGCTCACTCTGAAATTCACACCTCTGGTTTGCCTGGCTGGGATTTGGGCACGGCGGAGCAAAACCCTGCACCAACCTCTTGGGCTGTGATGCCTCTCCCTGGACCAGAGCTGGGACTGGGTTAAACTGGGTTCCAGACCTGACAGTTCTTGGTCTGTGTGCCTGCCTTTCCCCCTGCCTTTCCCCCTGCCTTTTTCTTCCATTTCCCCCTGCCTTTTCCCACTTTTCCTCTCCCTTTTCCTTCCCTTTTCCCTCCCTTCCCTTTCCTTCCCCTCCCTTTTCCCTGCCTTTTCCCACCTTTCTCCTGCCTCTCCTCTGCCTTTTCCTTCTCTGCCTTTCTCCTGCCTTTCCCCCACCTTTTCCCACCTTTCCCCTGCCTTTCTGCAGTCCTCATGACACCAATTCTCCAGGCTTCCCAAAACTTTCCATTTCTCCACCCCCTTCCCTCTCGCCCAGGAACCATCTGTGAGCCCCCAGGTGCTCCCTGCCTCACTCTTGCACAGATTTTAACCTTCCACAGACAGCTTTGAAGGCTGATGCTGGGATTTTTCGGAGCTGGGGTGCCTGTGCTGGGGGTTCCTGCCCTTTAGCTGCCTCCCTGGGGCACACAGAGTTTGCCAGGCTTTTCTTTCCCCCCTCCAGCCTCTCCTGTATTTGGATGCAGCTGAGGGGCAGCCCCCGGAGCAGTCACATTTTAATTGTGCCTCTGGCTGGGTGCCCTGCAGAGGGGAGCTGGGAGCTTTCTGAGCTGCTTTGATCGCTGTCCAAGCCTGACTCACAGCACGGGGAGCCCGTGGTGGCCTGGAGACATCCCGGGGGTCTCTCAGGAGCTGCAGCCTGGAGGGTGCTGGAGGGGCTGAGGATCCCAAACTCTGCAGCCTTTTGGGGCTGAGGGGAGATGCCCTTTATCCAAATGGCAGCTCCAGGCTGGCTTTGCTCCCCAGCAGGGCTGGAGTGTGCTGTCAGCTCCCAGGAAAGGCTGTGGCTTGCATTTCCTGAGGAATGTTTGTGAAAAATCAGCAGAGGAGGATTCAAAGGGAATGGAGGAGAGTGCAGAGAAGGCTGGGAGGAAAACACGTGGTGCAGATATTTTATTAAAACCTCCCAACTCCAAATGTTGCAGGTTGAAGGTTCAAAGATGCCCCAAGTTGTCCAAAAAAGCCAGAATGCTTTCTCAGATAAAAAATTAAACTCCATCTATTTCTACGACTCCTTGCAATCCTTAATTGGTAATAGCTGTTGTGTAAGGGGAGTGCTACCTAAGTTAAAAATAGGTCTGGGACTGCACTGACAACCCAAACCAGGCTGGCTCCAGCAGTCACAGTTCCCTTTTGTCAAATGACCTACAAATGTAACGTGCATCAGGACAGAAATGCTGCCAAATCCTGCTCTGGGACCATTTCACCGTGGTAGAAACTTCAGAAAAAAACCAGGCAAATGGTGCTCCTCAGCCCTGAGGGCTGCAGCAGGGCAGGTTCCCTGTGGCAGGGATGTTGGGCTGAGCTCACTTAGGGTCAGATCACCTCACACACCGTGGGTGAGGGGATGCAGCCATCCCCTTTATCCAAAACCCAGCCAGATCCTGGCTGCTGCTTTTCTCTGGGCTCCTCTCCCTTTTCTCTTCTCCTCTCCCCACCAAGCTCTCTGCTTATCGTCCTGCTGCCAAATGGGAGTGGATCTCCAGAGGGGGGAGAGTGATGGAGTGTGAGACTCCCAATTAAGCCCTGCCTTTCTATTAGTAGCATTTAAAAGTAACACAGCACCTACAACTTGTAAAGGAACCTCAGCTCCAGCATTTTTAAATACTTAGAGTGATTTATGTCCCTCGTGGTGTCTTTGCCTGCAGCAGCTTTGTTTCCAGTGTGAAAATTAGAAAATAGATTAAAAGCCTCCCCGTTCCTCAGGAACGGCCTCAAGCTGTGCCAGGGGAGGTTTGAGGGTGGATATCAGGAACAATTCCTTCACTGAAGGGGGGTCAGGCATTGGGAACAGGCTGCCAGGGCAGTAGGGGGGTTGGAAGATGTGTGGGTGTGGCACTTGGGGACATTGGTGAGTGGTGGCCTTGGCAGAGCTGAGGAATGGTTGGACTTGATGATCTTCCAGGGCTTTTCCAACCTAAATGATTTTGTGATTCTGCCTCTTCTTCCCTCCCCACCCCCAGCTCTGGGATTTTCAGGGGTTTCCAGCTGCTCTCCATTGCTCTGGGCTCCCTTAGGAACCAAAACCATTGGGACAATCCCACGATTGTCCCTAAAATGGGTGGCACGTGCTTGGCAGTGGCCAAGTCGAGGGCCTTGACAAACTTGGTGATTTTTTTTCCCAGCATTTCCGTGCTGTTGATCCTTCCAACTGTTTTCCCTGCCCTGCAGCAGCTCCCTGCTCCTGTGGCCAGTCAGCAGAACCAAGGCTGTGTGTCTGTCTTGGTGCAAACCCTCCTGCATCAGCATCTGCAGCTCCCCTGCAGCCCCAGCAGCTGAGCAGAGCCTTTCTGCTGACCCTGCAGCCCAGGGGCACCCACCCTCAGCTGCCTGTGCTCAGCTCCCAACAGCCACAGCATCACCTCTGAATTCGGGCTCGTGGCTGGTTAAATTGAAGATTTCCTCCTAGAGGAGATGCAAAATGTTCTGCTAAGCTGAGAGTCGCTTTCCCTGTTTTTTCCCTGTTTCCTTGGTTTTTTTTCCCTGTTCAGGCAGCAGCATGCAGGTCCAAGGCTTCCAGTGTGGCCACCAGTGATTCTGGGTTTGGAAAAAACTGTCCTGAAGTGGGAAGAAGTGTTGGAAGGAGGCAAAACTTCTCCTTGCACCTTCCTGTTGGGAACTGGGAGGACTCCAGGGTTCGTGTTACACGGGCCCAGACACACAGGGCTGCAGAGGGAGAGCTGCTCTGGGCTCTTGCAGGCAGGGCAGGGCTAGTAAAGGTTTCCAGGGAGAGAAAATCAGCAAATAAGTGAATCTGTGCGGGGAGCTGAGCTGGGGGTGGGTGCGGTGATGTGCTGCGAATGGAATCTGCCTGATTGCGAGGGGAAGAGATAAAGTGGGGAAGTTCTCATCCCCACCCAGAGGGAGGAACAGCCCAGGGAGGGCTCCCGGCAGCCCAGGGGCTCCCAAACCTGTGCGGGTGGGACAGCAGTGTCACCGCGGGGGTGGCAGCGGCTGTGATGGATGCACCGAATGGAAAATCCCTGCCCAGGGCAGCCCCGGCAGCGCTGGGGCTCGTCCTGGTTTGTCCTGAAGGGAGAGCAAACAAGGCTTCAAAACAGTGAAATCACTCGAGATGCAAATGTGCGCCTTGTTCGGGGCTTGGCACAAAGGGGAACAGAGGGCAGGGAAGTAAACAGCCCGGACACAAGGGCCTGGCTGGCTCCCTGCTCCTGGAAAAGCTCCTCTGTTCCTCAGGAAGGTTTTTCTATCTCCTCTGTTCCTCAGGAAGGCTTTTCTGGCTCCTCTGTTCCACAGTAAGGATTTTCTAGCTCCTCTGTTCCTCAGGAAGGATTTTCTGGCTCCTCTGTTCCACAGTAAGGATTTTCTAGCTCCTCTGTTCATCAGGAAGGATTTTCTGGCCCCTCTGTTCCTCAGTAAGGATTTTCTGGCTCCTCTGTTCCTCAGTAAGGTTTTTCTATCTCCTCTGTTCCTCAGGAAGGATTTTCTGGCCCCTCTGTTCCTCAGGAAGGATTTTCTGGCCCCTCTGTTCCTCAGGAAGGATTTTCTGGCTCCTCTGTTCCTCAGAAAGGTTTTTCTGGCTCCTCTGTTCCTCAGGAAGGATTTTCTGGCCCCTCTGTTCCTCAGGAAGGTTTTTCTGGCCCCTCTGTTCCTCAGGAAGGATTTTCTGGCCCCTCTGTTCCTCAGGAAGGATTTTCTGGCTACCAACAAACAGCTGATGTGTCCAGTTCCTCTTGGCCACCCCTTCTGTCACCTCCTCGGTGATGGTGCTCCCGAGGAGCTGCTTTTAGGGAAGGCAGCCCAGCATGAGAGACAGAATCAGGCTGGATTAATCACATGATTAATTAGTTCTTCACAGAAATCGGCAGCTATTCCCTGGTGCTGCTGGCACATCCAGCCAGGCCCTGCCCTCCGGGATGCCCTGGGGCTGAACATTCCCCTCAAACATCATCCCAAAATCATCTCACAGCAACCCCTTCTTTGTATTTGCAGCAGAATAAACAGCACTTTCTTACAGCAGAGATCGAATCACAGGACTGAACTATGGCTTAGGATGTGATTGGCACTGTGTGCAGCATTTTCTGGATGTGTATGAAAGGATATGTATTCCCTGCAGAATAATAATAATAGCAACAATAATAACAAAAATAATAGCAATAATAGCAATAATAATAATAATAATAATAATAATAATAATAATAATAATAATAATAATAATAAAGTAATAATCCCTGCTTGCTTAGAGAAGAAGCTACCCTGGATTTGTTGATTTAGGGAATCAGCAGATGCACTCAGGTCAGGAGCTGAAATACCCTCTACACTATTTAATGGTCTGGTTTTCATGGGAAATGCTGCAGCAATGATTTAAAAACCAAACCAAATCAAAAAGCAGCCCCCCTGCAGCATCTCACCTCTGCCCCATGATGTCCCCACGTTATTTTAGTTCCTTTGGTCACTGGTTGTGCACAGAGCTTAGAAACGTGACTGAAGGAGGTGATGAAAGCTCTGCTCTCTTGTAGATCTCACTCACTGAATCTATCTTTAGAGACAGATAAAAACACTGTTCCTGCAGATGTTGGTGCTGTCAAAATATTGGGGCTGCAGGGGAATCAAGGAGGGTTTAATCTAAATCCATCAATTACCCTGAGGGCTCAGGGCTGGGCTCAGAGAGAGGGAGCTGACACAACTGAGGGTGCTGTTTGCTGCCTCTGTGCTGCACAGAAGAGAAACTACTGCTTTCACACTCTTTATATAATGGGTTTATTCATGGCAAGGGTACAGGGTACAAACACCAGAAAACCTCTCCTGTAGGCACTCCACCTCTGAAATCAGGGAGGGAAGGGAAGGGGCAGGGTTCAGCTGGGCTGCCTGAACTCAGGTAGCTTTTTCCAGCCTTGAAATGCATTTCTGTGATTCTGTTAGGGACAGATGTACAAAAGTGTAATTCTAATGTAATTTCCCTTCATCAATGCAGCTAATTTAAATGTACAGAGCTCTGTGGAGCTTGGTGTGACTTTTCCTAAGGAGCCATCAATAGCTTGCTCCAGGAGCAGTTATCAGGAGCTCCCAAAGCACAGTGGATTTCAAACACTGGGAGCAGTCACCAGACCCGGGACAAAATGGCCTTAGAGAAAATGGAATTATGCAACAGCAAACAGACAGTTAATCACTGAACGATCCTGCTCTCTGAAGAAACAGCCTGAACTTGGTGTCTTGCTTAATTAAGGTTTTTAATATAAACATGGATCTGATGTCCCTGGTGCAGATAATGGTGCTGTTGACCTCTGCAGAGCAGGGAGTGTGGGCTGAGCAAGGGCTGGGGGAACTTCAATCTGTCAGAGCAACAACTCTGGCTCTCGGGGTGGTCCTGGAGATGCCAGGGCAGGATTTAAAGGGCTCCTCTCTCCAACAGCAATAACAATACTTTTCTCTGAGGTTTTTGCCATGTGAGTGTGTGCTGGGGCTTCAATTCATTGAAACTTCTGGCAATAAATGCTGTGTGTTTAAACTTACTCAGAAAAGCAAAAGAATTCCACGTGTATAATTTATTTTTCTGGGTTGATTTGGGCATTTCTTGGGGGGTTTTTTGTTGGTTGGTTGGGGGGTTTGGTTTTAATCAGACCTTGCCATTTTATCGTTGCTGTCATTTCCAGGCTGAGTGTCACAGCTGATACTCACCACTGAAAGCCAGGACTTCTTCGTGTGCCTTCAAACCCAGCTCTGGAAAATGACTCATTACTTTTTTTTTTTTTTTGGCACCAAAAAGTTTATTACAGTGCACAAAAATTTTGCAAGCAGCTGAGGGCTCCTCCAGCCCAAGGCATTTGGTGGAGTGTGTACTGGGTGAGCACCTACAGGTCTCCTCAGGGATTTTCTGGGGCAGTCTTACTGGGCTGGGGGCGTTTTTTTGAAGTGGAACAAACGGGAATAACTTTCTGCAGGTGCTGCCTAGGTAGGGGTTTCTGACTTGGCAGGCTGGGAGCTGCGAGTGTAACACGGAGCTCTCTGAGCAGCCTCTCATCATCTCCCCTGGCTGGCCAGTAACGTAAACACCGAATCCTATAAATCATCAGGAAAGGAGTAACCCGAGCCTGGAGATGGGAAAGCTGCCTTCCCTCGGAGTTCACTCGAGTGGAGGTCGGAGGAATCACTTGGAAGTGGTGAATCAGAGCTGGGCTGCTGCCTGAGCCCTGGGCTGGCTCTGCCTGAGCCGCCCTGTCCCGCCTGGAATCCTCCTCCCTCTGCTCCGGGGAAAGCCATGAAGGGGGATGGCAGTGCCATGTGGAACCTGATGTGGAAATACTGCATCTCTGTCAGGACCATCAGGTACGGGGGGATCTGCACAGCTTTGTTTGGGGAGGTGCTGCTCCTGGAGCTGCTGCTCCCTGCTGGGTTAACTCTCAGCAGCCCGGGAGGGTTCTGGGGGTGGATTCTTCTTCCTCAGCCTTATACTGAACCTGCAAGGAGAAAATGACAGGGTCATGGCAAAAAAAAAAGAAAATCTTCCAGGATTGTGGAGTTTTTTCTGTCTTCTCATTTACAGGAGAAAATAGGAATATGAAAGAAACTTTATTTTAGTGAGTGAAAATGTGAAAATCCTGCTCCTCTTCCGAATGCTTGCCTGTCATGATTTTCTGTTTGTCCTGTCTCCCAGATCCAGAGGCTGAGCAGTTGTTCTTGGCACTCTGCAAGCATCCCTTGTGGGGAAGGGGGGTGAGAGAGAGGGAGGTGGCAGTCAGGGCAGGATAGAGCCCTGGGCTCAGTGTGTGTTTATCTCCAGGCTGGTGACACCTGGGCACAGCCAGGGGCCGGGCTGTGGGTGCTGGGCAGGGCTGGGCACAGCCCCGGGGTGTTGGACACTGCTCCCTGCCAGCAGCAGCTGCCCGGGATTCCAGCAGAGCTCACTCCAGGAATGGAGCTGCTGAGAGAGGCACTTGGTGATTGTACATCCTCACAGCGATTTTTTATTTCTTTTTCAAGAGTTCCCCAGGCTCAGGCCTTGGTTTCTTGGTGGGGTAGAGCTGTGTGGGTTAAGTGGTATTTTGGCCATGCCAGCTCCCCTGCAGAGGTCATGTCATCCAAGTAATTACTGCATTTCACACCGCATAATTATTCCGGGCTGAGGAAATCGTTTAGAGAGCCCGAATTCCTGCACGGACTTTCACTACAACTCCGAATGAGACTGTGGAAGGCTCTTTATCATCGGGGTACTGAAATGAAGCTAACAAATCCCTTCGTTCCCAGCAGAGTCAATAGAATAGGAACTGGCAGTAATCCCCAAGAGAGGATTCGGTTAAGATAAAAGTAATTTTATTTATGATCTGGGTTTAGAGCCAGAAGTAGAGGGAAAGCCTGAGAGAAGCACACGAGTGCAGTCTTTGCAGCCCAGATGTTCATCCCAACCTCTGGGACAAGTCCTGTGCAAACCCCTCAGCCCCGGGGGTGGATGATCCTACAGAACTCAACTTTAAAAGCTCCTCAGAGGCCTCGGGTGTGGTGACTTTCCCCAAGTTTGACATGCAAATTGTGACGTCCTGTACACAGCCAGGTCTTTATTTCCTCGGTGACCTTACTGCTGTGTGGGGTGGGTTGAATATTAGCTGAGTTATTCACAGCAGGGCTTATTTATAGAGCTGCTGGTGGCTCTCACAGCCCGTGAAATGCAGAGTAACAAGAGGATTTTCAATGAATGTTTTTGGTTGTTTTGACAGATCCTATCTCTCTTTGGCAGCAACACCAAGAAGTTACAATAAAAAAAAAAAACACCCGAGTTTTCCTTTGTGGAGAAAGTTCTCTGCCACCCTAAGCTGCCTTTCTGACAGGATTCAGAGATTTCCATGAAACTGTCCCTGTGTTTTGGGAGGCTCCAGCAACCACTGGGGCTCTGTTCTTACCCACCCAGGGGGAGATATCCCAGCCCTTCTCCCTCTCTGCCTCTTCTCCCTTTCATGGGAGCCCCTGGAGGCTGTGCAGCCCTTACTGGAGGTTTCAGTCAGCCTGGCTGTGCTCTGCCCCCTTGGTGCTGCCCTGCCCTGGGCACCAGTCCCTGCCTGCACTACACTGGGCCACTTGTGCTGATGAATGAGGGCATTTATGCCTGCCTGAGAAAACAGCCCCACTCCTGAAGGCAAACCAGTCTTTAGGCTTGGCCTTGTTTCCATTGGACTGCAGCAGCTTTAGAAAAACATATTTGAGTGAGCCTTTGTTGCCTGTTTTGACTGGAGTGCGTGGGCTGTGGGCAGAGCTGGGCCACATCCGTGTGTGTGCTGGGTCTGCACGGCCAGACCCCAAAGCTGGGGGGTCAGGGCTGTCTGCAGGGGAAACAGGGGTGCACAGGGAAATGTTTGTGGCCCAGGGGAGCTGTAGGTGGTGCTGGAATAAGCTCAGGAGGGAGCAGGAGGCTGTGGTGTGGAAATAACACTGCCTAAAAATAATGGTGCCTTTTTTTTTCCCTGCTGGGGGCTGGTGGCCAGCTCCTGGAGCACAACTGCAAAAGTTGAAAGGACAAAGGGATTTCTTCGCTGTTGTGCCAAAGCTGAGCTTGTTGCTCCTCAGGTGGAACTTGTGTCCTTCCAGAGCTCATTTCTCTGAGCCAGTGAAGCCAGTGAACCTGCTACTGCCAGGTTATTTCCCAAAGTACAGCAGGGGAGAATCCCACAATGGTCTGTGCTGGAAGGGACCCTCAAAACCCAACTCATCCCACCCCATTCCATGGGCAGGGACACCTCCCACTGCCCCAGGCTGCTCCAAGCCCTGTCCAGGGACACTGCCAGGGATCCAGGGGCAGCCCCAGCTGCTCTGGGCAGGAGAGCATGGTCTGGCTGGCCCCAGAGCTCAGAGCAGGGTGATCCCTGAGCCCACCCAGAGCTGCTGCTCCAAGGGGAGAGTTGCCATTCCTGTCCTGGCACTGGTGGGACAACAGGATGATTGTCCCTTCCCTTCCCTTGCCCAGCAGTGGCCCGTGCCACACCATGGCCTTTGGGCTGTCCTGAGTGGCTGCAAAGCTGTTCAATGTCCCTGCCCAGAGCTGTTCAATGTCCCTGCCCAGAGCTGCTCAGTGTCCCTGCCCAGAGCTGTTCAATGTCCCTGCCCAGAGCTGCTCAGTGTCCCTGCCCAGAGCACTGTCCCCACGTTTCTGGGATGGGAGCAGGGCTGTGTGTCAGCCCCTGGGGAGGTGCAGGGGGTGGCAGTGGCTGTGCTGTCACCTGCAGGAGTCCCTGGCTGGCCTGTCACCACCCCAGTGGGTGTGCAGAGGGTGGCACTGCCCCTCCAGCCCCCTGAAGGGCTGTGGCACTAAAAGACACTTGTGATATTTGCAGGTGGAAGGTTTCCCCCAGGCCAGGGAGCTGGCAAAGGCTGGAAGCAGATCTGGGGGAAGCATCCCTCAGGGATTTTATTTCTGTTAAAGCTGCACTTCAGTGACCCCCCAGGGCTGGGGACAGGCAAACACACAGGCAGGAAATTGCTTGTCAATATGTCCAGGCTGGCCCTTGATGGGGTCCTGGCAGCTTTGAGGCAGAGGAACAAGTGTTGGAGAGGGATGGGAGCAGGTCCTGCCTGGGGAATGGCTCAGTCCCTGGTGATGTCCCTGTGCCAGCATGGGCTGGGTGGCTGGAGCCTGGAGCCATCTGAATCAGCACATCCCAGCCCACAGAGAATAAATTACAGGGTTTGCAGCAGTGTAACACATAGTTTTCAGCTTGCATCTTCCAGTTCCAGAGCAAGTAATGGAGGAAAAGAGTCAATAGTTACTTCTCAGTGCTCCACACATCTGGAAAAAAGTAAGAATTATTCCTCAGTCCGAGCTGTCTGGGAGTTTCTTCCCTTATTTTCCTCCTGCTACAAACATTTTCCACTTTGGTTTGGTCATACTTTATTTTTAGTTGTCTGCTTTGGCTTTTTTGCCTTTTTTTTCCCCTGAAGACTGATGGAACAATGTAGTGATTTCATCAAAGAAAACCAACACCCTGAGCAGTGAAAGGGTCCCCTTTGGGCTTTGGTGGCACTTGGGGCAGCTACTGGAGCTGGGGTGGTCGGGATGCAGCTCATAAAATCTGGAAGCTTGGAGCACATTAAATTTAATGCAACTTGGGTAGGGGCTTGTTCATAAATGAACATAAATAAATTTAGGCTGCTCTAAATGACACTGGGATCAGTTGAAAGTGTCATTTCTGTCATTTCTGGGAGCCAGGGCTGGGCACAGTTTGCTCTGCAGTTCATTGGCAAACAGCAGCAGCTGACATGACCAGAGGTAGCAGGGTGGATCCTCAGATATTCAATTTGTGTTTTGTCAGTTTTCTCCTGTAATGGCAACTCCAACACCCACCCCAGCTGTTCCTCCTGGCACCTCCAGGGTTAATGTTTGTGGAGCTCATCTGCAAGAGGAGAATATCTGTTATGTGTGGTTACAGTGGGAAGCAATGGACTTGGCTCCTTTCTTTGAGATCAGACATCACCAGTGTGATTTTCCTGTAGCTGTTTTATGGCTTAAACACTAATGAGAATTACTGAAAATTCATTTCCAAGATTAAAAAGAAAAGCCAAACCCCCAAACCCAGATAAAACAATATTTATCTGCGCAGCCTGTCTGTTTTTATATTCAGTTTCTACGTGGGTTTCTTTGTCATCTGCAAAACACTGCACTTGAGAAGCCAGGAGACAAAGCCAAATGCAAGTCATTGTTACTGATCTCAGAGCTTTAATCCTCAGGCTGTGATGCTTTTCTGGGGGCTTTAGCCCTGTGTTTGAGTGTGATGGGGCTGTGATTACCCCAGAGCAGGAGTCCCTGGCTGAGCTGTCACCATCCCAGTGGGTGTGCAGAGGGTGGCACTGCCCCTCCAGCCCCCTGAAGGGCTGGGGCTCTAAAAGGCAGCGCTCCCCTCTGCTGGGGGAGACTCCACTTGTGATATTTGCAGGTGGAAAACTTCCCCCAAACCAGGGAGCTGGTGGGAGATGAGCTCAGCCTGCTGGGGGAAGGTTTGATGCACTCCCAGTGGAACAGACCATGGCCAGGCTGGCACGGCGTTGGTGTCCTCAGAACTCTGTGTGAGGGGTGTCTGGGTGTGCCCTGTGTGTGAGGGGTGTCTGAGTGTGTCCTGTGTGTGAGGGGTGTCTGAGTGTGCCCTGTGTGTGTGTGAGGGGTGTCTGAGGGTGCCCTGTGTGTGAGGGGTGTCTGAGGGTGCCCTGTGTGTGAGGGGTGTCTGGGTGTGCCCTGTGTGAGGGGTGTCTGAGGGTGCCCTGTGTGTGAGGGGTGTCTGAGGGTGCCCTGTGTGTGAGGGGTGTCTGAGGGTGCCCTGTGTGTGTTAGGGGCGTCTGGGTGTGCCCTGTGTGTGAGGGGTGTCTGAGGGTGCCCTGTGTGAGAGGGGTGTCTGGGTGTGCCCTGTGTGAGGAGTGTCTGTGTGTGCCCTGTGTGTTAGGGGTGTCTGGGTGTGCCCTGTGTGTGAGGGGTGTCTGAGTGTGCCCTGTGTGTGAGGGGTGTCTGGGTGTGCCCTGTGTGTTAGGGGTGTCTGAGTGTGCCCTGTGTGTGAGGGGTGTCTGAGGGTGCCCTGTGTGTGAGGGGTGCCCTGTGTGTGAGGGGTGTCTGAGTGTGCCCTGTGTGTGAGGGGTGTCTGAGGGTGCCCCGTGTGTTAGGGGTGTCTGAGTGTGCCCTGTGTGTGAGGGGTGCCCTGTGTGTGAGGGGTGTCTGAGGGTGCCCCGTGTGTGAGGGGTGTCTGAGGGTGCCCTGTGTGTGAGGGGTGTCTGAGGGTGCCCTGTGTGTGAGGGGTGCCCTGTGTGTGAGGGGTGTCTGAGTGTGCCCTGTGTGTGAGGGGTGTCTGAGGGTGCCCTGTGTGTGAGGGGTGTCTGAGGGTGCCCCGTGTGTGAGGGGTGTCTGAGGGTGCCCTGTGTGTGTTAGGGGCGTCTGGGTGTGCCCTGTGTGTGAGGGGTGTCTGAGTGTGCCCTGTGTGTGAGGGGTGTCTGAGGGGTGCCCTGTGTATTAGGGGGGTCTGAGTGTGCCCTGTGTGTGAGGGGTGTCTGGGTGTGCCCTGTGTGTGAGGGGTGTCTGGGTGTGTGTGAGAGGTGTCTGGGTGTGCCCTGTGTTAGGGGTGTCTGGGTGTGCCCTGTGTGTGAGGGGTGTCTGAGGGGTGCCCTGTGTATTAGGGGGGTCTGAGTGTGCCCTGTGTGTTAGGAGTGTGTGAGTGTGCCCTGTGTGTGAGGGGTGTCTGAGGGTGCCCTGTGTGAGGGGTGTCTGGGTGTGCCCTGTGTGTGAGGGGTGTCTGAGGGTGCCCCGTGTGTGAGGGGTGTCTGGGTGTGCCCTGTGTGTGAGGGGTGTCGGGGTGTCTGAGGGTGCCCTGTGTGTGAGGGGTGTCTGAGGGTGCCCTGTGTGTGAGGGGTGTCTGGGTGTGCCCTGTGTGAGGGGTGCCCTGTGTTAGGGGTGTCTGAGGGTGCCCTGTGTGTGTTAGGGGTGTCTGGGTGTGCCCTGTGTGTGAGGGGTGTCTGGGTGTGCCCTGTGTGTCAGGGGTGTCTGAGTGTTCCCTGTGCATTTTCCATCCTACAATAACCCCTTTGCCTGTGAGTCTGCCCCTGCTCTGTGCTCAGGAAGCTGCAGAGGGAATCACCGGGGCATTGATTCCTCCACCTGGAGCAGCTTGCTCAAGGGGGGGGATTACACTGCTGGCTCCTGCTCTGAATTATTCTCTTTCAAAAGTCGTTTAGCTGCATTTGAACGCTGCTCGTGTTCAGCCAGGGGCGGGTGGGTGCTTACACGGCTGGATTATTTCAATCTGATGGCTGATGTAAATGAGAGGCTTGTGGTTTAAGTTCACTGAGCTGGAGCTGGTTACGCGTTACAGCCCTCGTGGAGCAGAGGGCCAGAGCCTCATCAGCTCCTTCTGCCTCTCTTTTTGTTAGGAGCACTCATTAAAGTGCTCCCACTTGGTACCTCTGTGTGTTCTCTTTGTCTTGCACTCCCATTATTAGGGATAAAAGCTCAAAATGCACAGGCAGGGGCTGGCAGAGCCAGCAGGTGCCAGCAGTTTAATCCTTGCTTGAGGGTTGGTGTAAAGCACCAGAGTTTGCAGTATTTGCAGGAATTTAAGTGTTTCTTTGCACAGAGCCCTGGAGGTGAGGGTGAGTGCCCTGAGCAGGCGCTGTCAGCGCAGCACTGCTGCTGCTGGGGGCTCCTGGCACTCCCCTTGGTGGCTTTTGGGGCAGGTGAGATCATTGCAGGAGATATTCTGGGACAGGGAGGTTGGGCTGGATGGCCCCCAGTGGTCCCTGCCCAACCCAGCACTCTGGGAATGTGGCAGAGATGCAGCTGGAGGCTGCTTCACTCACTGCCCACAGCAGCTGCATTTCCAAACTTCTGTCCTTTCATTGAAAGGCTGAGTGTGCTGAGCTGGTCTGGTAGGAAAGGACCAGAAGCCAGCTTAGCTAAGTAGCTAAAAATCAAATCAACTCTTCTGAGTTTCAATGTCTTTGCATTAAAATGACTGCCTGGAAGTTTTGCTCAAACTTTCAGCAGCCCTGGGCTGGACTCTGCCAAGGCTCTGTGCTTCAGGGTGCAGGGTCTAATGGCATGCACTGAAACCCTAGAAGTCAGAAACCTAATCCAGGGCAGTCCAGAGGAGTTAACAGCCTGTTTTATTATTTATTTACACAGACCTTTCCAAAGAGCTTGTTGGAGCAGAACCGTGGGTTACTGAGCTGGTGGAATTGTTTGTCTGGTGGTAGAGGAGTTTCATTCTCTTCAAGGCAGCTTTCTGTGCTTCAGTGCTCTCTGGAGGTGAGGGATATGGTAAAAATACATGTGGCAGCTTTCTGGGCAGGATTAGTTTGAGTTTTGTGCTGCTTCCACTGCTGCTCCTTGTCTCCTCAGACAGAGCTAGGAATTGGCATTCAGGCTTTGCTCTGAAAGGGTGCTGCTGCTGCTGCTGCTGTCCTTCAATTACTCAGTTGTTTGTATTTTTGCTATTTTCTGGCTCCTGAAGTGGCCCATCAGCTTGGGTCTTTTGCTCTGAATGTACAAAGAAATAAATTAGATGGAGCATTCCCTGCTCTCCAGTTATCTTTACAGGGGACTGTAAAGCAAATTAGGTAGGGAGAGCATAAAGCTCCGAGCTTATCTGGTTTTAACAAGATCATGCATTTTCCAGAAGGAGTCAGATGACGTTTTAGGAATTGGTAAGTACTGATCAATGTAAAGCTTATGAATCATGTCATTAACATCTGTGCTGGGGATTGATTGAAAACGTGGGGTGTGAAATGGTTTTAAGGAAACACTCGTCTGCTGAAATGCCTGGTAGGAGTTTTATTCCTTTCCTAACAGGAATTCATTTTGCTATACAAGTACAAATTCAAATTCTTGCCGTGTTTTTTGCTGTCCTCGATGCAATATCTGCCTATTAATCATTTTTCTCTGACAGTGATCATAAAACCAGCAGGAATTCGTGCAGTAAGCAAAGTGTCACACGTTCAGTCATCTTTAGCAGAGACAATAATTCAGGGGGGTAATTAACTGCCTGACAGGTATCGAGTGTCTGAGGTGTTTGAAGTGGGCTGGGGTTGTTGGGGGGTTTCCTGTGCTCACCACTGCTGGGGGGGTGGCAGAGCTGCTTAATGAGGCTCTCCTGGCAACTGCAGGAACAGGCAAATAAATGAAAATAAACCCAAAGCTCGTCACGTTCGTATTTCCTGGCTGGTTAATGACACTTGAGCAGAGCTGGAGGTGGGTGAGGCAGGGCTGCTGCATTTCCATGCTGAGTGCAGAGCTGCAAGCTGATCAATTAGCAATTAAATATGCTCCTGAGTTAGTCACACCTGCCTCAGCCTTCTGGAAAAGTCTCAGCAGCGTGTGGCATTTTGCACTCAATGAATTCTCGTCAGCTGGTGATACCAGAGCGAGGAATAATATTCCTTCAGAGCATCAGGGGGCCACTTTCATGGTCTGCTGGGGCCTGGGCTGCACAGGGAGAGCACCGTGGCAGGGAATTACACAGGGGAATTACATCCTGACACGGAGCATTCTGCTTCAGCTCCCCTGAAAGCCATTTATTTCCACACAAATTGCTTTTCTGACACGGCAGTCCTCCTGGACACTGCCTGCCCACATCAGCTTGAGGGCTGAATTGCAGCCACCCTTGTGCCACCACTCCTGAGAGCCACTTCACTGCGTTTGGGTGTCAAGTAAAGCCATCTTCCCAAGGAGATCTTGGAAATCAGGATTCCCTGGGATTTAAGGTTTAAGAAATTAGGATTTAAGGAATTGGAGCACTTGGGCAGAAGTGAGGCAGCGTGTGGCCCTGCAGGAGCTGTGACACCCCGAGTGCAGAGCTGGGCAGTGTCAGCACCTTGTGCTCCCATGGCAGGGCACAGGCTGCCCCTGCTCTCCCACCTGCAGCCTGAATGCCTTCCTGTGCCAGAGCAGGAGGTGTTCCAGCTCTGGGCAGGCTCTGGGAGAAAGGCAGGAGCCAGTGGAGGCTGGTGCAGAGGGAAATGTGACCTTTGTGCTGCTGGGGAGCCTTTGGAATGAGCTCCAAGCCTTGTGGATAACATATTTCCCTGCTAAAAGGACAGTGTGGCTGCAGTCTCCTCTGCTGCCCACAGCCCTGGGTGAGGATCTCTTTGTCTCAGGTATTTTGAACCTTTGTCCCACCTCTGACCATGGAATGATTCCCTGGCTCTTCCTCCTCTGGGAGCCTCTGGGGCAGGGAGTGCCCGGGGCCAGTCCTGCCACGGGCACAGGGACCAGCCTGGCCCAGTTCAAGGTGTCCCTGCCCGTGGCAGGGGGTGGAATTTAGATGAGATTTAGGGCCCCTCCCAACCCAGGCCATCGTGGGGCTCCGTGGTGCTGGGAGATGATTCTGTGATTATCTCAGGGTCCAGCTGGGAAGCGTGGCCGAGGCATCCAGGCAGCTTCAGAGGGAGTGTGGGAAGGAGCTGCTGAGCTTCTGATGCCTCTGGGAAGATAAAAGGCACATTTGTACTTTGCTTTGGATGCTCTTATCTAAGAGCAAGCCCTGCTTGCCTTTGGGAAGAAGGGCACAGGAGCAATAGCAGATCCAGTTATAAAAAAGCCTTTTATAAAAAAGCCATCAAAACAGCCCCCACGCTGCTATTGTGGGGTTTATCATGTTCCTGAGAAGTGGGGGCTGATTTAACAGAAGTTTCACAATGAAGTTAGCAGATACTACGTGTTAAATTGCATATTTTTAGTCTCGTGCGTTCAGCTCAGGGTTAAAGCTCAGTTCCAATTCCCTTGGAACTGTTGGGGGTCCACAAAAGACCAGCAACTGCTGCACAGGGATTCTGCACAGGTGAGGTGTGTTTTTATCAGCAGATGTTTGTATGGCTTAACCCTCTGAACCAGCAGGAGTGAATTATTCCACCAAATCAATGAGATTGGGGCAGATCAATCTCTTCAGTACCTTATTATCTGTTTGAAATGATCTCCTGATGTTTCACAATGAGAGCAAAACCAGGCACACTGCTTCATCTGGCTGTGCAGGAGAGCTTAACCCTGCAGCTGTGGTGGGCACACAGCCCTGAATTTAAGCACTTTTCCACCGAGAGCCTTGGAGGGCTCAGCTGTGGGGTTTTTCTGGCCATGGACACAAAGACCTGGTGATAGAATCTCACTGTCTGTGTATTTTCACGTTAATGCAACAAACACTTGTGGAGGAAAGGGGCCATCGCAGGCAGATAAATGCTTGACTTCTTTCCAAATGTGTTAATTCCTTAAAAACAAACACATGGAGAAGAAAACAGACCTTAAGGGCAGCCTCTTGAAAGAGTTGTCCCAAGCCGTTTCTCCTTTTTCCAGGCTCTGGGACCACTGCATTTTGCAGTTATTCCACCTGCACATTACTCTAAGTGCTTGAGCAGATTTGTTGCTCAGAGGATTGAGTCTTGCACAGTAGCTCAAATCCAGGTCTGAAGGGAGCCTAATCCCTTTACTGCCTGTCTTGTTGGTGTTCCTCGGGATAACAATGGGATGGAGAGTGAAAAATGATGCTGGGGAGGTGCAAATGACACTCTGTAAGTGCCTTTTGTGCCCCGGCTGTGCTGTCCTGTGTGCTCTCATCCCAGGGTCCCCACAGTTGGTTTTGTGACTGTAACAATCCATGGTGAGATAAGGAGAAGAATCCACATGAAAACAGGCTGGCAGGGCCCTTCCCTCCAAAACAGGAAACACTGGAGCTGTTACAGAAATTGGGAGTGGGCTCCATGAAGTGCAAGTGCTCTATGTGCCCTTTCACACCAAGATGGGGCTGGGTGTTCCTGCAGAGAGATCCAGAATTAAATCCGTGCATTTGCAGTGTTCCAGGCCAGGCTGGACAGGGTTTGGAGCAGCCTGGTGCAGTGGAAGGTGTGGAATGGGGCTGGGATGTGAGGTGAGCCTTAAGGTCTCTGCCCACCCAAACCTGTCTGGGGTTCTGGGGTTCCTTATCCATCCAAACCCAGTGCTGTTCAGAGAGGACTCAAACATGAAACAGCACTGGTAGCAGCAGGCATGTGGCAGCTCAGCTGCTTCTTTAAACCAAAAACACCCAAAAAAACCCCAAGCAGAGAAAAACCACCCACAAAAACACCCGTTTTACAAGTTATTTCTGTATCTGGTACTTTGTATTTCATGGCATGCACTCAGCTGTTCAATGAGCTTTGCAGGCTGGCAGTGTTTTGTATCAATATTTGATCGTTTCCTCTGACTTTAAAGAACAGAAAAGTGTATTTCAGGCACTTCAGAGCCTTAGGGAGAGCTCTGAGCACCCGGGGGCAGCTACTCGAGTGCTCAGTGGTGTGGAGCTGTGCTGAGGAGGAGAGATCCATCCCCTGGTCTGCATTTTAAGTTCACGGAGGGGTTGATGGTTTGGTGCTGGGGTTTGTTCATCGAGGAGCTCAGGTGGTGAATGAGGAAACCCTGGAGAGGAGACTGAGAGGGCCTCTAAGACAGAGCCTTCAAGCCTAAACACAGTAATTTTATAGACATTTTCCCTGGGTGTTGGTGAGTGTCAGTGATCTGGATTCTGAAAGAGTTCTCTGGTTTTCTGCAGGAATTTCTGGGCAGGGAAAAGATGAGCTTTGCAAAATGAGGAGGAGAGGAGAGGAGAGGAGAGGAGAGGAGAGGAGAGGAGAGGAGAGGAGAGGAGAGGAGAGGAGAGGAGAGGAGAGGAGAGGAGAGGAGAGGAGAGGAGAGGAGAGGAGAGGAGAGGAGAGCCTTGCATGACTTTGTTGGGCTGTTAGGGAATGACAGAGCCCTGCTGTGTGGGGCAGTGCCCTGCCCTGCCCTGTGCCTGCTCAGAGCTGTGCTGGAGCTTTGGGCTCCCTCGAGCCTTTATTGCCACCTCAGCCTCAGAACAGGCTTTGAGACAATTGAGGGATGGCAGCAGCTCACGTCTGCCAGCAGCAGCCAAAGATCTCTTTGTCACAGGGCATTTTAGAAGTTTTCCAGCCAATGGCACATTGCTGAAGCTCACAGACAATTGTTCTGCCAGTCACTAAAGGCACACGTACACCTGCTTCACACAATGCTCGCTTGTTTTCTATTAACAATAAACAATATTCCATTATTAAGCTTAAAACTTTCTACTATCTCACTGAGCATATTTTTCTGCAGTCCTAGGATCTATGCTAGCCAAACTTGAGACTCAGACTATTGTTTCATGTCCTTGCTTGCTGTACTATTGTAACTTTTCCTACTTTGCAGTTACAGCTCATTCTAAATTCCTCTGCTCTTTCTGTTTCTGGAGCCTCCTGCTTCCACAGCTTTCTGGAAGCTCCTCACCTTTGGCATTTCCCACAAGAGCTCCCAGGGGCTCCTGTGGCTCTCATTTCGGGGTGCAGGGGTCAGACCCTGCCCCCTGCCTCCTCCCTGCCCCAGGGTGCCCAGTGGTTCACAGGAGCTGTGCCCCTGAGTTTTCAGGAGGACAGAGGAAGGAGCCGTGGATGTCCTTGGGGTGCTGATGTCCAGATGTGTCTGAAACAGATGGGCTGCTAAGAAAACAAGAGGCCTGGGAGGAAGTCTCAGCCTTTTCCATCTCTGTCTCTAATTTTTCATGTCTGTCAAGGCACAAAAGATGGATTTCACTGTGTCTGACTCTGCTGAGAGGGGAGGCAGGGAAACATTTTGTCCAAGCAGTCGGTGTTCATTAAAAAGGGAGATGAACTTTGCTCAGTGCTTTAAAAAATGGCCTGAAAATCTGGCCCAAATCTGTGCTAGTCATACATTCTTCATAACTTCCCTTTCAAAAAGCTTTTAAAACTCCTCAGCACGGGGCTAGGAGCACTCTGGGTTCTGAAATTATCTTTGCAGACCTTGGGATTTTTTTTTTTTTTTTCCAATGGTAATTTCAGAGCTCATATGTCAACAAAGCAGCACACAGAATTATCATTTCCCTCTGGACTTTTCAAATCTGTATCTCCAGGGGAAATCTAGAGACCACATGACATCAGCTCCGAATATATTAACAAAAATGAAATGTGGCATTTGTTAAAACCCTTTTGTTGGAGAAACAGCCTATTTTTCTGATTAGGTGCTGTGTCAATGTTACATCACACTGACTTACCCAGATGCTTCTGGGTATCAGCTGGGCTGACAAGCTTTAAAAAATACCTGGAATCCTCCTCCTGGCATTAAAATCCACCAACATTTGCTAAAGTAATTACTTCTGTTGAATGAATCTGTGGTGTGTCTGGGGAATTTGCTGTTGCTGAAGCTTTTTCCCCCCCTCCAACCTATGTATCACAAAGTAATTCCTTGCAGAGGCTGCAAAATCCTTAATATAATCAATCCACCTGCAAATAAATATAACTCTGTTAGTCCTTGAGTGGAAGGCAGGCTCTGGAAAAGCCTCAAACTGAGGCTTGTGGTTCTTTGGCAAACATTTTTCGAGTGTTTCCTCCTCTCCAAGCTGGAGATCCTTCTAATTAACCAGCTAAGGCCACAAATGCTGTCCAGCTGAGGGGCAGCTCCAGGGTTCAGATCCCAGCTGGTTGACATCAGGACATGACTTTATCTACCAGAGAGCTTCAGCTGTGCTTCTGGATTTTGGAATTCTTTCCCCTCACCCTTCCTGTCCTAAGGCAGTTTGTGGTGTTCCTATCAAATGTTTATCTGCTTTGTCCATGGGCTTTTCCTGAGGATTGCTGAGCTGGGAGGGAGCTTTCCCCAGAGCAGGGGTTCTGCTGCTTGGGAGCTGCTTTGTTCAGCATCCCCTTCCCATCCATTTCTACAGCCAAGGGTGCCCTAAAAACAAACAGGAATAAAAGGCACAGGAGGAGGATAAATGTTAATATTTACTTCTGCTGTTCCTGTGGATGGTTAAAGCCTGTGTGATTTTATAGGATGATCAATACAAATTTCAAACAGTTTGGATGTTCAGCACTGCTGAAGCATGGCCTGGCTGTAAAGTTTATCATCACTGAATAAAAATACAGCAATGCCTGTCTTTGGGGTTATTTTTTATTGTATCCTACAATTAAACAGCCTGGGAATGTTCCAGGCCAGGTTGGACAGGGCTT
Organism: Phylloscopus whistleri; assembly: GCA_017589585.1. Lineage (NCBI taxonomy): Eukaryota > Metazoa > Chordata > Aves > Passeriformes > Phylloscopidae > Phylloscopus > Phylloscopus whistleri. The sequence goes on along the minus strand of JADMLD010000682.1, from coordinate 6,782,749 downwards.
GGAGAAACCTGGATGGTGGAAGGTGTCCCTGCCCAGATGATTTTTAATGTCCCTTCATCCCAAACCAGTCTGTGGTAATGGATGCTGTGATTTAATTGTGTATTTTTAAAATAATCTTCAATATTCTAGAGTGATTTTTTTTTCATGGAGATGAGGACTTTGATTTCTAATTCCTGATGCTTAGAGTCTCTGTGAGTTTTGGAAGATGACATGGTAGGAGTTTCTGTGGTTCAAATTCCCCTAACTCTGTGGTTCAGTGTTTACATATAAGCAGAAGGCAAGACAGACAGAGATCCTGAACTCTGGGAAGTCTGGCAAGGAGGTCTGGACAGAAGCTGGGTGTTGCATCACTGCTGTCATCTCTTGGACATTGCCTGGAGTGCAGAGGTCAAACTGATGGCATTCCCAAACAGTGCAGAGTGTTCAGAATCCCTTCAAAACCTCAGATCAAACTGGAAGTTAGATTAGAAACTGAGTTACACGTTTTGGGGAAGTGCTGGTTTAGGTGTTTTGTGGGTTTGTGTTGGAAAGGTGCATGATCCTGCTTTGGCACTGGGAAAAAAATGCCAAACAAACAAAGGGGAAAAACAAACAAAGGGAGAAAAAACCCAACCAAACAAAAAGACCAACCAATCCCTACCTTTAAAGCTGAAACTTGCATAAAGCTGTGTGAATTTCCTTGGTTTGCACGTTTATGCCAAGGCTGGAGGGCTCTGCCAGGACGTTGGTAGTGCCCTGTCTGTCCACCTTGTTTGTGTCTGTACATGGAATGAGGAGCAGGGGGGAATTTTCCTCCTGACAGCTGCTGTGATCACTCCTCTGTTAGATCCATCTCTAAATAAACATGTTGTTTTTGTGTGGTTGAAGTGAATGAAACTGCAGTTTAAGGGACTGCTTTGATGCCACTGAGGGTCAGGGGGGAAACTCCCACTAACTCAGCCAGGATGTCACATTTGCCCTCAGGAGACAACCAGTGAACCTGGAAAATGGTACCAAGAGTACCCTCAAACTGATGGCTTTTGGAATAACTCTGCTTCTTACAGTTTTCAGTTATCTTTATTTTCAAACCAAAGCAAAGCTTCTGCTCCAGTAGCAATAAGATATTTCTTACATGAGGGAGTTTGTGATCTGGTCTGTTCTGCCTGTGCAGAACTGGGGAGGTACCACCAGAAACAAATTGTGCTGTCCTAAGCTGAAGGAATTGGTTTCACAGGATGTGCAGAAAATCCTCTTTCTTGTCTGCAGGTAACAATTTTGACTCATTTGCCCAATTTTGTGCCCTTTTCTGCCGATGTTTGCCACGTCCCTTTCAGCTTTTAGACATCCCGGGTGTGGGTTGAATGAAATGTGTGCAGCAGGGTGCTGACCCAGAGGAGCATTCCTGGGGTGGCTGTTCCAAGGAAAGCTTTCCCAGCTTTTCCTCTGCACCCTCTCGTTGTGCCTGTGTGGCTCAGGGGCAGGAGCACAGCGAGTGCAGCAGACAGAGCCCACGGAAAGCTGCTTAAGCAATTGGATTTGGGATGTGCTGAATGCCTCAGCAAACCTCAAAGCTGGATGCTCCAGTGGAGAGAAAAACCTCATTTTGTGCAGTGCTGCTTAGCTCCTCTAAGCAGGTTTAGGAGCAGATCCTCAGCCCCTGAAACCACCCTGCTCTGGAGATCCCACCCAGCCTGGCTGGGAGGGGAGGGAGAGCTCTGAGGAGACACCTTGGCTTGGCAGAAAGACAGGCTGCTCAAAGACATCTAACTGCAGGGCTGGGGGGACAAGGATATAAACACATATCAATGAAATAAATACATGAAATACAGATAAATGTGTAATAGATGTATTACACATTGTATGTAATGTATAAATATATATTTATATACACACCTACAGAAGGTAGGGCACCTTACACAGGTGTGTAAATCTATCAATATTATAGATAGATAGATTTATAGAGGTTATAAACACGTATTAATGAAATAAATACATAAAATACAGATAAATGTGTAATAGATGTATTACATATTGTATGTAATGTATAAATATATATACACACACCTACAAAAGGTAGGGCACCTTACACAGGTGTGTAAATCTATCAATATTGTATCTAGATAGATTTATAGAGGTGGTTTTTGGCATGTTTGAGGAGTTCTTTGCCCATGAAGAGCTGTTCAGCAGTGGGCCTGAGGCTGATGAGTTCTGTGTCTGAGGAAGGAGCTCTGCTCTTCCTCCCAGGTTCACTCCCAACTTTCTAAAATCAGCACCTCGTGCAATTCCAGCTGCTGCCAGCTGAGTTCCCTCTCCATCCACAGCTTCCCGTGGACCTGGGCTCACTCCTCTGCCTGCTCTGATGGAATGGTGCCCTGGCCAAGCACCTTGCTAAAGCCCTCAGCACAGGTGGCTGATAATCTGTTTTAATTCTAGTTAACGTGCTTAATTTCAGGAGTGATGTTTAAAGCTGACAGGAGGCTTCCAAGAGCTTTCCAGCTCTGCCTTCCCAGCCTGGCTGCAGTCACACAGCCTCCAGCTCGCAGGCTTTTAAATTATTTACCCAAAATTAGCTTTGAAGAAAGAATTAAAAAGAAAAAGAAAGAATTTGAAGTTTGAATCTATTAAGAACTTGATAGAGGAATGGAATGGGAGTAAGAGCTCTCATAGGAGCATTTGGCTTCTGCTGATCTGCAGGGAATAACGGGTGAGTTTTGGAAATCTCCTTGGTTTTTATTCCCCCCCTCAGTTTCTCCCTCTCCCCCATCCCTGTTCCCCCTTTCAAACACTCCACTTATTTCACATTTCCAGTGCCTTTTGCAGTGCTCAGCCCTGTTAGCAGGTGCCCAGAGGGATGTGAATTGATAATTCCCTTCCCCAAAGGGGTCCTGGCTGCTCTGCACATGATGCCTTCAGGTCTGGGCCTTGCTTTGTTGATTGTTTTTTTGTTTTTTAACTTGGCAGTAGAAACAAAAGCCGTGCATGTGTTTAACTTTCTGGCTGCTGGCAGGGCTGCCAGGCTGCCTGGGCAGCTGCTGGAGCTCTCCATCATTTTCACACACACTCAGCCCTGCTCCCCTCAGTGCTCCACGCACAGCAATCTGTCTTCCAGGCCAAATTAAAACCAGTTTTAGCATCTGATCAGCTGTGTGGTGCAGGGGGTGTGCAGAACAAAGGCAGTGGGCAGGCAGGAGGGGGGCTGTGCATCCCCTCTTGTTGTGCTCTGCAGCTGGGACAGGCATTTGCTGGAAATTACCCCTGCTCAGTGTCCAGGGCCAACACTGAGCAGCACAAGGTGCTAAACCTCCCCTTTAATCTCGGGTGCTGGAGAGAATTTCAGCTCTGCCTGTGGCTGCTCTCACTGTGCAGGGGCTCCAAGTCCCCCCAAATAGATAACCCTGAGCAACACGAGGTGCTAAACCTCCCCTTTAATCTCAGAATTTCAGCTCTGCCTGTGGCTGCTCTCACTGTGTGAGGAGCTCCAAGCCCCCCCCAAGGAGATAACCCTGCAAGAGATGTTTCTTTCTTGCCTTTGCTTTAATTTCCCTGCTGTTTAATAGTCTTCCTTTTAACCCACACAGTGCCTGGATAGGTTTTCCCCCTGAAAAAATGCTTCAGACGTTGAGAGAATTGCTTTTCCCAGCCCTTGCCCTGTGCTGGCACAGATTTTTTATCTGCTCCCCACTTCAAAGTGTCCCTCCTTCCTCCTCCAGTATTCCCAAGCACAGCTGGAGAGCCCAAAGAACAGTTTGGAAATCTATCAAGGCAGCATTGAAATGTCAGAGACTGGAAGCACGTGGGGTTTCAGTTCCTCAGTCCCAGAGCTGCAGATGTGATGTGAAAACAATCACCCAAAATGCACAAACTGCAGCAGAGATTGTAGGATTGCAGAGATTGGGGGTGCTTTAACAATAAAGCAGTGATTTTGTATCTTTAAAGCAGTGATTTTGTATCTGATGTGGTTTGCAGGCTATTCAGTTCTTTATGTTCTGGTGAGCAAGCTTTCACAACCTTCACGTGATGAGGCTGCAGATGTTTTGGCAGCAATGGAAATTGGGGATTCTGCTGCTGCCTCATCAGCTAGTGCCCTCTGTTGGGTTTGGGGTGGGTTTTAGCAGTTTTGGGGCTGAAATAAAACAAAAAGTGTCTTTGACAGAGCAATGAACTGCCTGGCGGGGCAGGGCAGGGAAGTTCTGCTGCTGGGCAGATCCCTGGGAATTCAGAGCTGTGGCTGCTCTTCAGGAGGAGCTCCACGTGCTGTCTGTGCCCAGGGCTGCTGTGTGCCCTGCCAGGTCTCACTGGGGAGGTTCCTGGGAGTTTGTGTGATCCCAGAGGCCATAAAATGTGGTTTGGGGTTCTGCCCAAAGCTGCCCCACAGCCAGGCGTGCTCCCCGGATCTGCACAGGGAAATGCAGCTGGGTGTTTGTTTACTCCACACCTCTTCCTTCCAAACTCTCACAGCCTCTGAAATGTCACCTACAAAGCTTTCCATGGCATTCCCAGGTGGGACAAATGCAAACCCAAATTTGGGTGGTCAGGTTGTTTTCAGCCAGGAGTTCAGGGCTTTATTCCTCCACTCTGGGTTAACAGTGAATGGAAAAGGTGAAAAAGAAAAGAGGAGCAAGGACTGCAAGAGGCAGTGGCAGCTTGGAACAAGGCTCTGGAAGAAATGGGGAGCTGGAGCAGGAAGGAAAGAGGTGTTTGGGGAGAGCTCAAGCCCCCTGAGGGATTGAAGTGAATCTTTGAAGTCCTCAGCCTTTATTTTTGAGCCAAACTGCCCTGCTTTGCCATAAACTGCCTTGCAAAAGCTCATCCTTCCTCTGGGCCTCTTGCAGTGCCACATCTTGTGGGTATTCTGGTGGAGTTAAACAGTGTGTGTTCAGATGGCAGGGAGCTGCAGCAGGAGCCACAGGCAATTAGGCTGCTTTACAGAGGTAACAATTAGCAGTTAAAGGCACTCAGGCAGTTACACATCTGGCTAGTGGAATTGTTGCTGGAAAAACCAAAACAAAAAAAAAGCCAAACCAAAAAACAAAACAAAAAACAACCAAAACAAAACCCCACAAAAAAACAAAAAAAAAAAAAAAAAACAAACAAACAAAAAACCACAAAACCATAAAAACCACAACACCAAAAACCACAAAAATTTTTTTAAAAAATAAAAAAAAAAAAAAAAACCCACAAAAAAACCACAACAAACCAACAGTATGAAGAAAGATCTGGAAGATTTTTACACTTTAAATATCTCATCCAACCTGTAGTACAAAACTTTGCCTGCCCAGGTAAGGGAGAGCTGTGTTATATGTATGTATCAATGTGCATTTACAGATAAAACAATATGTACAAGGTTCCAAGGGAAGTTTGATTGTTTCAAAATGGGATCAAATTCATTCAGTTCAGTGCTGGGCTCCTCAGCAAAGTCTGTCTGTCCTGCCTGCTCTCAGGGCTGGATATTTGATGTTTATCCTCATATTTGAGTTAGGCTGAAATTCCTGAGATGGAGAAAAATCTTTGAAGACTTTCAAGGCCAAAATTGGTGCCCAAGAGTGAACTTTGATAGGTTTGAGGAGGGCTGGGTGTTGGTTCAGAGCTGTTTTCAGTTAAAAATGCAGTGAGTGCACCAGCTGTACCATTAAAGGAAGATGCTGTGGCATCTAAGGGGAATTTCTTTATTTAGCAGGAATATTAAGTGTGAAATGCCACAGCTGAACAGATAATTGAAGGAGACAGTCAGCCCTGCTCAGTACCCCCAGTGTCCCTGGCTGGGGGAATTATTCAGGCTTTCAAAGTCCCATTAAAGTGCTCTGCTGGCCTCATGGAAAATCCTCTGTTCTGCACTCCCTCCCACTCAGGAGACCTTGAGAAGCAGGAAATTTAGTGCTACAAAATAGGCTTAATTCTTGCAGAAGGTTCCATTTAGTGTTGATGTACTTGGGAAATTAGGAGAGCTAAAATTGCACTGCTGTATCGTGAGCTCAGGAGGTTCTGTGCAAGGCAAATGCAACTTTTTGGAACATAATATGCAAAAAAACTTGATGATAATATGGACAGTACAATGTGTGTCCTGTACAGGAGGTGCACATGGTCCTTGTTTTCTAGGGAGAAAGGGGATTTGTGCTCCAGTGGAAACAAAAGGGATAAAATAATCAAGATTTCAGGGGGGGTGTGTGTGGGAACAGAAGGGGCTCAGTCCCAGCTGCCTGGGCAGTGGAATTATCATTCCCATTACCCAGGAAACCCCTCCAGCTTCCAGGGCACCCAGTTCCTGCTCTGTCCTTAACCAGGGACAAAGTTTATGGTGGCTTTAAACCAGAACAGGCTCCGTTATTGCTTAAATTGGCTTAAAATTTAACCCACCATTCCTTTTGCCATCTGATCTAAAATAATAATGAACTAAATCTCAATTTTTCAGTGCAAGGAGGGTTTAATTTCCTCTGCCATGGGTCAGCCCTGCAGCCCTGAAGAGTCACAGGTTGAGATTTTTGGGGCAGAACCCCAGGACAGTCGAGCTGGGAGGGCCAGGGGTGGGTGAGCTGCATTGCTGTGGTTTAACCTGGCTGAGGGAAGGGTAATTATTAATTTGTGATCAAATAAAAGCTCGTGGGCCTGCTGTGTTATCTGAGTGGCTCAGGGTGAGGCAAGCACCTATAAAAATCCGGGGGCAGGCACGTGGAGGGGAGGCAGGTGACTCTGGGGAATGCATCATCCAGGAAGCTGCTCTCAGTGATAAGCAAAGCACTGCAAATCCATGCCACTGCAATTACAGGGCAATGCTGTGATTATTGATGCAAAAAAGAATTTGAATGGCATTAATTGCAGCTGGTAAATTTGTCACTAAAGGCAGAAAAGGGGAATTCAGCTCGTTCATTGTGCTTGGAAGCCAGGTGAGGACATGTTTTCACAGTAATATTTTATTTTATTTTATTTTATTTTGATTTCTTTTATTTTATTTTATATTTTATTTTATATTTTATTTTATATTTTATTTTATATTTTATTTTTTATTATTTTATTGTTTTGTTATTTTATTTTATTTCATTTTATTTTATTTTGATTTATTTTATTTCATTTCATTTTATTTCATTTTATTTTCATTTATTTTATTTTATTATTATTTTATTTTTTATTATTTTATTTATTTTATTTTATTTTATTATTACACAGTAGTATTTTCTTTTCTGCTGTCCATGAGACAAAGAGCACCTGTCCAAGCAGCACATCTGGATAAACTGAATCCAAATGTGAGTGGGCCAAGGAATTCTCTCCAAGATATAATTAATTGTTTTATGGGGATGGGGAAAACAGGAGCCAGAGCAGTGCAAGTTAATGTAATTTTCATCTTGGAGGGGAAAGGAATGATTTAAACAATGCTTAATGTGTGGGAGCCTGCTACTGACTTTTGACAGAACCATGGAACAGCCAGAATGCAACTTAATTCTGCTGGCCTGGCTCTGTAATTGATGGGGCATTTATGGAGTTGAATTGAAAGAGGCTTGACTTGTGTCTCAGAGCTTGCTGTGGGTTTGTGCAGGGTGCCAGGTGTCCAGGCAGTGCTCTCCAAACCTTTTCATGGCATTCTGAGCGTTCCCCAAAGGTGGCTGTAAATTAGAATTACTGCAGGGCAGCCGAGTTCAAGTGGAGGCTTAAGGATGCTGCCCTGGATAAATGTTAATATTCTGCTACAGCAATCATTGTTCAGCCTGTGGGGGACACAGGGGGCCAGAGGTGACAGCTCTGGGGTGGTTTGGTCAGGAGGGTCCAAGCAAACAATGTGCATGCTTTAATGGGTAACAGTGACTAGCTAGTAGGTGATTTTAATAGGTAATAATTATTTTAATAGGAAATAGGTGGATGTAAAGCAGTGAGTTGTCCAACCATGCTGAGTGGGGATCCTCTCCCAAGGAATTGGTTCTGTGAGGCTCAGCAAGCTGGTGAGAGGCAGGTGGAGCTTTGGTGGAGACAAAGTGACCTGCTCTGAGTCTGCCCAGCACTGGGAAGGCTGGGAGGGCTTTGGTGGCTTCTCCCTTTGGACACTCTGCGTGTAGGATTTGTTCTCAGGTGTCAGGGCAGGTTGCTGATGAGATTGCTGTTTTCTGCTCTGTGCAGACAGCACATGAACAACTCACTGCACACAGGCTGGGGCAGGCTGAGCACAGCCTGGGGGAGCAGCTGCTGCTGCAGACAAAGGGCTCAGGGTTGGAACTGGCACCCTGAGCTGCACAGTCAGCCCTGGCTGGAGGTCTGGGGATGGTTTTTCTGTTTTCCAATCATTTCCTCCAAGGGCAAACCAAACCCTCCCTTAGCATTGCCTGAGGCTGGGGTTCACCAGCTGTCAAACTGCAATTAATCTGTTTAAATGAATGAAGCATTTCCAGCTGTAATGAAGATGTGTAAATGCCATCAGAGTTCCACCTCCTGGCACCCCAGGGCTGTGGGAAATTGCACATTTAGAGTGAGTGTACAGTTACAAATGCCCAGTTTGTGCATTCCTGGGTTTCTGTAGGGCCCAGACCTGCTCATCACACTGGGCTTGGAGGGATGAGGTGCTGGGCACGCCCTGCAAGGACCTGGCCTCTGCATGCTCTGGGCAGTAAATAGGTGTTATGCCCCACCATGACATCACTTAGCTGGGATTTGGGCCGAGTGTGCACCTGCTTTGCAGAAGTACAAGCTAATCCCATTTGGGGCTAAAAAAAGCCCAGTTTGTGGGCAGAGTGCTGGTTCAGAGCCCCCACTGCGCTGTTCCCCAGGGGATTTCCTCCAGCATTACCTCAGCTTTTGCTGCCATGGGGCTCCATGACTGAAAATGTGTTTCTCACACCTCATAATTCATTCTGAATTCCTTAATTGTAAAAAATAACCATTTTACTTCACTGAAGCCCTGCTGACTGTTACTGTTTACATCAGAAGTCGTTGTAAAGAGAGGCAAAAGCCATCCCCCTTGGGGGTCCTGGGAGGTTTGGTACCACCTGGAGTGCTGAGCAGAGCTGCTGCTGGCACCAGACACAATGCACAGGGTGTGATGTGTCCTTGGTCAGGACTTCAGCCTGATCCCACCAAGTTAAAGCTGATTCCCTCTCTCAGTGTACCCAACAGAACAGATCCTTCCTGGGGAAACATTCCCAGATTTTGCCAATTCATCCCCCAGTGGAAAAGCTTTCTGAGGAGCAGGGAGGGAAGATGAATGCTGCTCGTTTGCTGCAGATAGGGACAGGCTGTGCCAGCTCATCACAGATCCCTGCTCAGTAAGATTTTTTAATGCAGCCACTTCCCTTTGCTCCACCTCTTGCAGTGATGGTCTGGCTCTGTTTTCTGCTGCCACGCTTCACATCTTCTGTAAGAAATGAAGGTGCAGGTCATGGGGAGTTAATTGGGAGCTGAGCTCTTCCCACAGGCCAGGGAAAGGCCATTTGGAGACAGAAATAGAAAAGCTGCCCTGATGTCCCTCCAGCCCTGGCCTTTTGGAAGAGCTTTGACTTGTGTCCTTCACAGGCTGGGGCTGGGCTGAAGGATCCTGGGGGGATTTGGGGTGCATGTCTGTGGCAAAGTGCAGTGAGCTGACACAATGGGAGGACACCAACCTTACCTTCATCTCCACATAAATACCCTTTCAAAAATGCAGCTATTGTTAGGAACTGTGAATTAGCACCGTTCTGTCTGTGTTTCCATCCCTCAGCTGAGCACTTGGCATTTGAGCAGGAGGGGTTTTTAAAGCTGACCTGGTTCCAAACTAAAGGATAAATTCCTGTTTGCTGGGTATCTCGAGCATTTTTCATGATCCAGCTCTTGATTCAGCAAAGCTCTGAGCAGTCACACAACCAGAGACACAGCCACTGGTGCAGGCAAAGGAAAGTTATTTCAAATATTGACACTTCCTATGGACTTCTTTAGCTCTGTTTCCCCAGCTTTTCCTGTTTGTAAAGGTGGAAAGACACCAGCCCTTCTTTACTTAGGAGGAGGAGAAAAAGGCTTTTTTCAAGTGAATAAAAATTAATTATTCCCTGCAGATGGAAAGTCAAGGGCTCTATTTGCAGCTCTGTGGCTGCTCCTGATTGCTGGTGGCACCTCATGACTCACATCTCAAAGGAGCAGCTCTGGTCCTGGCTGAGCTGCACCAGCTGCAGGACCCATCTGAGGGGCAGGGATTCTGAACCCCCTCTCCCAAAAAACCCCAACCAAAAACCTAAAAAACACCCCTAAAGCCCAGGAAGGTTTGGGGTTGGATGAGGGGGTTGGGTTTTCCAGCCAGAAATCTGCCAAATTTGTGACAAATCTGGTCTTTGTCACTCTGCAGCAGCTGAGGGTTGTGTCAGGACCTTGACCTTGCCCCATCCCCTGTGTCCTACCTGCAGAAAAGGGAAGGAAATATTTGAAATTATTTTCTTCAAAATATTTCTCTTTCAACGTGGTTTCCTTGAACGGTACAAAACTCCAAAGAATTGTCCAGCAGTGCAAAAGCTGCCCATGAAATTTTAATCTTGAGTCTACATAAGGTCTGCACTTCTTCTCTGATCACTGGGAGGGATTAAAACCACCCTGTAGAGGCTCTCAACCTGAGCACAGTCCAGCCCCCAGTACCTGTGTTCCAGTTGCTGCTCTTTGTAAGAACATAGAAAAATTTCTGTTAAATTCAATTTCCTTTTTATTGTAGGCCAATGTTTTCTTTGTGAAAATATTTTCCTTTCCTTTTTCCTTTGGGCTATTCTGCATCTGAGCCTCCTTTCTTCTGAAAAATTAGTTAAAAACAAAAAAAAAGGCTGAAAAATCTCAGTAACAAAGAAAGCAAATCCCAATGATTCAGATTCAGAACCCTTTTTTCCAGTCCAAGTGCTGTTCCCTGTGAGAAAGAGATGAGCTGCTTTTTGCAAAATGGACCTTGGAAAATGAATTTGATTATGAACCTCTTCCTTTGTAATATGCTTATCTCAGTTAGTCACAGTCAAGTATTAAAATTTTATATCAGTCACGACTGCATATTCATGGGCCACAGGTCCTGGGGATGATTTTCTGTGACTTGCATTTTGGGCCAGTTCTGAGGAGACACAAATGAACACGCTGTGCTGGGAAGCTTTAACAAACTGTGGTTAAACGTGGAGAAGTCTTACAAATGAAATCGAGATTTTGCTCTTTTGCCTCCAGGAAAAGAAGAGAAAAAAGGCAAAGATGGAATAGCTGGAAACTGGGAAAAAGGATCAAATCCATCTCGTTTTCTTGAGGGAACTGTCACGTGCAAGTGGCCTCTCTGTCTGAGCAAGACATGAGAGGGTTTTCCTGGCTCACCTCATGGTGCAGCCAAAACACAGCCCCTGCTTCAAGAAGAAATCAAACAGAACCATGAGCAGGGTATTCCAAAGGCAGCTGCCAAGCTTGTGTGGAAGGAGGGCAGAGGAAATTAGGAACAGCAGGAGTAACTTTAATTCTGGGAAGCACTTGAGGTGCAGAACGTGAGAGGAAGGGGCTGAGAACCTTCCCAATGATGCCTTGGGAAGGCTGAGCTGAAACAGAGGCTGGACAGAGCTGGATAATAAAGGAGATATTTATTAAAGGAGATATTTATTAAAGAAGATATTTATTAAAGTAGAGATTTATTAAAAGGTTTCCAGGACCCACCCTGGGCATCACAGGAGCCTGACCCAGGTGCACCCAGGGTGGGTTGGGAATGGCCACACACAATGGCTCCCTGATCACGAGATTTTACATTTTTATCAGTTTTGGTCCATTTGCATTTTGGGGTTTAATTGTCCAATTAGAGCTCCAGGTTGTGAGGTCCCATCCTTCTTGTTCCTCCCTCCAGCCACCCTTGTTTGTGCTTTTGGGCCTGAAAGTTGTCCTTGGTGTGCAGCAGGACCAGGATTTGTTTTGTCTGCTTGTTCTGTGAAGAGCACCTTACTGACACTGAATGTGAGGCTCAGAACTGCATCCTTAGGTGGCACAGAACCTGAAACCATGAAAGCTGAAATCTGAGGCATCACCAAAGCCCTGGGGAGAGGGGACGAGGGGCCAGGAGCGAATGCAGTGTGACAGGGAGGTGTCCTGAGAGGGTGCAGGGGTGGGAAAGGCTCCATGGGCAGTGACAGTGGAAAATCCCCTGGAGTTCTGGTGTAAATGAGCTCTGCAGTGAGGGGAGCTGGCATCTGCCAGGCTGATCCAGCTGCTCAGGGGTTGTGGGACACAAAACGCTGCCAGGGCTGGGGAAGGGGCTTCTGGAACTGCCCAGATTCCTGGAACTGCCCAAATTCCTGGAGCTGCCCAAATTCCTGGAGCTGCCCATCTCTGGGGGGATATGGAGCATGGATGAGGGAGGAAGGAGGGAGGGTTTGCTGAGGGTGATCAGTCTCAGTAAGGAAGACCTGAGTGGAATCAACCAAATAACAGAGGTCAAACCCTTGCAAAAGTCCTGGATATTTAGAAACAATTTCTGCTTGCACTAAGCCCGATGCAAGAACTGAATTCACAGAATCCTGGCATGGGTTGGGTTGGAGGGACATTAAATCCCACCCAGTGCCACCCCTGCATGGCAGGGACACCTCCACTGCCCAGGCTGCTCCAATGTCCAGCCTGGCCTGGGACACTGCCAGGGATCCAGGGGCAGCCACAGCTCCTCAGGACACCCTGTTCCCATGTTTTACCACCCTCATTGTAAAAAACTTCTTTCTTCCATTACATCCCAGTTTATGCTGCCCTGAGAGTGTTAGCAACCAACTCTGATGCATTTCTTTAAATGTATTTGTGTCAACATTTGAAACAAATGTTGTTCTTTCCCCCAGCTGTGGCAGAGCTGTGTTGCCCCCAGGTGGGCTGGTTTGGCTGTGATCACTCTGATTTTGGGGTGCAATGATTGCAGCCAGGCTCCTCCTCATCATCTCCATCTCCCCTCAATGTGTGCCCTGCCAGCAATGAAACTTCCAGCTGGGAAATAAGGAGAACGTGGCTGAGGCTGCCTCACTAAAGGAACGAAAATACATCAAATAAACTGCAGCAAAGTGACAAAAAGAGTCCCTGCAAAGCCAGTGATGTGATGTTACAGACAGTCTCAGACTGAGGGAAGCCAGTGGCTTTACCCACACACACAAACAAATGGATCCCTTCTCTGGGAAGGGAACAGCATCCCAAACCAAGCAGGGAGGGATCATTCTCATCCCTGGGAAATGCCCCACGTCCCCCCCAGCACGTGCTGCAGGTAGGAAGTGTCTCTGTAGTGCAGTTCTAAGCTGCAGGAGAGCAGGGTGCAAGCTCAGCCTCAGTGTTATTCACTGTCCCTGCTAAGGCTGTTCAGCATTTGAACAGATGCCACTTGTTTGGGGTTTATTTTGAATGAATTAAAGGGGTGGTTCTCCATTTTTAACCAAAATTTTCACCTCTGACTTTGTTCCTTTGCTTGCCTCAGTTTCCCCGTGTGTGAAGCACAGCCAGTGAGTGCCAAGGGCTGCTGCCCCTGCCCCACTCAGGGCTCTGGTGGCTGGCAGCTTGTTCCCTGCAGTGTGCAATGTTTGATACCACCACAGAGCACAGCACTCAGCAGCACCAGAGCCCCTGTCTGCAGAGCAGCTTTCACTGAACTACAGCCCCAAACCTCAGGAGAGGCAAGCCAGGTCGAAAGGCACCTCCAGCAGCACAGCCCCAACCTCTGCTCCTGGGGTGTCAGGCAGCAGGATGGGAGCTGTGCACAGGAGCTGTGTGAGCCCAGGAGCAGGAGGGAAGCAGGGTTCAGACTGATGCCCTTCTAGCTGCAATTTGCAGTCTGCAGCCAGCCAAGGCAAAGCTTCCTGGCACTTTTATCTCATCTGTGGGCCTGCTTTAGGACAGGGGTAGTTCTGAGAAATGCTTGTTAGTATTTCCCTGAGTTTCCAGGGGTAAAGAAAAGTGAGGTCAGAATTACGTGGTGGTGAGCTTTGTCTGCTTTGACCTTGAGGGGAACTCCCTGAGAGTTTGCTGGACTTTCAGCTCCTGTAAAAGGTGCCAGTGACACTGTTTGAAAGCCAACCAGCCACTCCAGTGTCATTCCACAACTTCTCTCAGGATTTCTGCCAGCACTCCCTTTCCTGGGACCACAGAGCCCTTTTGGACTCCTCATGCTCTGACCTGTGTCCCATCCCAGGTGCCTGAGCTCCACACTGGCAGGTTCTTTCCTGCCTCTGAAGGTCAAAATCCTCGTGGTGACATCACAACTATGTGCTTCCAAGGGGCTGAGTTGCTGGGAGGTTTCAAGATGCAAACATGAGGAGAAGTGAATCAGCTCTTACGAAACAATGACCTCCTCCATCTCCCCAAACAACTTCAGCAGTGCAGCAAAAATAACACCGAGGCACCAAGCTGTTCCCAGAGTGAAAAAGGGATCAGGTTTGCAGCTCGGGGCTCTGCCAGAGCAGGAGGATGGATGCCCTGCTCCAGCCAGCCCCAGCCAGCTCATTGCTCACCCTCAGCCCAGCTCCAGCTGCTCTGGAAGCATGCAGCCTTGATACTCTGGGGTTTTATTCTAATTATTGCCACAGTGAGAGAACCTGTTCTTAGCAAGACGTGTTTCAAGAACGTGTTTTGCACTTATTCAGCATCTTTGCATTGAAAATCTCAGAAGTGCTTAACAGAAGGCAGTGGAAATCATCTCATTTTTCCTCAGGGGAAGCTGAAGCAGGCTGGTAAGGACCTCTGCTGTGGATTGATAGTTCTGTGATTTTGGAGAGGCAGCACACTCAGATTTTTTAGGGGTTTTTTGGGGTTTTTTTTCTCCTCTTTTTCTCCCTCTTTACTGGAAAGCCATTCCAGGAGGATGCAGGAGGTGCCTCAGTCACTGGGAAGATGTCTGAGATTTTGGGCTGGGTGTGTTTTGACCTTGAACCCTGGAAGAGAGAGCTCTGTGCTGCTCAGGGACAGATTGCATGGCAAGGGTGAGGAGGGGAAGCTGTCCCTGCAGAAGTCTCTCTGGACACGCTGCCCTCCAGCAGAGACCTCACACAGGGAGGCAGGAGACAGGTCCTGGCTGCACTGGAGAGCTGGGGCTCCTGCCAAAGGAACACCTGGGAGGGGTGAGGAGAGGAGACAGGAGCCCAGCACACAGGGGTGCTCCTGTAGCCTTTGTGTTTCTGTTCCTCCTTTCCCCCTGGGTTTGTGTGGCCACATCCCCGTGGTGGAGCACAGATGCTCGTGGCCATGGCCCTGCAGCGAGCTCCCCTGGCAGCCCAAGGCTCTGTCCCAAACACACCTCACAGCTCCCAGGCCCTTGGAACACCACATTTCTCCTAAAGTGGGGTGACATTTCTCCTTAAAGGGATGAAAAATCCCCTGTGTCTCCTAAAAGTCTCCACTCCGTGTCCCCCTGCAGAGGAGAACTGAGAGCTTGGGGTGACAGGAGGGGGTGTGGGAAGGAGCATCCCTGAGACAGCAAACTGAAACATTTCCTGTCCCTGAGGAGGGACCAGGACAAAGATTAGGGAAGGAGAGGGAACAGCCAGCAGATGACCCAGTGAGGTTTGGTACAGAGGGTTTGGGGCTGACAGCCTGATGCAGCCCCTGGTTATCAGGGAGCAGGGGAGGGTTTGCCATGAGGTGAACACCTCATCTGTCAGTCCTGAGTCACATTTCTGCCCTGCTTCCCAGCCCTTGGGAGAGCTTCCAGTCCCTTTCAGTTACTTTGCAGGTCACCTTTAGTGATGCCAGCCCAGAAAACTACCAGAGCTGAATGAAATGCAGTGATTTTATCATCAGAGGAGTGAGAACTGAAGCAGTTCACAGAAACCCCTTCTCAGATTTGAGAAAAGGGCTGTAAAAGCCTTGGGCTCTGGGTTCAGCCCAGCTGAACTCATGGCATTTCCATCCCAGACAGGGACAGGGGCACTTCCCCACCTCTGGCTGAATGCAGTCAGTAGGATTGTGCAGTCAGGTACCATCACATGTCTGCACATATGTCTGACAGGTAGGAGGGGCTGCATGTGCTCCTTCAGATGCCATTTCTGTGGATTATGCTCCTGACATCAAGCTCCTGACCTGCCACCCCATTTGCAAATCTCCAGAAAAGTAGCAGGCAAATTCTTGCTCAAAAAATTTCCTATTGAAGGGATTCCTCTGTGGAAGAGGAAAAGATCTGGCAGTTGGCTGGGCAGATCTTGGGTTACTGTTTTCTTTACATGTGTGTAATTTGCTGCTGTTTGAACCATGACAACTGGTGAGCATCACTGGAAGAGTCTCTGCTGAGATGTGCTGAGGAGCACGTGTGAAAACTGTGCTCAAGTGTGACCAGAATCAGCAGAAACAGAGTTACTTGTTCATGCCATCCATGATTTTAAACCCTACATTACTTTGGGCTGCCTTGCACCCAGAAACATCAGATCTGACCTGTGCTCTGGGGCTGAGCTCGAGCTGCACTGAAATGCCCCAGTAACACAAGCACAGAAGAGGCATTTCAGGGGTAAGGACGTGGTGCTGCAGAAGAGAAGAGCTGGGGCGAAGATGTTTTCTCTGGGAACAAGAGAAGCCTGACCCCTGCATTTTTGAGAGGTTCCCAGAGTGTAAAACAGATCAGCCTTGGAGCTCGGGGGGTCCAGCAGAGGGGAGGACGGGTGCCTTCCTCCAGTGAGTCCCGGCCAGCTCATTGCACATCCTCAGCCCTCCCAGTGCCCTGCAAAAGCTGCCCAAGGCCGTGGGCAGGGTCCGGGAATACCCTGCGAGCTCGGAGGGGCTGGTACATATTCTACCGGCTTCCGCTGTGTTTAAGAGGATAATTCAGAGGAAAAACCGTCATTAATAAAATTAAAATCAGAACACAAAATACTTTCTGCTTGGGCGTGAAAGTTACGCCAGCAGCGTTCTGCTGTGCGAGCATCCGCCAGCATCCTTCCAAACCCCGAGCCGCGAGTTGCTAATAATAATTATAACAATAACGCTCCATTTTGGGCTGAGCAGCGCAGGAGGCGAGCACTACCTGGGGAAGGAGCAGGGGGCTCGGGAGGTGTCTGAGCTGCGGGCAGGCAGCAGCAGCAGCAGCAGCAGCATCCCTCCGCCGAGCTCCCTCCGCGGCCGGGCGCTGCAGGGCTGGCGGGGCGCTGACCTTGCGGTGCGGCTGCTCCCGCACGGGGCTGTGCCCGCAGCCGGGGCTGTGCCCGCAGCCGGGGCTGCCGGTGGGGCCGGCCCATCGCACCATGCTCGGCAAATGTGCTGAGCTGCACAGAAGCCCGGCCAGCCCCCAGCCCCAGCCCCAGCGCCGGCCGCAGCCCCCGGCAGCGCCCGCCGGAGCTCTCGCTGCGCATCCGCCGCAAAGGGGAACCGTGACAGCTCCGCCTGGATGTTTGGGGTTATTTCTCCGCGGCCCGCGGAACAATGAAGTCGGAGGTAGGTGAATGATGCAGTGCAGAAGTTGCTGCAGCGGGAGCTTCGCTACGGGGGTGATTGAATGTGCCGGGCTGGCGGTGGGGGAATCGGTGATAAATTCTGTCTGTGCCTGTGTCGGGCTGGGGGAGAGGCGAGCCCGGGCGCTGTGGGTGCAGCAGATGACATTTTCTAATTACACAGCTTTCTGTGATGCCCCAAGTAGTCGCGCACAAAGGTTTTGCTTCGCCGGCAATGACAGAAAGCCAGGCTTTCCGAGGCTGAGCTACTCGTTTAACTCGCTGGGATTAACGGAATGTCGTGTTTCGTCCTTATAAATGCATAGCAAGTTCTCAGCAGCAAAATAAGGGTGTTAATCATCGCAGCTGATGTGCTGTGTTATGTAGATTGCTCGCATTGATTCCGGGCTGGAGGTTCAGGTTTCTTATTTGCATTTAGTCAATCAAGCCCGTGCCCACCCTGAATCCCTTCGGGTGAATTTCTGTTGATTTTGTTGCTGGATGTATTTATTCTTCTTTGTGTGTCTGCCTATAAATAAATCATCGGAACAATAAACAATCCTACAGCAGAGGGAGCAGAATATTTCGGTTCCATCGCTGCAATCGATGCAGTTGGGGAAGGAGGGGTCTATGCAAACCTGGAGTTCAGGTTGATAAAAATCCATCTCTCCCGGCTGTGCTGTCCGTGGGAAGGGGCGGATTCATGGGATAGACATGAGGATGGGCTCTGAGCAGAGTTCCCCGAGCACAGCCCTGTGTCCGTAGGTGTTCTGTCCTTCTGTAAGGGCTGGCTGGGGCATCTCGGGGGGAAGGGGCTGCGATTCAGGGGGCTTCGTTTATTTTTTTATAGCTCTTAGTACGTGTAATACATTCCTTGGGCTTAATACATTTTTACAACAATTTTGCTAATTCCTCTCGGAGTCACTGGATTTAAGAGAGGTTAGTGATAGTAGATGAATATAATTTTTATTTTAATGAGGTGTTAATGGCTGCTGGGTTTGCTGAGTACCAATTACGTGGGGCTGCTTTGGGTTTGGGCTGAGCGTGTTCCCTGAAAGCTGCGGAGCGGTCGGAAGGAGAGAAGCAGGAGTCAGAGCTCAGCACCGGGGCAGGAAGTGACAAGATTCCCATTTAAAAACCCAAGGTTTTTAAGGAGCTGCTGGTCAGAAAGTCATGGAATCAGAGCTGGTGCTTTCGGGCTTCACACAGCACTTGGATGGGGAGATGGTGATCTTATGGAGCTTTTAATTTCCACACGCAGCTGGAAGGAAAGGGATGAAAACCCCCCTGAATCATAAAACTCATAGCTGAGATCAAGTTAAAATCCACAGCCAGAGAGCTGTTTTATGGGAATCTTCAGGAACAGAATGAGAAATCCCCTGACCCGTCACATGCTCACTGACATCAGTGGCAGCAGAGTTCCTGTGCTGGGGAGCAGGGGTGGCTGTGAGCCCCGGGAACTTGGACCCGAGTCCTGCACAGGGTGAGGGGTCACTGGGCAGCAGGTTTGGGGGTGGGATGGGAGTGCCATGGAAATCTGGGGTGTCCTTAAGCAGACTGGGAGGTGTCAGGTGGCTTAAAGGGTGTTTGGGCTGAGGCACTGGCGCTTGGAGGTCACAGGGACACTCAGCTGCTCGCAGGTGTGAATTCTCCCCTTCTCCTGTGTTTTCCCTGGCCTTGGATAGCCCAGGAATGTGGGCACTGCTCTTCTCCTCAGCCAGGGCAAGACTTTGGGAAGTGCCTGCCAGGATCTGTGCTGGGCTCCTGAGTGATGGGTCACTCACCTCACCCATGTGCAGCACCCGGGGATCCAGCCAGCAGGAGAGAAACTCTGCTTTGTGCTTTTTTACCTGCTTGAGGAAGAGACAAATACTGCTTAATACCACTAAAAATGACCTTTTTCACCCTCTAAATTGTCATTTGGTTTTAGACACAGTACCATTTGAAAGCAATAATCTACGGTATTTTTTCTAATTTTTTAAAATAAATAAGTTAAAATAGGAGGCTTTGTCAATTAGATGGTACTAAAAGATACTGCTCTGCATCTTAAGGAAAAACCAAGGGCTTGAATTTATAAATGCTTATCATTAGAATTGCAGTATTTGTGCTTGTGGTTATACACCTGATCAGGTATTTGAAGCTCCAGAGCATGTTTTTGGCTGCCCTGTGACCTGGACAGTAAAGACTTTGCACATTGGGTGTGAAAGTTCGGTATTCCACACACAGATTGAAGGGGAAAATCGGGGGTTTTCAGGTCCTTCTTGCTGGAATGATGAATTTCTGGAGGGTAGAGACACGAGGCAGGTCTCCCTGCCAGTCCTGCAGGAACTCGGGGAGGGGGCACGCCCCGGTGCTGAGAGGCAGCGCAGCCCAGAGCTCCCTGCAGACACTGCTGCCAGCTGGGCAAGGGCACACGGGGCAGGTTTGTTCAGCTGCATGGCCCTGCCAAGCCCGGCTGTGTCCGGGGGGGGTGTGACACCGGAGCTGAGCGCTCCTGGGCGGGGATGAGGCTGCTCAGCATCCCCGGGGCTCCTGCGCTGCTGCTGGAACAAAGGAGGCTCCGCTGGGCACCGCAGGGAGGGGAAGGGTGTCGCTGGCACCCAGGGCTTTGCTGGGGAGGGGGTTCCATGGGCGGGCAGCGTTTTTTGAAAACTCTCACAGCAGAAATGCATCCTCTGCAAGGGCAGCCAGGAGTTCAGTGGCACGGAGGCAGCTGCAAGTGTAAATTGTGCAGTTGTGCTGTTGGTCTCCCGGTGTTTGGGCATCACCCCCTCCCCAGTCTGCAGGGAACTGAAAACCTTGGGAAGGAAATTCACATTTCCCAAGAGAGAGTTTTCCTTGGGGAAGGAAAGAATCGCAGGGAAGTTGATCTTGCTTTGAGGCTTCTCCCAGGCAGAAGCCTCTGCATTTGTTCGAGGAGACTCCTTCAGAAGCAGCAACTTGGGATTTGGCAAAGCACAGGAGGTTGCCAGGCTGCCCATTGGAAAATTCACCTCCTGAAGGTGAAAAAAAAAAAAAGTCACTTCCTGAAGCATGAGAGGGGAGATGGCAGGAAAAGAAACAAAAAAAAATTTGCTTTTCAGCAAGGCAAAACTGTATGTCTGTGCCTCTTGCAAGAAACAGCTTAGCTGGCTGCTTCCTCCAACAGCTGCAGTCACCAAAGTGAAAAATCCTGCTGAAATTCACTTTAATCCAGGCTCCTCATTCCTTCAAGTCTCTGAAAAAAAAATCCCAGACCTTGTAGATGTGAGGACTGAGCAGCCTGGAGTTTAGGAGGTGATTTGGGCACTTAGTTAGAAGTTTTGTAATGTGGGCAGTGGGAACGTGCACCAAGGGGATGCTGTGCAGGGGGGCAGTGCCTTTTCCAGCAGGAATTGCCAATGTGGGAGCTGCCAGTCCCTGCTGAGTGTGGTGGCATTCAGAGGCCTGGCTGGGATGTGGTCTGGAGGAGGGGGAGGAGAGTTAAATCTGCTGCCTGTTACCGTTTTGTCTGTTGTGATAGCTGGTAGATCTGGAGTAGCAATAAGAACTCCTTCATATTTAATATCAGGCCTGAGGTGTCTGTGCCATAACCTTAAGGAAAATTAATTCCATGGATTCTGGATCGGGTCCTTGATGAATGATCCTGGGTTTGTGGGCTTTGCTGGGTTTTGTTTTGCCCTACAAAAATAGAAACAAATGTATTCAATCAGAGCTATGTAGTTTTTCCTCCCGAAATGATTTTTATAAACATTTGCTGATTGAAATGCACAGCACAGGCACCCACAGCACAGATGCAAATGTCTTCATTTTCCAGATGGAAAGACTGAGGGAGAGGAAAGGAGAGGAAAGGTTTATTCAGCTGCAGGGGAAAGTTGATATTAGAGGCAGAGTCGGATTTTAGAAACCTTCATTCCAGTTCTGTGCTCTCCCAGCAGCCTGGGAGCACGAGGCAGGATCAGTTTCATGGGCTTGATCAATGAGAGAGAGAAATACATTTTCACAGGTGTGGTTCTGTGTGTGTGCACGTGAGGTCTGCAGAACACAGCACCTGGCAAACATTTTTAGCTCTTTTGGGTCCAACCAGAGGCGAGTTCCCCTCAGTGCCAATTGCAGGCAGTGCTGAATTGGCAGGATAACTGAGGTGGGTGCACTCAGGTGTTCCACCTTGCAGCACTGAGCTCATCCTGCTCCTTCTGGGTGTTGTTAAAATCCAGGGGGAGCACAGCTGCCCTGAGCTCCATAATGAGCACAGCTCATTAGAAACAGCAGAAACAACCAATATCTGCAGACACTCAGCAAAAGGAGAGCTCAGGAAAAGGATCTTTCCCAGTCCTCCCAATTTTCTCAAGCATTAGGGCAGTGCTGGAGTCCACTGTGCAGAGGCAGAAAGCAGCAGCAGCACAGCTGTGGTGGGCTGACACTGAAGGACAAAATCCCCACTGCTTCAGAGGGGTCGGTTGTGAAAACCTCCTGGGGCTCAGGCAGATCCTTTCATACTCATGTTGTCCACTCCAGTGGTATTTCCCCAAGATTTCAGCCAAGATTTGGATCAACTGAGACAGACTTCAAGGCAGCAAAATCAGCAGAGGAGAAGGCAGGGATCAAAGAGTGTGCCTGGAGAAAGTGGCCTGGTGTGTTTGTTATGCTACTCAGAGTGTGCAGTGCAGGCTGTTGGTTCAGCTGTGTGCCCCTTCCACGGGGCTTCACCCAGAGCATATTCTTGGATTCAGTTCCAAAAGGGGGAAAAAAATGTATTTCCTTTTAGACACTGCTCTCTTTTTCCTCATTTGATAGCTGCTGCCAAGGAGGGGTGGCCTCAGATGTGTTTCTTTCCAGCAAAGGGCCATAGGAAAATATTTCCTGGTAACCAGACCTGACTAGTTGGATGCTATTTGTGGAGCACGTTAGTATAACCATGATGCTTTGTATCTCTTGATTAATGTGATGAATAGCCCAGTGGAAAAACACCCCACCATTCTGTTATCAGTGATGAGGTGGGAGATGGGAAGGGCAGGGCAACACCCTGGTTTAGGTGTCTGAGTACAAGGCATTTGCACCCCAGAGAGGAGCTTATCTGGGCTGTTATGCTCCTAAATCAGTGGCACAATGAATTTCTAAAGCATTGCTGGGGGATCAGTGATGGTAACATTGACCTGCTGATCCAAGTGTGGAAGGCTGGCTGGAAAGGAAACGAGCCAAAGGAAATAAGTGCGGGGTTAAATTTCACTCTGCCCTCCTCCCCTCCTTCCTTCCCTTCCTGTTGTGTGTTGCTGTGAGCCCCGTTGTCATGGGACTCCTCTGTAGTGCCATTTGTTTGTCACTTCATCCCAGCCTGGACTTTGCCCCTTCCCGGTGCTCCTGCTTGGCTGCTCTGTTCATCTCCTCTCTCCATGGTCCAGGAACCGTGGTTGTGCTGCCTCAGCACCATCCAGAGCTTCAGCACAGCCTCTGAGGGCCCTGGAGCCTTGTGCCTTGTGGGGTGGCACAGCTTCCCAGGGGGGGACAAGGAGGCTCTGGAGCAGGTGGTGCTGCAGGTGCCCTGCTGCTGTGGGGTGTGGAGCTCCCCGGGGTGGCTGTGCAGGGCTGACCTGGCCATGTCCAACACCCTCAGCAGCCCCTGTCAGTGCAGAGCTCACACTGCAGACATGCCTGGAGCAGCCAGCAGGATGGCCAGGGCACAGAAAGGCAGAGGGCTTGGTTCCCTCACAACTGCTGGCTCGGGCACTCCACAGCTGGATGAGGGCTGGAATTGTGTATTCCCCCAGAAGTTCCACCTCACAAGTCCCAGTCAGTTCTGACCAGCAGCAGTCCTTGACTGGGTGCCTGCACCCCTCTGCCTCCAGCCTTCACACATCCAGGAGCTTTGCTTCTGCTGTTGTCCCCATCCCTGTAGGGAACCAAACCAAAGCCCAGCCCCAGCTTTCCAGTTCAGCCTTCACAGCCACTGTTTTTGTGAGAAGATAAGGAAAACCACAGAGGAGATTTATGTGCAACTTCTGTTTGGCTCCAGAGCCCGGCCATCAGTGGAAGTGAGTGAGGGAGCTGTCAGCTGTAGGAGAATAGGAAGTGTTAGTATGCACAAGGAGCAAAACTCGAGCAATTCACATTGCTGAGCTTTCTGCAGCCCGGTACAAGCTGTTTGTTATGGCAGTCTCAGGTCTGGGAAGGCTGAAATAAAGCAAATGCCTGGTGTGCATGTTTGCATTTCAATAGCAGAAGTGTTTGCCGGCTTGCTTGGAGGCAGGACAGAGCAGAACTGGTGCTGGAGGTCGGGAGCAGCACCGGGGCTGAGCCCCCTGAGCCTGCGGTTGGTGCTGTGTTTGCTGTGCAAGCTTTCTTCTCTGGCAAGCTCCAGATATTTGTCTGAACGCTCCAGCTTCCCTACAGCACTCTGGGTAGGGTTACATCATCCTCTTGCACGTCCTTCTGCTCACAATACCTCATCTGAATGGCTTTGCCCGCTGAAAAAAGGCTCCAGCAGCCAGCAAAGCAGATCCCAGCTGCTTCTGCCTGGATTAGCTGGTTCCTTGTGGAACCAAACAGGACCTCTTCAGAGGCATCCAGCTCCTGCAGCAAACCAGCAATGAGAACTGCTTTGTTTACATAGCCTTAGGTTTTAATTGGATTGTGAACAGCCAGGTTTGTCCCTTTCTCCAGCCTCCCTTGGCACACTGGTGCTAGTGTTCCTGAGATTCTCATTATTAACTGTTCTGGAAGCTTGGACAGGGAGCCTCTCCTTGCTCAGAGTACAAACTGCAGCTCACAGTGCAAGTGTGACAGTGCAGATATGTAGGGAGTTGAGTTTTATTAATTTGTTTCAGTTTGAAAACTATTTGTAAATGGGAAAGCAGCATGCAAACCCAAGGTTAACACAATATTGAGATATATATAATACACATATTTCTGAAGGATATCCTTTGGCAGGATCCTTCAGGTCTCCAGTTTGGTATTGGAGAAGGGCAATCCATGGTGAGATCATTCATTCATTTATTCCCTGAAGGAAAACTGCAGAACTGTGTACCTTGATTTATCATCGTGGTGCTGCTCTGTCTCCCTTATCTGTTGCTCAGAATTCAACAGATAAAGCTGTATGTAATGGTTCCTGCCTGCATTGACTTATTTCTTGGCTGAACCAGAGGAGACTGGCTCTCTGCTAGATCCCACTTTCAGCTGGCTGCTGTTCTGGAGAGCACAAAGCAGCCAGTGAGTGCCACACAGATCGTGGTAAGAACATGGTAAGAGCAGAAATCTAGCTCTGGGGAAAAGAAACTGGGTCTGCTGGGAGCCAAATGGGATCTTGGGCACAGGCTGCATTCCTTTGTTTGCTTGTGATCACAGTGGAATTGTGCCATGGAAGAGATTTCGTTTCCAGTAGATATTTTTGTATGAGGAAAGTGTGGGGGTTTGAACATTCTAGGAAAAGTGAGCCACCCTCGCAGGGTATGTTTACCCAATCTTCTAAAACCTTCACTTCCTCTGACATTCTTATTTATCTTGGCACACAAATCCTAAGTCAAGCTGTTTCCCCTTTCCTGAGCTCAGTGTTTTTGAAGGAAGCTGATGTTCAGCCTGGCTAAAGAATTCCAGGACCCTTGAGAGGAGGACCTGGACAAGGAGAACGATGCCATCTTGCAAGAAATGTCCTCCCAGATTTTCTGCATCTCGTAGCAAAGGAAACAAAATCTCAGCTCAGAAGGACCATGTGATGCCAGTGCTGCAGGTCTGATCCCATTCTGGATAATATGATTACAGCAAGTTTAAAGGTTAACCTGTGTGCTGTAAATACATCATCTTATTATATGAATTTTCTTATCCTAAACGTTCTAGAAAGGATGAAACAGCATTTCTTACACACTTCACGAGGCCTGTCATTATCCTGGAGGTTTCTTAGCAGTCTTGAAAGCATTTGAATTACTGTATAATGATATTCTGTCATCTCTTAGCAAGGCTCACACTCTAAACACTTCTACACACAATAGAAATTAAAATGGAATTGAGTAAATTCCGTCTCTCAAATTCACAGGCTGTGTAGTGATTGTCTGGGTGCTCTGGATTAAATTTAGGCTTGCATCTCATAGAGCTGGGTTACTTGGAGTAACAAATTGTGAAACGTGAAATAGTAGGTCAGACGTGGAAAATCAAATATTAACGCTTTCTGTACACTTTTTTTAAAAGTCTGTGCATGATAGGCACAGCTTTGGCTTTATTCTTTTTCCATGCTTCAGAATTTTGAAAAAGGAAGGGTTTTTTACTGTAAATACATAGCTTATTGGGTGAGAAAAATACATGCCCTGTAACAAATTTTTTTCTAAAAATGTACAAATGTAGTAGATGTGATGTGGGGGTCTCCTGCACACGTGCCATTTTCATGATCTCAGTTGATCTCAGTTCTCCTCCTGCCCAGGAAGTTGCCCAGGAGCTGCAGAGTTGCACCTGAGGAAGATTCCTTGGGATCATACCAGGAGCTGCAGAGTTGCACCTGAGGACAATTCCTTGGCATCATACCAGGAGATGCAGGCAAAAGCAACCCCTTTGCAGGGGGCAGTGATGAGGTTACTGAGGCACATCAGAGAAAATCCATATTTTATTGTGCAGCTCCCATGCAGCACCAGTTCCCTCTGCAGTTGCCTCCATGGAGATCCCAGTTTGAGACGCTCTCAAATTCATTTCTATCAATCCTGACTTGGAAGATATTTTCTCCTCCCCAGGTTTGTGCTGTTACTTCATCCCGTTCATAACTTCTCTGACTTTAGACTTTCAGGATCGAGTTCAGTGTGGCTGATCCTCCCTGAGGATGTTTCTTGGCTGGTTTTGGTGCCAGGGGTGGTCTCAAGCAGCCCCAGAGGGCAGCAAGAGGGAGACAAAGTGGTTGGTGCTGCAGCAGCCTCGTGGGTGGGTCAGTGCTCTGCTGAGCTCTGTTTAGAACATTACCTCAGTGCACACTTGTTTCTCACCCCACAGGGTTGAATTTGAGGGGTGGGAGAGGCAATTTGAGGCAGCTGAAAGCAGAACAGAAGACAAGGACATGTATCTGAGAGGAGAAATGTTCATGCTTTTCAAGCACAGGATGATACAAGTTTGGTTTGTGGCTTTGTCCCAAGAGCTGAGCAACAGAGGACAAGCAAGCCTCAGGCTGGTGGGTGCTGAAAGGTGCTGCCCAAAGGTTTCTGTCTGCTCAGAGTGTGCAGAGAACCTCCCCTGCTGGGACACACCTCTGGTACCTCAGTGGGAAAAGCTGGGGAGAGGAGGAGGGACTTGGGGGGGTTTGTTCTGGGCAGTGGGTCCCTGTACAAATAATGAGCTCATCTATGTCCTTAAGCCATCAGACCCAGTCTGCCAGGAAATGCAGAAACTGCCATTCCTGAAGAAGGGGGAAAGAAGGTTGGATATTAGGAAAAAGAAAGAGTTATAAAGTATTGGAATGGCCTGCCCAGGGGGGTGGTTGAGTCACCATCCCTGGATGTGTTTAAAAATACCTGGATGTGGCACTGGGTGCCATGGTCTAGTTGAAGTGTTAGAGCTGGGTTGGACTTGATGATCTTGAAGGTCTCTTCCAACCTAGAAATTCTGTGATTTGCACTGGCTGTGTGAGACTTTGTGGTTTGTACCTCCCAATCCATTTTGTGAGCAGCCTGAATATCAACAAAACCAGCCAAGTTCTGAGGAGATGTTGTGGGCATCTCCCACACTTATCTGGAGCTCTTCTGTGTGATCTTTCACAGCTGCAGCTTGGTGTGTTTCAATCCCTGCAGTTCCTAGAGGAAAAAAATGCCTGGCTGTTTTCATGCATCTGAACATTTAATGAGAGAGCTTGCCTTGCCTGATTGTTCTTGTCACAGCACTGTTTCACCAGTGATAGAGACACTAATTTGTGACTGTCCTGACAGCACAGAGCAGAGACTGCCTGGCAGTGTAATGTAAGGGAAAGAAAGGCTTGTGGGCACGAAGTGAAATGAAAACACTTGAGACTTCATACCAAACTATGCAGCCCTTCCTGAGCATTTTCCTGGCTGTGGTCTGGTTCTGGCAGGTCCTCTGTCTGCAAGTGCTCCATAGAATCAGAACTAATGGGAATGAATATTTTAATTGATCCCTTCGGTTGTGCAGAAATAACTCGATGGTCTCGGTTCCCTAAATAAGAATAGAAAAACGTGTGAGCAAAGCTGGTCACACAGCAGTCGTGTTCCCAATGATTGGATCACTGCAAAGAGCCTGCTTTCTTTAAATAGCCACCCTATTAGCTGAAGAATGGTGGAGCAGCTCTGGAAGGCATTTCTGTGACACGAAATGGTGCCTGTGCAGGATCGAACTCCCTCCTCTGAGTCTGACCTTCATCTGCCCCAACATGAGACACCCCTGCTGAGCCTGGCTGAGGTCAGGCCTGGCCAGCTGAGATACTTTTATGTAATGGCTTGTGTGGCACGGCCTTTTGGGGCAGAAATAGCAGCTTTCTGTCCCTGCACACCCCTGGGATGGCTCCTGGCGTGGGGCAGCTCAGCTCAGCCCTGCAGCTCTGCAATAAGGGCACGGTTTCATGGCCCTGTGGCCCCAGTTGTGTGAGGAAACCACAAAAGCTGCCTGCTGTTGGAACAGGGGCTTTAACTGGACGAACATTTTTGTGTTGTGAGCTGAAATAGCTGCGTGGTGTTCCTGCAAAGCCCAGCAGCCCCCTGTGTGAACCAGCCCTGGGCTGCCCCAGGTCAGCAGGGCCTCCAGGGGATGTTCTACACCTGGGCTCATCAGCTCCCTTCATTTGCAGGGCTGACTCCCACGCTAAACAATTCATTTTAAGGCAGCCTTTACCTCCCACCCCCGTGGCACAGTTGCCTTGTCAGCGTGGAGGAGCCACCAGGCAGTTTCCCTTCAGTGCAGGACCAATTTTAGTTCTGCCGAGGCTCTCTCTATAAAAGGATCAAGAAGGGTTTCTTTGTGTGAGAATACCTGTTTTGTTTGGCTGCCAGAGCACTGCACATTTATGGACCTTTAAATTTAGAGGGATGGATTTTTGGTTAGGGTAACACATGTTTATTCTTCAATACAGAGATCTGAAGCAGGACTTTACAGATGCAGGTTTGATCCCTCTCAGTAAGGTTCCAGAAACATCCTTAGAGGACTTGAAATGCATTTTTCTCATAACTGAAGCTCTCTTTCTATTCATTTTTGTAACAAAAAAAGAAAAGAACTGTCTAGCCAGAGTATGAGGAAATATATTTTCAATATTCATAAAATGCTCCAAACAACTGCTTCCTTTTATTTGCCAAAACAGGGTGGAGTAGTGAGTTTTGTGGTTGAGATCACCATCACCAAGAGGGATGAAGTCTTGGCTCGGTGGTGATGTAATCCTAATTTAATGATCATCATTTTTTTTTTCAATTCTTTAAATTTAGTTTAAATTGGAAGAGAATCCTCAGAGTATTTTTTCCTTGCAGCCTCAGCGCACAGGTCCCTCGTTACCTTGTGCAAAACATCTGCAATTAAAATTCCCTCCTGAGCTTGAACATTTTCATCCCGGCCTGGTTGCATCTGCAAGCTCTGAACCTCTCCCAGCCACCCTGATGATGAATACAAATCATTTCATGCTTTTATTTGTCAGCACATTAAAGGGCAGGAACAAGAGAGGGAGTTTAATTTGGAGCATAATTGGTTCTTTTGTGGATCTGAGATAATTAAATGAGCCTACATGGACAGGCAGCCAAGACAACACCGTCCTGACTCGCTGAGAGCAGAACTGTTGCTTTGCTCCAGAGCAAACTGCGAGTGAAATGTGAGGCAGAGCTTTCCAGTGCCAGCACTGAGAGATTCTCCTCTCTCAGCTCCCTTCAGCTGTGGCCTGCTGCTGACCCTGAACTGTCATTTGCAATAGGACTAAAATGCCACCTTCCCTGTTTTTCCTGGAGCGAGCTGGCGCTCGGTGACAGCCGGATGGGAAGTTGCCTGATGTGATTACCATGAGGGGTAATAGAGAATAGACGTTGTGAGTGTCTGAGGAAATGCTGCTCTCTGAAAGCTTACATATTTGCTTGGCTTCTGGCCTCACATTCTTCCCGTCAGCAAATCCGAGGAATGCCTTTGCCACACTCTGTTGCTTGGCCAGGATTAAGCTTCAAGTGTCCAGCTGAACCAGACTAATCCTCAGCCTGTGCTGAATGAACTGTTTGTAGGCCTGTTGCATAACAAGTTCAGGCAGACAGCCTGGCTGGAGGAGTCCTTTCCACCACCCTGGAAAGCTGCTCCCACCCCTGTGTCAGGGGCAGCTCCTGGGACAGGTCACACACAGGAGGGACCCACAGAGGGCTTGGCGTGGCTGAGGTTTGCTTTGGACACCCAGAGCATCTTCCAGGCTGTCTTTGGGTCATGACAGCAAGGCAGAAAGGGGTCCAGTTGTTGTTCCTGATTCCTGAAATTCCTGCAGGCTCTGCTGGGTGGAGGAAAACTTGTGCTTTCCCCGTGGAGGAGCCTGGGTCGTCTGGAGCTGTTCCACCTGGCCAGGCACTGTCCTGCCCTGGGGAGGGAGGTAAGGAAGTGGCCACTGTCCCTCACAGAAACCTGGCTCAGGACTCACAGATTCCCACATAATCATGGAATATTCTGAGCTGGAAGGGACCCACAAGGACCATCGAGTCCCTTGGTGAAGAGGAGGGCCCATCCAGGGCTTGAACCCACAGCTGGTGTTACCAGCACCCTGCTCTGCCCAGCTGAGCTCTCCCCTTGCTCCTCCAAGGCAGAGTAAAATACCAACATGTGTGGAGAAGAGAGGAGGTCCAGGAAAGGCTTTCAAAACAGAGATGTGACCTTTTCTTCCCCTACATCATGAATTGGCTCCCACAGAATTTATTTCATGCAGGTGGGAGGGAGGGTCAGGGCAAAGAATAGGAGATATTTCAGTTTTACTGAAATTGGCTCCTCTGTTGAATGGGTTGACATGTGGCAGTGCCCATATCCAAAATCATCTCATCCTCACTGTGCTGGGCTGTAAAAACAGGAGTACCTCCTAGACAGAGGATCATAAAGAAAACCTAATCTCACCCTGGGGACTGGGCAGTTTTATTGTTCCTTCCAGAAAGCCAGATGAGACCTTGCTCAGTTTCTATTCCAGTATATATCCATGCTGTGTAAATAAATTTGAGGCGAGGGCTTTTAAATGCACATTTACAGCTTGTTTTGAAGGTAATGGGAGCAGATTAACAATATAAAACTGCTGCAGAAAGTGCTGCTTATTATCCTAGGCTTGACCTGAAGATAAACACCACCTGGAGGTAATGACAGGCGTAGGGGCTGTGGGGAATTGATGCAGGTGAAGAGCTGTTGAGAGCTGGGAGATGCTTTTGTCTGTACACAGGGGGTAAAGGAGATGATGCAAGCATAAGAACATTTCCTAAAATAGCCAAGCAGTCCCTACAGCACATATTGTGGAGCTTGGTTATCTTGTAAATGATTTCTCTCTGCTATCATTCACAGAACTGTTTACAGGGTGCACTGCACCATTTTGGGCACCTGCTAAAGTGAAAATTCACAAGGAAATGTTTTTGCTTTGGAATTCATTAAGGACCTTTCAGCTGCTGTAAGGACACTGCTTCACATGCTGCTCTCAAGTCAATTGTAGCATAATTTAAAACTGCTGTTGCATCCTAGCCTGCACTGCTGTCTCATTGCCCTCACCCTTGGGGTTTGAGAGCAAGTACATTCCATAGAGATAAAAAAAAAGCAAGCAATATTGTGTCTGTCTGCAAAATTACATGTACACACTTAAAATCAAGGGACTAAAGCACTGGGTTTAAAAGCAATTTAATCAATAAAGGGTTATTTACTCTTAAAAAGATTTAAGCATAACACCAGGGGTAATTCAGGGCCAAGAGGACTCTGTAATTCCAGCAGTTTCTAGACCCCACTCCAGCATTTTGTGTTGTGGTGAAATGACTGGAGCCAAAGAGCCAACTGCATTCTGGGCATCCATCACCTCATAAATGCAGTCCTGATAGTTACAATGTTTGTTACAACACCATATTTCAGTTCTTCTGTTTGTGAAGAAAAGGAAGCTGACCTGGAAAAAGACTGCCAGGCCTCTCGGATGGTATTTTGTCATAACCATGGTGCACCAGTATTTAGTGAGGGACAGAACACACGAGGTTTTCTCTCCCTGGAACTCTTGGCCTGCAGCAAAGCACTAAAACTGCACATTCCTGCTGAGCTGTCCCTGTTGAATGTGCTGCTGGAGCCTCCCACCCCAGCCTGAGCAGGCAATTAAAGCCTGGGGAAGCTGGATAAAAAATCAAGAATGGAGCTGTTGGGGGAGGGATGGGTTTCCCCCACTGTGAAAGGCAATTAGCTGTAAATAGTGCTTAAAGAGTTTAATAGCACAATGTGCAGCTCATCTTCCCTTTGCCTGGGTGTTTATACCTGAGAAATAGGTTGTGATGTTGTTGTTTATTTACTGGTCTGGAAAATACCTTCATCAACAAATTCTCTTCAGAGATGATATGACAGTTGGGTGATGTGTCAAATCAGCAGGTATTTAGTGCTGATGGTGCAGGAGGTGGCCTGGGCAGAATGGCAGGTTGATTAACGGAAGAATTTTCTTTTTCCTTCCCCTTTCATATTGAATGCTTTGCTTTTTGTGGTGCTTGCTCTGTGTCACAGCCTGTGGGGACTCTTTTCTTTTACTCTGCTTTCCTCTCTCTTTCCGTGCTGTCGTTTCCTGACCTCTGTGTTAAGTGACAGATGCAAGGGAATAAAATCATCCTCACACCTCACGCTAGTGAGAGTGAAGAAATAAATAAAATAAACAGTCCTTTCTGCAGTGATTACCAAGGCCTTCCATTATCCCTTTGCCATGCTGGAAGTGTTCTTCATAAGGAGTTTAAATTTTAGTAGTAAATTTAGTAGTTTAAATTTTAGTAATTTAAATTTTAGTAGTTTAGTTTAGTAGTTTAGTAGTTCCCTTTAGCCATTTCAAATGTTGGCTTTGAGTGACCACTGACCTGGAGGAAGGGGATATTGAATTAATAAAACCAATATTATCATTTGGGCTTCCACTTCCTAGATTGCTACCAATACCAAGCAGATTTTTTGGACCTAAAAGTCATACATTGAACTGAGACTAGAAGGGGTAACAGGAGAGACTTTGAATCACTTCTGACCACTACTGGCTTGTCCTGCTATTTTAACACTTTGTACATCAGAATTCTTCTGATATAGCTCATGACTTGCATGAAGATGAACACGTTATTCCTATTCCCTCAGAATTAAACATTTACAGCTGCAAATGGTGTCTTTTGCATTTGTAAATTTTATCTTGTTAATATTTATAAATCCTTCAACAAAACAGACTCGCACATAAGGCATTAATGTAGGTTTTATATTTCCTTACAGAGTGCCTTAATATAGCGAATACAAAATCTGAGTTAGAACATGCAGTAAAAAAACCCATTAGCTTTTACTACACGCAGAAGGAACAAAATAATTACAATGTGATGTGTTTCTTAATCTTCTGAAATTCACTCTTTTCCTTCTGTTGTTTGGAAAATATGAACCAAATAGCACAGTGGTTCTGACTCTCATCAGTTGGGATTCCCAGCTGGTGGCTGATAACAGCCATTGCAGTTTCAGTGGAACTATGAAGGGTTTTAAAAGAGTTGGACGTTGCTGAATGCATTTACTGTGGGGGTTTTGTCTCATTTTCCAGTGTTTCTGCCTTCATTTCATTTACTTTTGCTTCAGCAGGATCACACCTGTTTCATTATTTATCTGTTTATCAAGAGCAATTTTGAAACAAACCATATTGGAAAAAACCAGCTGAATAATGCTGGCTGATAATGATCTTCTTGGGGTCTCATGCCCTAAAAATCTTGTTTATCCATATGTGTATTCATACAGCCAGAATACTCTCTCCATCTCAGGGTAAGGCAAAGTCCCTAAAGATGTTGAAACCTTTTGTTCAGGGAAGGCTTTGTGAAAGCTGCTCTGTTTCCCCACACTGCAGCAGGATGATTTCAATGCAAATTTGTCAGTGAACACGAAGGGACCTCATTTCATCATTGTGGCAGTGACTGTACCGTGCTCTCTTGCCAGCAGGAGGAAGTTCTAGCAAGCTGCATCTGAGAGATTTGAGGAGAAACGTTTCCCAAAGCAAATATTGATAGACTTTTAATTCTCTAAAGCAGCACGACGTCAGCAAAATGCGTGGTGTGTCACCTGATCCTCAGTTCTCTCAGGTGGGAAAATGACAGCTTCATCACGAGACCCTTCAAAGTCCAACAGAGCTGAAAACTGGCATCAGGAAAGGTCTGGCTCTTTGTGCAGACTGACCTAAATGCTCTTTAGCAGTGTCAGGTGAAATAATAACCAGTCTGCCTGGCTGCAGGATTTTAACGCAGAGTGCCAGCTTCACATGAACAGAGAGCAGCAGAGATGGACGTGCCTCTCAAAGCTAAATTGTTTCCTCTTTCGTCAAGCAAAGGTGGTTAAGTTTTATCTCTTATGTTCTTATAGGAGCTGGGTATAAATGCTGAGCTATTTCAGTAGGGTCTTTGTTCCAGCAGCTGTCTCAAACCTCTCAGGTTGTTCTGCTTACTGTCAGCTCCGTGGTGGTTTTATCCTGCATGAGGAATTATGGCACCGTGTGGCTTGGTTCAACCTGAAAGGTCACTTGGATTATTTATACTGCAGCCTTTCCGTGCTGCAAACCAGCATTGCACATCCATGCTGAGCCTTTTATTGGAAATCATAATCTTTATCTATTTTACTATAATTAATTGGAAAATCCATATTATTTTATACCGTTTAAATAGAATCAGATGAAGAGGTTGTTTCCCCCAGCCAACTTCCACTCGTTTTTGAGATTGCTTTCTACTTACAGAGCTTTAGATTTCCAGCTTTTTAGGAGCAGTTCCCAAGAGCTGCACACAGATTTGGGGTTTACACCTGATGTGTGTTATGCTTTAGCCATAAATGGAGCAATAATGGTAAAGCCCAGCATCCCCCCACCTTCCCATGCCAGGCAGTGGCAGCTGCTGAGCAGGCTGCTCCCTTGGAGTGATGTGCCTGGTGTTGGAGCCCATGGAATATCAGTATTGTTTCCAAACTGGCTGCAGTAGCTGGGCTTTGAGCACAACACATGAAACGGATCAGCTTTATGTAACTGCTGTGTTGACAGCACAGCACAGAGAGTCTGGGTGGCTTGGTTCTAACAAACCCACTGGGGTCCAAAAAGAGAAAAGGGTGCAGAGAGGAAAAACTTTCAAAACATGGCTAATTCACCAACTAACAGTGTATGCTTCAAATAAAAATTACATCCTGAATTCTTTTACCAGAGCAGCCAGGAAGACTTAATTTCAGCCTCATGCTCATTTTTGTCTGGCCTCTTGATGCGAGTATGTCTGACCACACTTCACAGAACGAGCCAAGAGGAGATGCTTTTTGTGCCTTTGTCTTTCACCCAGAGGGAAACGTTCTAATGGCTTTGGTAAATGGATTAAATTGTGTTTTGAGTGGTGCAGACTCGGAACATTCAGTGTGTTTCCGGGTGCTTCCCTCACAGAGCCTGACTTGCTCCAGGCGTTTGTTCCCCATCTGGGATTTTGCCAAACTCCTCTCCTCTAGCAGAGCTGTTCAGAGCTCTGGCTGTGGTGACCAGACATCCAGGCAACCTGGTTAGCTGCTTTTAGCTCCGAATTCTGCTGCTTTTCCTCTCATGCCAAGTCAGATCTTCTCTGCTTCCTTCACAAACACAGAAGGAATTGTCACCTCCGAGGGAGATGCTGTTCTGCCAGCTCCAGCTGTACATGTGAGTCAGCATGTTCTGGGAGCATAAATGCAGGGATATCTTCTCCTAAATAAAACTCCCTGAATTCTTTAGAAAGCTTATTGCCTCCCTTTTGCTGTTCATGTCTCATACTTGTAGGTGAGCTCATGTAATGCTTTCTGTGGAGTTTGAGTGTGTGAGGACATGGGCATGTGGAGCTCTCTTAGTAGAGAGCTGAGTTTTCTCAGGATGGAGAAAATCTGGCATGCACTTGGATTTAGTCTGAGTAAAGAATGAGTCCCTGAGATTTTTCTATGGTGATTTTCTTAGTATGATAAAATTCATCACAGACAGGAAGTTGTTTTTATTTGAAAACTTTGCAGAAGTGTCTGAGCTTTATCGGGTTTAAAATAATTAATCCTTCATTTTTAGAAGTGAAATAATTGAAAGGTGTATGTGCCATCACCACTGTACTCTTATGCCATGGACAGCAGATGCAGGGATTTTCAGCAGATTTCTCCTCTAGAGTGTATCTTTGATTCTGCATGGAATATTGTTGCAGCAAGTGCCTGTGAGGCTTGAGTTCAGCGTGCTCTATTTTGAATGTTTGGGATTCTTTTTTGCTCTACTTATATTTGTTTGCATTGTAGGGAAGGTAAATCCAGGTCTGTGGACAGGCAGGTTTTTGTCAGAGCTCTCAGGGTTGTGTTTTAGGGGAGATGTAGATGAAGACCAGCCTTGAATATTCTGTCACAGCACAGAAGAGTCACCTTTCCTCGGTGTTAATGGTGTTTCTTCCTTTCAACAATCCTAAACTGGAACTTGCTCTCAACAACCCTAACACAGAGAGATGTGCTGCTACTCTGGTGTGTGTCAGTGAGAGTGCTTTCTTCAGACCTAACCAAACCCCAAATCCCAGCTCTCAGCTCTGTGTTACTGAATGATAATGGCAGGAACTTTAAACTCCTTCTCTCTTGGGAACGGCTCCATTGGTGCCACTAGCAGTATCCTTTCCAGGAAAAAAAAAATAATCAGAGTTTCGTATTGTCTATCAGGTGATCTTTCCACATTGTTCAAGATGTATTTTTTTCTGGGGATTTCAAAAAGAATCCATTGGAAATACCTCCAGCTTGGACTGTTGGGCTGTTTCATTCCTTCTGGGTTATGGGGGAGGTGTTGGGACAGTAGAAAAAGGGATGCTTTGAGTATTTCTCCATTGGTGAAAGCTAATTTGATGACTAAAAAACCCCACACCACAACAAACGCCTTCCTGCTATCAATACCTTCATCCCCAATAGCTAGGATATGCTGTAAGTAGATATTTAATACAAAATAAACATAAGAAAACATCACTAAAGAACATCAGGCTCTGCTGGCTTTATAAGCAAGCTGAAAGCAAAATGAATGATCTCATTTCTGTTGAGCGCAGGCAGCTGCTTTGTCCACGCTGTGGGGAAAGAGAACCATGTGCATCTCTGCACATAAAGGTGCATCTCTGCTGCCATTGAGTTTTAAGTTACTTGTTGAAACTCATTGTGGTGGGTAACAAAAGCCTGTGGAGTGATGTGGCAGAGAAGTCCCTGGAATGGCTGTAGAGCAAGCAACTGGATACAGTTTGGACACACTCCATGGATTGGGCAATTATTTTAGTAAATTTTGTGCTCATCTCCCTGTAAAAATGAGAGGATTTTGTGTTGTCAGCTGAGAGTGTCAGGTACTCAGAGTTGCAAGATTAAAAGTTCTTCATTTCACTGATTTTGGTGGGATTTTTGGGAGGAAGAAAAGTAATGATAAATCAAGTATGCCTGAATTTCTTGAGATTAAATTTTAAACTGATTGAGCAATACTTCACATTTCAATTACTTTGCAATTCATAATTTAAACGAGAGATGGCATAATATCCAAGCTGGTGATCCAATCAAGGAAATGGAACAAGTTTCCAACACTTCTTGTTGGGCTGCAGTTATCTTCATTTTTCTTCTGTCTCTAGCAAGTCAGAATTCTCTTCCTGGAGTTAACACCAGGGTTTTTAGTTAATAACTAAACATGGAAGTGCTTGTCCTCCTTTTCCACTTTTTCCTTTGTTGCAGGGGGGTTGCAACCCTCAGTGTGCTGGTTTTATGTTACAAGCTTCAGGCCAAAGCAGTGCTCATGGTGAATGTGATGGGGGGTTTGATGCTGTGAAGTACTCTCTCTGTCCCTCTGGGACTGGATCTAGATCACAGGGGCCTGCTCCCTGTACATCACATTTGGGTGACCTTCTCTGACACTGCTGGAGAATTCACAGGGGAGAATTAGAAGACTGAAATTTACCCTTGTGGTTGTTCAAGAGCTAAATACCTGCAGCATCTGAGCAGGGGTTTGGTGCCCAGGTGTTAGGTTGTGCCACCTCTTTGGTTTCCCCTGCTGTGGTCTCTCATCCATAGCCAAGCTTACACCTTAAGCTTAGCTTTAACTTTGGTTTGGGATAGGAGCTCAGAGGCCATAAAATATTGTTCATACTAGAAAGCCCCTGAGGATTCTAGATGGCTCCCCATCCCTGAAACAGCCTGTTCCATCTTCAGCTGTGCTGTCAGCCCCTGTCAGGCTCATGAGGATGGAAAGCTGTGGTTTCCATAGAGTAGCCCTGACTGGAACTGCACCCCTCCCCTCCCTCATCATCCTCTGTCCGTGGTGGCTGGTACAGGAACTGGCTGTGCTCTGCCCCCAGTCACCCCTCTGCAATCCCATCAACAAAATAAAGTGTTTCTTGTAATTCAGTTTTCTGGCTTCTCGGCAAACAGAGCTTTGAGCACACCAGGATAAATTCTACCCTAGAGAAGGAGGAAATCTCTCTGGTCAGATAACACGAAATATAAATTGATTAAATTGCCAGTGCTCTTGCATTCCTGTGTGCGTTAGAAGGAAGAGTAGGAAGAGGAGGAGGAGAGAGTGGAGTCCCTTTGAGCCCAGAGTATGTTTCCTGCACATTGATGAAGATAAGTAACGTTAATATCAACTGATTCACTGAGTAATCTTTGGTGGATGCCAAAGATCATCCATTTACAATGCATTCTTTGTCTCTTTTATTGCCTCAGGGAAGTTTTATTTGCCAGGATACAAACTGTGAGTTGGTAGCATGGGTACCTAGACTGGGCGTGGGGCGAGGAAAGAACGTGTGAAAGCAAATGAATTTACATTTCAAATTACTTCCCTTTCCCAATCTCCAGATTGGTTAGCAGTTTTTCCTAGGACACCTGGGGTGGTTGTAGTTGTAAATTAACTGTTTGCATTTGAAAGGCTACCTACCCTTAGTTTTAACGTGTGTAATTAATTAACATAATGGATTTAAATTTTCTTTTTGTCTAAGATATAGGTGAGACTTAATTCATTACTTTTTTGTTGTTGACAGGACAAAAGGTCAATCAAAAGTTAAAAGTGAATTTTCACTTCAGTGCTATAGTTTATTGCAAAATAACCTTTCTGTTTCG
Organism: Phylloscopus whistleri; assembly: GCA_017589585.1. Taxonomy (NCBI): domain Eukaryota; kingdom Metazoa; phylum Chordata; class Aves; order Passeriformes; family Phylloscopidae; genus Phylloscopus; species Phylloscopus whistleri. The sequence goes on along the minus strand of JADMLD010000682.1, from coordinate 6,744,263 downwards.
AGTGTGAGAACTGTGATCTCTTTTGCCATTTTTGCCTTTTGAAGGCAGTGATTTAAAATATGCTTTGGTTTATGTATAGGTGCCTTACCCCACACCTTGTGGGACAGGTGGTGGTTGGTGATGTGTGGAAATACCCCTCCAGAGGTGGTAAAATGAGGGTGGGTCAGGCTGCCCAGTCTGTGTGCCATTCAGTGAAACCATTCTGTTCTCCCCTTAAGGCAAGAGGGATCCTCTGCTTTCTTAATACAGATTCAAAACAAGGACTGCAATAAGTAACCATTTTAAAAGATGAGAATCCAGCACCCTGATGTCTTTAGTCATCTTTAGTCATCATACTTTAGTCAAAGTATAACTCTTGTTCTAAAATTCAGGAGTTACGCATTTCCAAAAGGAAACAAAATATATCCTGTTCATCTGTGAACAAAGACCTACTGTGCATACTCATGTGCAAATTGTTTCCTCTCTTGGTATTTTGCTAATGGTGCCTTGAGAGACTGAAGGCAAATCTGGGTGTTCCCCATAGATCTAACACTGGGGACACACATTTCTTCTTCCATTTAACATATTAACATATTGAAATGTAATTAGTTATCTGCACCAAAGAGTTGGAAAGAGGGGTTTTCCTGGTCCTTTTTTCCCTTACCACACTGTGTAGGTCAGTGTGGTAGAGAAGACAATGTGAAGGTGTCACGTGTGCCTCTCTGTACTCTGGAGTGGCACACTCAGCAGGACTGGTGCCAAATAACAAATACCTGTCTCCTTATGCCTGGATTGATCACTCTGTAGTAATAAATGCCCTGCCTCTCAGTCCCTGATGCATTGCATGCAAAATGCAGCAGTGCCACTTAGATTTGGTATTTTCTGATCACTTTTCCCTCTGGTTTAAGGGTGGATGGAAAAACAGTGCAATGTTATCCTACCCTTTTACACCTCACCTCTCGTTCCAAGTTCAGAGGGATGCACAGTAGGTGTGTTTTCAGGTTATGATTGGGATTGGGAGCTGGCTGCAGCAGCCAGTGGGACAGTGGGCACAGACTGGTGCTCTGTCTCAGCCTAGTGGGCACACACTGGTGCCCTGTCTGAGGCCTGCTGTGCCCAGAGCTCAGGCAGGATGGGCAGAGGTGCCCTGTCTCCCTGTGAAAGCAGCCTGAGCTGCCCAGCCTTCATCTGAGAGTTCAGCACGTTCCATGGAGAGGGCACTGGAACATGCCTGTGCTGCCCTCCAGGCTCCAGTTAGGAAACAGGAACAAAAATATTCCCTTTTTTATGCTCTTCATTCCATGTTGGTGTGGAATGTTTCTCCAAGGTGTGTTGTTCTTGCTTCCATTCCTGTTTTTGTTTACACCACTAAAGTTTCTATTCCCTATAAAGATTACCACAGAAAAGGTCAGCATTTGTTGTTGCTTCCAGCTAGGATTGAGTTTTTATGGTTCTTGAGTGTGGTCCATGGACTGAAGTCAGTGAGTGGAGGCTGAGCTGTGTTGCACAGTGGTGTCACACACATGCAGCTGTTCCCTGGTCTGTGTCTGCAGAGGGTAACCTTTGCCCAGAGCTCATTTTGCTGCATGATCACTGCTGGGGAATGTTTGTTGCTTTGGTTTTCCATGGTGACCACCCTTGGCACTCTACAGAAAGCTTCAGCAGAAGGCCTCTGCTGCATTTTGTGGCAAGGGACACTGGTGGTGGCACAGTCACCTGTGGGATGTGCAATGACAAAAAGAAGTGTCTGTAAATATTCCTGCATTTTAATCAAGTCTTCTATCTGAGTACTACAGTGCATCTCAATGCTGATGGATTTGATAAAATGGGAATGTAGATAAATATTTTTTCTGGATTTAAAATAGCTGCATTGCACAGTCATGCACTAATACAGAAACCATGAAAATATTTTCATGAAATGCCTTTAAATCTAACTTCATTAAATAAATAACAAGACCTCCCTTATAACCACCTTCTTACCCATGTGTTTAAATATGCAGTTAGTGAAAAAGTGATTTCTTTACCTTAAAACTGGATTTTGGTAATTTTTAAAAATTATTATTTATATATGGGAATTGCAGTGATGCTTGTCATTTGACTGACAGTTTAAACTTGGTGGTTGCTATCAAAATAAACAACTGTAACACAGTCTGAGCTTCAAGTAGAAAAATTCCTTGGTTTCGAATGGTGCCTGCAGAAAGGCACTCATGGAAAATATGTCCTTCTGCATGGCATGCACTGCACACGTGATCTCTGAGAGCAGCACATTATCCTGAGCCAGATGTCACAAATGCTGCTGGAGAGACAGCTCTGTCCAGAGTCTAAAGTAGCAACATTCCAGTATTTACTTTAATGCTAAATCGTAGTTGTGTTCCCAAGCTTTCAGCCGCTGTCTGTGGGGTTTGTAATTCTTTTCACGTGTGTGTTCAAAGAAACACAATTCTGTATTTTTCAGAAGTAGGAAATATTAGTAAAAAAAAAAGTTAAAATCAGTCATGTGTCTTTCTACTTGATTTTAGTGTGTGCACTGAAGCTCACTCATCTCACTAAATGTGTATGAATTGTTCAAACAGGAAAAAAAAAACAACCCCAAAACATTAAATATCAAGTAAACATAATTGTGCTTTTCTTAGGGATGGAGAGCTTTTGAGATGTTGATGACATGAAGCATAACTAAGCATTGTTAATCTCAGCTGCCATTAATCCCAAAGAAATGCTTTTTGCAGAAAATACATTATTACTGCCATGAAATGAAAGCAGGAAAAAAGAGGAAGCTCTGAGGAACCTTCTGGTACAGAATATTTTTAAAGGATGATCTGAGTTCAGTTGTTTTACACAGGGCATTCAAGGGCATTAACCCAATGTGTACTTGCCACCTGCATTATTTGTGTCATCTCAATGTGTGTTTTCTGTCCATATTCACTGCAAGATATTTTATTCAGTAACAACTACTTTTTCAGTCTTTTATTATGGCTAAGTAACAGTCTGGAAGGGGGAGACTGTGGTTTCAGCTTTCCCTCTGTGAGGTCTGCTGGTTTAGAGCATCAGGATATGTGCCTTACATCCTGAGTTTCTCCATCCTGACCCCCACGGGCTCGGTGCCCACCACCCTTGCTCAGCAGTGGCACCAAACACGCAGCCACAGGAACCCAGTGACCTGGTGCTGCGGATCTTTAGGTGTGTGCTGGGCTGTGGGAACTCTGGATTCCACAGTGAAGGTGCCACTCCACGTGAGGAGAATGAAGGAGCCACCCTTGCATGTATTTCACTCGGCAGAAACAAAGGAGTTTTATACAGAGAATGGTATCAGCAGAGTTATAATTGCAGTCACCTTGTGTTCCTGGTACAGAGTCCTGCCTTTATTGCCCCACAAATTCAGATTACAGATTTCCCTTTCCCTTTCACTCCCTCTGTGATTTCTGGTGAACAGAGTGGATTTCTTGGCTTCCAGATGAACTTCTTCTAAGGGGACTCTCTGGCTCCTTGTTAGCCTCTGTACTGCCTTTGGGGGATTTCCAAGCATCCACCATCCTTCTGTCCATGGATTTATGAAAAGGAAATATTTCCTCTTGAAGAACCACCGCTCAGTGCTGACTGACCTTTCTTTCAGCTTCTGCTTCTCAGGTATCGTTTCACTGCTGGGTGAGTGGCAGCAACAGGGACAGCTGCAGAAGGCTTCTGCTAAATTCTTTTCAAAGGGAGGCATTTGGTATTTGTACAAAAAAAAAAAAAAAAAGTGTTCCATGTGTCTTTGGATCTGTTAAGAGAAATTTTAAGTCCCTCGATAGGGTTATAATGAAATGTAGTTATCTAGTAATGGATTAATTTTGTGGAAAACTAAAACTGTGTCTTGCTGTGAGCTGCACCATGGGGAGCAGAGGCAGGGCCAGAGGATGAAGAGATCAGCTCAGAAGCAAGGTGAGCAGCATTTCAGAGCTGTCTGAGAGACAAACCTAAATCGTGTTCAGAAAAGCTCTGCCCAATGTTACTTTTCCCAGTGCTGTTGCTGTGGATGTAAATAGTCAGGCAGTGTTAGAGTGCACCACTAATACAGTTTACAATAGCTTCTAGCACGAGGGAGGGTTTGTAGGATCAACTACTGACTCTGAGGACAAAACCAGGTCAGAGTAGTGACAGCAGGGAATTTTCAGTCAGGAACCCTGGCTCTGGTCTAATGGTTTGACTGCAGTCTAAGCCTCTTTAGGCATTGTTTCTCTCAGTGCTGAGATTTTGTGCATGTGCTTCATAACTCGCTGTAGTTTGCAGGGTTGTCTGGTTTGCATGCTCCAGCCTTGGTAAATCAGTGTATCTTGGAATTTTGAAACCTTGTTATCATGTGGAATTTCTTTTTTTGTTCCAAAATTGAGGTTCTTATCCAAATCTTCTAGCCAGGATATGGAGAGGCTTTGGTGGAGAGCACAGCCTTTCTCTGGCAAGGTTTCTTTTGAGGGTCAACAACACACACTGATCTTTCCTCCCTCTGTAGAGCGCAGCATCTTGTTTTGTGGGAGGGGATAAAGAGGCAGGACGTGTAGATAGATCTGTTTCACTTTTAGTTCTCCCACTGATCTGCAAGTCAACTGAGAGAAGTTACTCCAATTTTCCTCTGCTGTGGTTCATAATCTTTATGCTTCAGTATTCCCATCATTCACAGAGCAATAATCTTGTTTAGATTTTGTAAAGCTGGGGCGCCTTGAGATAGATGGATGAAAAGTACCTCTTTGGGTCTCCAAACCCTTGAAGTCAGTGGAGATTTCCTTTGCCTTAAATAGACTTTGGATTTGTTCTTTGGAGAGCAAAAAAGACTACAAAGATTCATTGTTTTGCCTACTCCGTAGCAACTGACAGCATAAAGCCTTTTCCCAGATGTGTTTGTTTAAAGGCTTTATAAGTTCAGTTAAAAAAATGAACTGAAGTTGTAGTTATTGTTTTTATGCTGATTTTTGTGCATTGGCATTAAAAAATGAAATAATCCAGTACAGAGCCACGGAAAATGCAGAAATGTGTATGAGAGAAGATAAATCCACTTTGGGGCGACAGAAAACTGGGATGAGTACAGGAGCATGTTAGCTTTTGAAGAATTCCCTGGCATACTTGAGAATTCCCATGTAATTCCAGGTCTTGTAGGAACATTATGATGTTTTATATGGTTAGAGGATCAATTACTGTTCACTGGTAATTCTCACTGTGCACCAAAAGAAAATAATGTGAAAGAAGATTGTGCTGTACATCCTTGAAACTGATCTATCCCATCTTTTTTATTGAATACTTGGCTTACCTGAAGTGTACAGGTAAGCAAGGGTGGAGGGAAAGCATGAGAAACAGAGAATTCACCATGGGAGGCAGGAAGTGGAGGATCCACATGGGTTAGTGTATTTTTTTCATTACTATCCCCCCAAATCCCACTGTGAAAGGAATAACAGGTATTTTGACCTGTATATGCAGTTTATTGTACAATGCTGCATGGCTGTATTTATACTCTGCAGGAAGAAAACTACTCCCTAGCAGTTTCTTCTGGGGTTTTTTGCCTGTGTAACCCTTTGCTTTTATTCAAGCAAAATGCAAGACAAATGCTTATTTTTCAGCCTTTTCAGATCTTGGAAATAATGGTGTATTAAATGTGATTAAGTTGGGAATTACCCTTTAAGCAGGGTCATAATTACTGTAGATTTAGATGGCATGTTGTACAAATTGCTGTGTGCTCATAATTACAAATTGAGTTTCTTGCACTCTGGGGGTTTATAAACTTTGTTTTAGCCATTAACACATTAAATAGCAGTGATTTATGTAAATTACTGGATAAACTAAAATTTCAGTGTTGTGTTTAATCTAAGGTTTAATTATATTTCTGTATTAGCAATAAAATAGGGTTGGCTTTAGTGGGCAGGATTGAATGGTCTGAGGAAGTCATTCACTGCTGAGATATTGTAGTTTGAGAGTGCTGTTTGTTGGGCAACTGGCTGGAAACTGCAGTGGTCCAAAATGAATGAAGCAGCAGCTGCAGTGAGTGAGCTGCTTGTCACAATAAGCTCTTCCTGTGGTCAGCCAGCCCACTTGCTTCACAATTATTTCCCTCAAACCTCTGGGCTGGTCTGGAGAGTGTAAAATCATGCTTTAAAATCTTTGTTTACTTCCTCTTCAGAGAGATTTCCCAGTTCCTTCATTCTTGCTTAAGTCAAGTTGATCTGACGGAGCAAAGATCACTTTGTGTCGAGCTGTTAGTTGTGCTCCAACAAATTGCCAGGAACAAGGATAATAGGATGCGAGAAGTTACTTTTTGACCTCCTTACACTGTACTACATATTTCTACAATATCTTAGTGGCAACTCTAATGCTAGGTGTCAAAATAGCAGCAGGAGGACAACAGGGAATATACATCCTACTGGTTCTGCCAAAGCTTCCTATGCAAAGTGCAGATCAATAAAGTGCTATAGAAGCCCACATTTGGCTCTGTGTTGGTAGAAGAGCCTCTTCTGCCCCTGTCTTCTGGGGCCTGAAATATCACCTCTGTGTGTTTAGCACCTCTGCCATCAGGATGGCAAAGAAACTTAGCTACGTGCCACCAAAAATTGTCCTAAGAAGTCATAAACTTAGAGATCTCTGCTAAATCACCACCTGAGACAGGGTGGATTGTGCAGCGTGGATTACTGTTGTTGTTACCTGAGGAAAAATTGAATGTACGCTATTGATTATGGTTGAATTAAAATGGTTTTGGAATGTTGAAACATTCACAAAAAATCCCTCCAAAAATAACTGCATCAGGCTGCCTCGACTCGGAAACCACAATGTTGTCTACGTAGTGCAGCAAGAATTTGTTTTTCTGTGTTTAATTCCCCCCGTTGGAATATATGCGGGATCTTAAATGTGTAGATGATTTGGGCATTTAATCTCTACTTTAAATTTTAATGACATATTCAAGCAAGAAGTGATCTCACAAAAACTTCGTACCACAATGGTCGAGATGAAATTGGGAATTCTGGATGCTTGACATTGATGGGGGAAAACCATCTGTAACAATTATCCACGCAGTGTTTGGAATGGGATGTGTTTGTATTGCCTGGTTATTTGCTGATCTAGCTCGATCATATCTGTAGAAGGAAGATTGTGTTTGAAGTGGCTTCAGAAAAGCACATTCTTCAGAAAATTCTGTGACTGCTTTTGAGGTCAGAGCTTTCCAGCCGCCCTTTCCAATGTGTCTCCTTCACAGCCCACGCTAAAACTGTCTGCACTTGGTTCCTAAATGGAAACTGGTTTCCGAAGGAGAAGTTGACTTTTGGGAACTGCTTGTGTCTGCTTTGGATTTGTCTCTGTTTACAAGTAGAGATTGATGCAGGAGGCACTGAGTCAGGACCAGAAGAACGTGGGGCTGTGGATCCCAGACATTCTGCGGGGAAGAGGCTGCCCGGATAACCATTAGATGTTGAAAGCAGGCATTGCAGCGTGAATAGTCTCTGGTTAGAGTCTTGCAGTGACATTCCTATTAAAACAGCCGGTGTAGGTGTGTCCTTCCTTAACGTGTTTGAGTTTCACTGAAAGCTAGTTAAATCCAGCCTTATTGGAATGTATGCCTAATGCTTCCTTAGGAAACTATGCAAAACGCACGCTCCATCCAAATGTTTAAGGGGGGGTTTAACTAAAGTTGCCTCGATTCTTTTTACCACCCTTAAAGACGCGATCAGCCCTCATGGGATGTATAAATACCAGGTATGTGGTATGCACAGCTTTGCGCCGTGCTCCTCCTGAGCGACATTTTCAGTTCCTGACTTAAAGTTTCCCCAAACTACAGAGACCGGCCAGCGGAGCTTTTTTTGTGTTATTACAGGGTATGAAGCTGTGGGGAGGGTGTTGCTGTTTAGTTGTGGGGGCCCTCGGGCACGGTGAGGGGTGTGAGGGCTGCCGGTGTGAGGGGAGCCCTCGGAGAACTGTGCCCGCTGGAGCCCAGCCCGACAGACCCCCGGGCACGGGTGAGGGGTTTGAGGGCTGCTGGAGTGAGGGGAGCCCTTGGAGAACCGTGCCCGCTGGAACCGCACCGAGAAGCCCCCGGGCACGGTGCGGGGTGTGAGGGGAGCCCTCGGAGAACCGTGCCGGCTGGAGCCCAGCCCGACAGACCCCCGGGCACAGTGAGGGGTGTGAGGGCTGCTGGAGTGAGGGAGCCCTCGGAGCCGCGCTTTTCCCGGGAATCCCGCCCTCCACGCCTGCGCTCTGCCCGCTTCCCTGCCCCGCCGCCGCCGGCTGAGGGGAGCGGGCGCGGGGCGGGGCGGCCCGAGGGGCGGCTATGGTGGCGCGGAGCACCCCGCCCGACACTCCGGCCCGGCCATGTGGTGCCTGCACTGCAGCTCGGAGCGGACCCAGTCGCTGCTGGAGCTGGAGCTGGACAGCTGGTGAGCGCTGCCGAGGGGTGCGGGGGTGGCCCCCGCGCCGCCGCTGCCGCACAAAGGGCTCCGCGCCGCCAACGCCGCCGCTGCCCGGGCTCGCTATGGGGCGGTGCGGGAGGATGGGATGGGGAGATCTGGCTGGCACCAGGGGCACCCTTTTGTCCCTGGGGATTATCCCTGGGGTCACCGCTATTGTCCCTGGGGGCTGTCTCTGGGGCTTATCCCCGGGATCGCCCCCGCTGACCCTGGGAGTTGTCCTTGGGGTCAGTCCCCGTTGTCCTTGGAAGTCTCTGGGTCGCGGCGATCGGAAGCTCGTTCCCCGTGTCCCGGCACGGGAGCGGGGACAGGCGGAGGCTCTGTCAGCCCTGCAGGAGCCGAGGGTTAAATCATCTCCGAGGTTTAAGCGCGTCCCAGGCGGCCCCGCTGCTCTGTGCTGGCTGTGGGTGACAGGCAGAGCCATAAATCGGGAGCTGTGGCAGCAGGCTGTGAGCTGACCTGGCGTGTGCCGCTCCAGACACCGATGTGTAAACATTGCTTTTCGGGAGAGAGCAAGGAATCACATGATTTGTGTCAAACCAGTGTGGGTTTTACTGCAGAGCTCTGGTACAGGCTGTTCCCCGTGTCTGGGGCCGGCCGGAGACCTGGCTTGTCCTGGCTACATGGGAAGGTGTGTGACACTCAGAGGGGTAATCAACATTTGCCACTCGTACCCTCAGCCAGAAAATAAAATAATAATAATAAAAAAAAGTTTAGTTCAAAGGCCTTTAAAGTACTTGAATAACTGACGTAGGAGAGAGAGTGGTATTTGTCATGTTAACACATACAGTCGCTATTGTAATGCTGTTGTTAACTACCAAAATAATGCGTGTCAAAAGTACAGCAACACAGAGCTCCGGTCGTGAGCTGCCTGCAAACTCAATGCACAAACGAGGTTTTTTTTTTCTGGTGTGATGCTGTGTGTGGATTTATGATAAACTAAAAAGTTATCCTGCACTTGCAGTGCTCTTGCAAAATGAATTTATCTCCGATGCATCGTGGAAGTTTATTCCACCAAGTAATTCAGCCAAATGCTGAGCTGTTCCACTGTTAAAGGAATATTCTACTTAGCTAAAGATAGAAAACGTCTTAAATTGGGTGTGGGCATGTGTGGAAAAATATAAAAGGAGGAAGTGACTGGATTCAGTGGAACTATGTATGAATGCAACAGTTGCTTTTCTAGAAAAAAAAGGCAAAATGGTTTTTGATAAAGAAAAGTGTTTCATAGTACAGTTTAGTCATACATTTAATGATCCTTCAGCCCATTTTTTACCCTTAAGGGAAAGAATAATGTAAGTTTCCTGTGTGGAGTTGGTAATGTTTGCTTAAGTGATGCTACCTTTGCATGGCTTGCTAAAAACATAATTCATAACAGTTACTTTAGTGACAGATTTGCCTATTACACAGTAACGTTCTGTTATTCATCATTGTTTCAGACTTTTTTCCTCCATTTGCACATTGCTATGCACTTCCTTTCAGTTCAACTTGATTATTCTGCCTGATGTGCTAAAAGAGGAATTGCTGAGTACTTAGTTTGGATGGTTGTATTTAACTGTGTCTATTCTTGTGGCAGATATCCTTCATATAAACACAGAATTCATTACATCTATCGAGTGCTTTGGGAGAACTACAGGCCATGCTGAATAAAATGACCCATTTTCCATTTTACTTCTACTTTTGTACCAGATTTGGTTTTGCTGTTGAGATGTCCCGTTCTAGTTCCTGAAGGATATTGAGAGTACTGTTACAAAGCAGTCAGCTGGGCTTTTTTTCTGCTGGTTAAATAGAAGCTCAATGTTCGTGTTTCCCATGTGAAGTCATCTGTCATCCTTTATTTTTCCTATTTCTACTAATCTGAAACAATTCATTATCATCCAAGGTACTGTAATCCAAGATCTGGAGCTAACCAGAGAAAACCACGGTGCTCCGTGTATCAACAGCATTCAGTTCCTCTGCCCCTTTAGGAGCCCTCTGGGAATCCTGGTGCAGTTAATAAACAACCTGCAGTTCAGTTTCATGGAATAATTTGCAGCTTTCAGGCAAGGAAACCCAAGGATTCAGTTTTTCTCCTGAAGAGTGCAAATACCAAGTTGAACAGTAACTCTGATTTGTTGTTCCTGTTAGAGACTTGTATTAAAACGTTTCAGGGACTGGATCCAGGGAATGCCTGCTGGGCAAGGAGACCTTCTCTGCTGGAGGAGGTGCCTTCACCAGTGGTTTGCTGGGTGTTCCTCTGGAGGAATGGGAAGTGATTTCTTAGGATTTCATGGCCTCACATGGGTTTTCTCACCCTGTGACCATTTCATGTTTGTAAAATGATAAATCTTTCAAGAGAATCTGTTCATATGGCTGTAGGAAGTGTTTCTCCAATACTGGGTTTCCATGAGGAGGATGCTTTTCCATTGCTTGGAGGCTGGGATTGTTTCATGCCTTTGAGGGCCTCAAGAGCAGTGCAAGGACTTTGGGTGGAACAACTCCTTTGAAACAACACTTCACCTTTATACTGATGATGTTTATTGACATCTAAAGATGTCAGTTCAGGGCTCCAACTCTGTGAAGAGGCAAATCTCATAATGGTGTAGCTGATTAGCACACTGGGGTGATTGCTCTAAGGATGCCTGCAAACTGTGCCTGCCCTGAGCACCAGTGAGAAGGACAAAAGAATAATAAAAGCTGGCCTAGAGGCAGTCAGTGCTCTGGTGGTGGATGCCAGTGCTTGTGGACCTTACCTGTAGGTATGAAACAGCTGCCCACATATTCCAGTTGTGTTCCTTGGTGTTTAACACCACTGGTGTTCAAAGGCCAGCAAAACCTTGGGACACAAGTGCTGGAAGTGAGGAGTTGCTTTTGGAGGCTTCCAGTTCCTGCAGGATTCTGAGAGGTGCAAAGGAGGGTTTAAGGTACTGTTTTTTGAACACTGAATTTTTGAAAGAAATTGTGAAGCACCACAGCCTGAGTCTGGGTCGTTGTACCTTTTCATTGCAAGGATTTACCATAATTCATAAAGGTCTTTCAGGATGCAATTTTTTTGCTCTCTCAGCATTTACATGGTTCTTCCTCTGTTAGACCCGATGGTAATTTTATTATTAATCTCAGAGTCAGGCATATTTTAATCACAGCAGCTGTCAATCAATTATTTCTTTTTATGTTTATTTAATAACAGCACTGCAGGAGACCTCAGAAACTGTAACCATGGTGGAGCCCTGATTGCTCTGTTTGTTACATTAAATTTGGGAGGATGTGCCCCTAACCCAGACACTGCCTGATCAACAGAGCAACTGGAATTGTGAGGAGGTGGCTCATGAGTTAGGGGGGAAAGTGTGTTGGTGCATTGCTTTTGTGAACCATGCTTTGTTTAGATGTCATTTGTATTTAAACAGGGTATTGGCCACAAGCCAAATTCATATTCCTGAGTTTGCTGCTTTATTTCTGTTGCCTCGGAAGGCTGTGTAGTTACAAGAGCAGAACTAGCCCTGTGTTTGGAAATTCACTTTTAGTTTCTTGTTTATTGCCATTTTATGCCAAAAATTATGTAAGTACAGGTTTTGTTTAATTCATGCATCTTTGTTATGCAAAAACAGTTACTGATCATGGACTTTTTTTAGCAAGACTTATTAATCAAAAATATTTTACTTACATAGTCCTTCTTGTATCTTCTGGGAATCCATTTGAATTTTATTTAGGTTCCATTTAGGGTACAGGCAGAGATGGCAACTTCCCTGCACTGCTGTGATTTGACTCCAGGTTTCCAGAGAAGAACAGATGCTGCTTTAATCCACTGTAGCACAAAGCCCCAGTATTACGTTAAAGGGGAATGCAAATTTAGCTAAATAAATCCTTTTGCTTCCTTACAATAGACAAAAGACTAGAATCGTTCTCATGAAATAATTGTAGAGATGTCTTTAATAAAAATAAAGTAAAAAAGACAAGCTTTGCTATGATAAAAGAAAATCAAATCGTTTAGTCCCCGTGAGAGAAGCAGAAAATGAGAATGATGGCTTTGATAGTCTTTACTACAGGAAATTGATGTATTATATCTGTTAATCAGATTCTTTCAGTAGTTCAGTGTCATCCCAGTTAAACTTGTGCTTATAAACAAAGGACACAATTCCCAGTTGCCTTCTGCTGTGCAAGCACAAACAAAATGCCACAGTTATGATCTGACTTCCATTCACATCAGTGGCTACATACAGGGCATGGCCACAGAAAAAGGATCCTAAGCTTGCTTTGAGGGGTGCTTGCATTATTTAGTCCAAAAAAATCCCAGTCGCCCCTAAAACTCACCAGATTAACAAGGATGGATGTGTCATGGACACAGAAAATAAACCATCTTCCTGCTGTTGGTTAATATATCCGTGACCTTTCCAGGCATGCTCACACAAGGCAAGGGCAGTGAGGATGCAGAGCTGCTGGGTTTTCTGTCACAGGAATGTTTGCAGCCAGCCCTGACTCTGCACTACAGGAGCACTCACTGTTTGCAATTTAATTTGCACTCCCCACCTTGATGGCAGAATGGACCCAACTCCATCTCAGATCACACGGAGAGTTAGAAATGGCAGTGGCAGCTGGACCCTGAACTGGATTTGACTTGAGTGCAGTGATGCTTTTTAGCAGCCTGGAGGAATGGTTGCAGGAGAGATCCTTCGGTTGGCATGGTCAGGCTGGGATAGGCCATGCCAGTGCCTGCACACAATTCCAAGGGTACATCCATGGGAAGGAATGGATGATTTAGCTGGGAGCTGTCCTGCCTCTAAGATCCTACCAGAGACAGGGTTTCCCTCCTTGTTTGGGGGTTGTGCTCAGGAAGTCATCCTTCAAATGAGAGGGACAGCAGTGTTCCTGATCCAGCTGCAGTTCCCAGGATCTGAGTACAGAGAACAGGCCTGCATAAATCCCTGACCTTCTGGTTGTGTTGCAGCCTAAGAATAGGTTTTCCCTCAATCTGACATCACTCTGTGTTCGCAATCAGAAATAAAATTATCTTTATTTTTCTTTCTGTGTGGTTCTTCATTATCGTAATGTGCTGTGAATTGACTGTTGAATTTCCATTCTAGAGGTGTCTGGGGTGATTGTCATCCTTCAAAGTTACCTTTTCACAAGGTGTTAAATGTTAGATAATCTCATCATCTGTTCTTGGATTCATGAAAGGCATTTCATTATTTCTGTTTATATGTTCTTTTCTTCTATTTTACTCTGTGAGTCTTGTTTAGGAGATACCAGTGATGTTGAGCATTTAGTAGAAACTGGTTTCAAGAAGAAGCTGATTTTGATACTCACAGATTTTAGAGAATGGGACTTTACAGCTGATAGTCTGCTGTTAATACTTGTCATTAATGCCTTGAGAAGTGAGAGAGAACAGAGAATTACTTGGACCTAGTGAACTTGTCCCAAATGATGACAACACAATGCGAACTTGGATTCTTTTTATGTTATTAAAAAGTCATTAAGATGTTTTTGATTAGGTTAGCCTAGAAGAAAAGTATTCCAGGTTTTCCTGCCACAGTGCAGAGTGTTACACAAGACCAGTTCTCACTATTTTTGGCTGAGTTTTTCCAAATCTGTCTTTGCACGATATCACATTTCCATTGCACAAAATGCTGACCCCTGTTTTCAGGAGCTGGGCTTCTACCCCTGCCCTAAAAGACACTTTTCCACTGTGGAAAGATCTGTGAACTTTGCCATGATGAAGAGCCTATAGATGACCAAGAGCTACCCAAGTTCTTACAAGTTCTGTGTATTTTAGACTCATGTTTTTCTGTGGTTGAGCAGCCTCATGTGCAGCCCCAGCTAAGCCAAGCTGCATCCCCATCACAGACACTGTCACAGAATATTCCTGAGCTGGGAGGGACCCACAGGGGCCCTCAAGTCTTTAGTGAAAGGCAGGGCAGAGTGTTGGTGGTTCTGGGAGCCAGCAGTGCTGCACCCAAAGGAACGTGCCCTGCACAGCCCAGAAACTGCTCCTCTTCTCTGTGTGTGCAGTAAAAGATTTCCAAGGCAGGAATTGCTACCTGTGTTACCCTTCTATTGTCATCAGTGAGGTGAGTCAGAAGTTCTATTGAAAGCCTACACTTAATTCCTCTCTGACAGAGAAAGCTGTAAAATGTATAGACTCAGCATAATGGGGAGGAAATGTATAAGGAAGGAAGTTTGTGAATGAGAAAAAGCATCTGTCAGCTCTTTAGCTGATTTAGAGGTTATGAGCAATCTTTTGAGGTCTCGTTTCTACAAGAGTGAAGATTTATGTGTAGTATCTTCGAGTATGTCTGCAAATACCTTCAGTGTTTGAACACAGTGCCCTGAATCTAAGCATCATCTACAACACTGTCTTTTCCACCAAGCCCCATACTTACAACAAAAAAATCTCCTGTTATTTGGTTTCCTTAAACAGTATGTTCTGTACACTCTGATATAAACCTTGGGTGTGCAGCAGAGGATAAAATCTCCCTTTTATGAGGATGCCTGTGATTGCAGAGAGGTGAGCAGTGCTCCTGTTCCAGTGAGTTACACCACCTCTCTCCTGCTGTGTGCAGAGTGCTCAAGGCCAATCCCTGCTCTCACTGGCTGGGTAACAACACCCTGAGCTTCCCTGGGAGCAGGAACAAGTGCCATGTTCTCATCCTTTTCTTTCCTACCTACTGAGAGTTTCCCATGCCCATTTGCACTTAAACATTTCAAAATTACATTGTTTTCCCATGGAGAAAACTGGTAGGGTTTCATTCTCCTTTTGGGTTGTTTTTTTTTTTTAGACGTGGCACAGCAAAGTTGGCAGTCCAAGTGTAGGGTTTGTGCAATGATTAAAATGGAGTGGGACTTTTATATATTATAATACTTCCAGATTCAGTTAGATCAGTGAGAGGTTTCTCTGAGCAGGCTTGTAACAGCCTTTAGAAGCCTCTGCTTCTCTCATCCTCCTTTTGGATTGGCTTTTTAAAGTATGTCACTCTGTAATTTTGTGAGTTTTATCTGTAACTACAGAGGGAAGTCAATCAACCACTAGAAGGTGAACAGTCCCTTCCTAATTTTAAAAGAAGATAATTTTGGCCAACTATTTCTTAAATCCTAGAGAGACAGCAAAGTACCTCATGTTCATCAGTGACATTGTTTGAAAGCACAACTCATTAGATAATAAGAATATATTATAAGTAATTGAAATGAAATCCTTCAGTTGTTCTAAATAGATCCTTTTGTACAACATTCATTTGCTACAGAAGTTGAAATATGGTCTACATGAACACAGTTGTTAGTGCTCTGAGACTTTACTCAATGCAGTGTCCAGTACAGAAAGATGGTTTTGTTGTCATTTCTGCTGCATGGACTCTCTGCGTGCTCTTTGTTTATGATGATTCTTAATTTCCCTCACAGACATACTGGGAAGGACTGGTCTGCTCAGAAGTTGTTCCTAGCTCTCTGTACTGTGTCATACCTGTCAGCATTTCAAATAGTGCAGGGGCAAAACTTTAAAATGAATCAAGTGATAGGCTTTATCAGGTTTATTTGATCTAAGATGAGAGAGTTTTGTTCTAGGTGTGAAATTTCCAGGCCTGAAACATTGACTCATTAAACAGAATTTTGTCAAGCATCTTCAAAGTAGTTCACATTTCTATCATACATGGAATATGAGGCGGGAAGGAAGAGTTTTATCCACCAAGACGTGACTGGGAAGAGGAAATCAGTGCTCATCTCTGCCAGAACCTGATTTCTCAGCAGCAGTGCCGTTCTCTCACCCCTTCCTGGGACAGGCTTGACACAACAGCTGAGGAGGTGAAAGAGGAGGATGGCTGGCACAGGACACCAAGGATTCTTGCATTGTATCAAGTGCTGCTTCAGCTGTGCATGCAGATCAGGGGTTTTCAGCTGCAGACACTAAATCTTCCTTTTTAAACTTAGAAGGGCATGCCATATAGACAGTAGAATGTGTGCTAATATCTTGCTATCTTCAGTACATGTCATATATAGTATGGGTTTGCTAAATTAAGAGGATTTCTGCTGTTGAATGGTGTATCTAAATAAATTGTAAATACTTGAGGTCAAATTCTACTACAGCTGCATTGAGAAACTCCACAAATTTTTCTAGCTTATCATATTGTGTAAAAGTTTACATAGCAGGGACAGGACAAAGTCTGCAGTGGGGGGCAGGCCTTCACAGATTTTGTTAAGTGATCCATCCCACAGGCACCACAGTTACATTAGAATTGTTAGCTTTAGCCAATGGAAGAAACAAAGCATCCTTTTGAAGCATACAGGACATTTTCTGATATTCATGTGTTTAATGCTGACACATTGAAAAGAAGAACTGGCCATAAAAAACTTCAAAAATTCTGAAACTTGGGCTGATTTTAGCCACAAGCCTCAAATTATCACCCCATAGTCATCTTCTACTAACATCCATTTTTAAAGAGTTGTTGCTGAATAAACATATGCTGGGTAATGATTAACACAGACTGGCAGTGAGTGATGCTGGCTGACTTTTCCTGAGATAGAAGCAAACATTTGTAAGCTGTACCCAGGTTCTGTTGGTGCTGCCCTTGTTACTTTAGCTAAATAATGGCACTAAAATGCAGCTTTGCCTTTAGCAGGGGTGTTCATGAGGCATTGAATGGTACTGGGGAGGGTTGGTTGGGTGGATCCCTGTGTACATTCTTGTGTCTGATGGCCAGTGTGCTGCCACTGTTGGACAAAGGTGATCAGAGAGCTGGCTAACCTTCCTTGTGCTCCTTGGAAGCTGGAGACAGACTCAAATAAGCTTTTCCCCAAGGGATATTCTTAGTTCTTAACCCTGTTGGAAGTGTTACTGCCTAAAATGGGTGGCTTGTTGTTTCACTCTATTTCCATCTCGCTGCTGTCCATCTCCATGTCAGAGGAGGCAGTGCATTCATTCCTGCATTCTGCTTTGGTGGGGAGAAAAGAACCTCTCATCTTTCACTCCCTGCTCTCTGCTGCTACTGATGGCATCTAAGAGTGTGGGTCAAAATGCCCTTTCCAGAAAGCGTTTTTGTTCATGCCTTTTATGGGGTTGCTTAGTGAGAGTTACAGCTTGGCAGCGTCCAGGGGATGCATGCTGGGGTTGTTATGTGATTTCAGAATCAGGGCTTGGAGCAGGGAGCAGCTGCAGGTTTGCAGGGCTCTCAGGGGTACCTGCCTGTGGAGCTCTGCCCACCCTCAGTGGCTCTCTTTGACTCAGGCTGCTGTTGCTGGCGCTCTCACCACAGAATATTACAGAATAAGTGACTGCTTTGTTAGGGTTTGCTTCTGAGACACATGCAAATGGTGTCTGGATTTTTCTTGCAATGATATTTAACTTCAGTCAGATGAATTACCTGGGACATTACTTTGATGTGCATTCAAAGGTTTCATTTGTTTTGAACAGAAACAGCTGAATTGAGAGTGCATTGGAAGTAAAACACGTTGGTCAATATTTCTTTCCCGGATCAAAGCTTTTGTCACTGCCTGTGAATGCTGTTGTCCATCATAATGGCTTTGAACTCTTGGCAGGGTATATTTGAAGGTAGATTGGTTTGTTAATGTTATTGTGCTTATTGAATTCGGGGATTTGTGTAAGTTCTTAATATAATTGACTTCTGTTTACTAGACAGCACAACCCAGACATGGCAATAAGGACTAGGTTCTAATTCAAACTGTACTAATAATAAACTTCTGCCCAAATGTTCTCACTCCAGAAGGGAATATTGTATTGGGGGGTGGAGAAAGATGCTAAACCATGCCTTGTGTGAAGTACATATGGCCAGTTCTGCATTTTGAGAAGTTAATGGAGAACGTTTTGTGGGGTAATTTGAGATAATACAATGCACACATCAGAGCTTTAATTAAATGCACCTCCTCGTTTATGGCAGAGAGCACCACAGGTACTGAAGCACAAGGCAGCTTTGAAGCAGTGGGGTGTACCCTGTGCCAAAGGAGTGCTGGTGTGGGGAGGCACAGCTCTGGAGAGCAGAGTTCTGGCTGCAAGTGTCACTTAAAATTACTCATTCAAATCAGGGCTTCGTTGCACTTGTAAAGGCAAAGTTATGTGCAAGAAATTAACTTTTGGAGAGGTTTGTTCCTCTGTGGAATGCCCACATTTGGCCTGAAGATTTTTGCTATTCGAGCGGTTTGTTCCAGCCGTCGTGTTGGAAGTGTCTGGCCACACCAGCTGCTGCAGCAGCTGCCATCCTGCTCCTCTCTGTTACCCACTTAGTTCCACGGGCGACTTCTGGTCTGCATTCTCTGGGCTAGGTAGAGACTCTGGATCTATTTCAAGTGGAAATCTATAATTAGGAGCGAAGATCACGGTTTGACTGGTTTTAGCCTCCACATTTTAAAAGGAGATGCTTGGTGTAAAACAGATGCGTAGTAATTCTTCCTCCCTGGGCATTTGGACCTGTTTATAGAGAATATTTATTTCTGAGTGAGGCAGAAGTTTTACTGGAAATGATGTTTACGAAATGAGATTTTAATGCAAAAAGCTTCACTCTGTGGTTTGCATTTAAATCCATCTCATAAATCACAAGGCAGAGTCCCAAGAAGGTATCTGGATACTTCAGCTGTGGATATGTTGGTGTTTATGGACAGAAAAGTTTCTGGGACAAAGGGAGAAGATAAGTTTGGTGAATTGTTCTGTGAATAGATGTGACTTAAAGGGAACCAGCTTTACATGCATTTTTCCTGAAGAGGGAAATAAATTACACGGATCCAGGGAAAGGCAGGCAAGTGAGAGAAGGATGGATTTGGCTGAGGAATTTTATGAAGAACCACTCATGCAAATGCTTCACTGTTGCAACAAACAAAATAAAATATCGATGCCTCATTAAGCTCACTTTGAATTCAGGCTGTGCTGACTACCTGGAGTTTTACTGCTGCTCTACCACAGCCCTGCTTTAAAACCTCCCTGCTTCCCAGAGAGCAGAGCCCTTGGAGTGTCATGGCCAAGCTGAGTGGCTTTATCACCTTGTGCTGACTAAATTTTAAGCTGGGCATGTTTTTGTTGCTGTGTTTGTAATACTCGTGCTGCCTTTCCACAATGCAGAAGAAAAGAAATTTATTCTGTGTACCCTTGAATTTGTGTTCATCCTTCTAAGGATCCGAAATGCTATGGAAAAATCTTTAAAGATGTAACAGCACAAACATATTATATTGTCATACTTCTCTTTGTGTCCAAAACAATTTTTAACAGGATTAATATAATGCTGATTGGTTCTCATGCATGTACTATCCAGTTGTTAGGGCCTGTTTTCAATTTTGTGTCTTTATATTACACTGTTGAAAGTCCATTCTAAAAGAGTGATGAAAATAATACTGATTTCAGAGAATGCTCATTGCTAAAACAGCTTCTCAAGCATTTGCTCTGTTCTGCTGGGAGGGTCTTCTTGGTTCTATTTTAGAACGTTGCATGCAGTTTGGGTTTGGCATTTGCATTATTTAGAAACATGTTTCGTTTCTTTGTTCCAAACTAAATCTGCAGCAAACTGGTTTGAACATTTGGGCGATTTCTGTGAGCATATGTTCCCATTATCTTCATATTTCAGTTCTAAAAATGCATAGGGACACTTGACTGCTTGTAAACTGAGGGATTTCTGGGGTGAGAGGCAGCACTGAATCATTCCTTGCATGTGATGTTATTGTTATATACTTTCTTTTTATATGCACACAGTTCTGAAGATAAGGTTCTGGGCCTCAGGAGGAAAGGGACTTTCTGCTTTTCTGGTTATCAGATGTCTGTCTTTCATAGTATAAATTTTCTGACAGATAAATTCTTGTGCCTCTGCATCCAAACCAGCAGCTTCTCTGGTCATTTATCCATTAGTCAGTGGAACACATAAACTCATACTCATGGAAAAGCTTGGGGTTTGCTCCTTACTGGAATTCAGATTTTTTTTTAAGATTTCCATTTTAAGCTCAAATGTTGAAGTTATCTTATTTTCAATATTTTGTCTTGTTTGTTTGTTGGTTGGTTGGTTTGTTGGTTTGGTTTGATTTGCTAATGGTTTGGCAAGATTTGAAGGAAAAGCAAGGTGTGAATATAAAAAAGAAAAACAAAGAATGACAGCAGATAGTCAAACATCCTGAATAATATGTTGTTGTTTTAAAATGTGATAGTGGATTTAGTGTACTGGTGCTAATTACAGCCTTTGGGATTAGAAGTAATAACTGAAAGTGTAAAATGAGAGCCAGGGAAGAAAAGACCTGGCATGTTTGTGCTGCTAAAATGCCTGGAGAGGAAATGTTTTGCTTTGGTCATGGCTAACCACACAACTGGAGAGGGAGAGAGGAGACAGAGCTTCTTCTTATTAGGTAGTTCTTGAAATGAGCTCATCCCCTGAATTGTGGGAAATAACTGTGAAATCAGGACCTTTTCCTAGCAACAGCAGCTCCTCCCCTTTTTGTCAGCCTGGGGTTTTTTAATGGTATCACAAGCTGAGGTTTATGCAGGGAGAAATTTTCAGTGTGTGATAAAATGCTGATTCAGTCAGTGCTGGCCACTGTTTCAAAAAAGTAATTTAGATTTATAAAGTTTTTCAACAGCTCTGTTTTAATTTTTTGTTCATGCAAAGTCATATTAGTAATACTAATTATTTTTAAGTATTTCATTTTCATTCTTTAGCTGTTCCATTCTCTGCTTCTTTGTAAAATACTTGCAAGCAACCTTTCACTTTTTCTGGCTTGGCAGATAATGAATGTCTATTTTCTGCTGAAACAGGAGTGTAATAAAACAGTTGGACTTCTAGGTTAATTTCAACTGTTTTGCATTCTCCTAATATTACACAATTAGAATATTCAACAGATTGCTGGTCTCACTAGGAATATGCAGTTGTACATTGCAGGGAGATGAAGCAAATTAATCCACTAGATTTTTTTTTCAAACAATGAAATTATCAGTAATTGTACTGGACATGTCTGGTAGGTAGCAGATGCCTCAAATTGGAGACCTTTATTAAGAAGCTGTTTCTAATTCCAGCTGGGACTTTTATTTAACATTTATTTAATAATATATATATGTCTATATAATAAAAGCATAAGTAATAATAATTGACAATATTACATTGTCCATTTTTGTAGTGTGCTTAATATACCTGATTTCTCACCCCTCAGAGAGAGGCAGTGTGTGCAGGGTGTGGAAGTGAAGCAGTGCTGGAGAGGTGTCTCAGCTGCTCCCTCAGCCCCAGGGAGACTTCTCCTGGTTCTTGCTGCAAGCCTGGAGCAGAATCCTTGACATTTTTGTGTGCTGGCAGTTTTAATGAGTGCCTAGATAAAACCCACCCTCGTAACCCTGCAGTGACCAGCTCATGTTCTGAGTCTGTGTGGGAGTTATGGAATTGTTGGGTTGGAGAAGCCCTCTCAGGGGGCTGAGTCCAACCATTCCCCCAGCGTTGCCAAGGCCACCCCTGCCCCATGTCCCCAAGTGCCACATCCACAGGGATTTGAAACCGTCCCACCCAGGAACAGAGCACCCATCCAGAGCAGCCAGTTTCTCCAGGAGAGGGCTGAAATGGTGCCAAAGGCTTTGCTGAAGTCACAGCAGGAACATCCACAGCAAAGCAGGTCACCTTGTCACAGGAGGAGAGCAGGCTGGTCGGGCAGGACCTGCCTTTCCAACCCAGGCTGGCCGGGCCTGATCTCCGGGTTGTCCTGTGTTGACACTCAGGGTGACCTGCTCCATGACCTGCTCAGCACTGAGGTCAGGCTGGTACATCTGCAGTTCCCCAAACTGCCCTTCCCACCCTCCTTACAGATGGGTGTTTTACATTTGATAACCTCCAGTTACCCAGGCCTGCTGGGAAATGATGGAAGCTGGCTCAGTGAGCATTCCTGCCAGCTCTGTGCTGCTCCCCTCAGTTCAGCAATCCAACTTGTCATCCTTACAGCTTCACACAAGTCATATTTGTTGACATATTCTTCTCCTCCAAACATATGTAAAGTAGAAGAAGTAGAAAGCAAGCTGCTTTTCTTTGCCAGTGAAGTTTCACTTTATTGAAATAATTCATATGGAGCTTCAGCTGCTCCTGGGAGGTGGAGAAGAGCTGAATGGGGGAAAGCCTTAAAGCCTGTGCACGTGTGTTTGCTTGGAAGGGCTGTTGTTGTGCCTGCTGTAAAAGGTGATTACTTCCATGCTTCAAAGGTCAGGTGGCAGGGAATAGGCCCATGAGCAAAATGAGATCAAGCATTGCAGTCAGTCAAGCATCACATTTATAGCTGGGAAAAGTACAAAAGGCAAACGAAAAATTAAGAAGAAACCCTTAACTTCAGTCAGAACTCTGGGCAGATGTCCTTCCATCTTCTTCTGATCAGGGCAGTACCCTTTTTGTTGAGGAAAAGGTTAAGGGACCCATCAAAGGTAGCGTTATTAAAATGTCAACAGGAGGTTATAATCAGCATGGAAGGGTTATTAAACAGCTCACAATGCAAGGGTGAGGAAGGCAGAAAACGTCAACAGAACCTAAGAAGATAATTCCAGCCTTCCTGTTAAAAACAAATTTGCCATGCTTGTATGGAGAGCACTTACAAATAAACTTGCAGCTAGGATGTGATGTCCAAAATAGCACAGCCTCGCAGCTGGCAGAACAGAGGAAGGAATTGCAGTGTTTAAAGAGAGAACGTGGAGCAGCTCTCTATCATACCAGGTCTTTAATGGATGCTTCAGAGAGGATGATCTGTTTGTTTTCAGCGGGTGGTTACACAGTTTCAATGTCACCGGCAGAACTCTGTATAGTTTATCATTTTTAAGTTGAAAGCCAGCTGTATCACGGAGGGAAAGGGATTAGTTTCCTGTCAGCTTCCTTTTTGGAAAAAGCAGTGTGTGCACACTGCAAATATTTCCAGCTTGGGTTAAGTATGTTTGAAAATACCTTTTGGTTGGAGTCATATTTTGATGGGCAAAGAGAGAGGACTTGCTTTCAGTTTTACATGTTTATAGAAGCATTTTAAGAAATCTGAGGGGCCTTTTTTTTCTCCTTCCCTTTAAAAAGTACGAACTGTTCAAGCTGGGAGAGTTTGGCCGGGGTTAACCCTCAGCTCTTCAGTCGGTGGAGAACATTCTTTCAGAAATTGCTCTGTATTTTTTGAAGGGACAGCTGAGAGACAGTAGGAGGGCTTTGGTTTTTAAGTACATATGAATGAAGGAAAAAAATACAGGGCGTGGTGGGAATGTGGAATTTCACTTCTTTGGAGCTTGGATGTACCTTTCCTAAAACAAAAGGTAGGGGAAGTGCTGCAAATGCTTGTATTTGTGGTTGTGTGAAGTGTTTACTGAGTCTTTTGAGGGATTAAAAAAAATGAGTAAAATTTCGTTTTTCTGTCAATGCTCTGTGTTGACAGGATGAGACAGGCAGTAAATAGTACTGTGAAACATGAAAAATGGAAGAGTGAAAGTGCATATATTGCAATGGGAGAGTGCTCTCCTGCAAATACAGCCCAAATACAAATTGCTATTAGTCATCAGTACTTCAGAATACACCTAGGGCTCGGTTTTAAAATGTTTCCTATTGTGTGCAACCCTTTTAATATCAAAGGTTTTTTTCCTTTCCTTTATTCCTTAGCAATAACAGCATTCGTGTGAAAACAAAGTAGTTTCTTTCCAGATAGGTGCTATTGAGCTTTCTTCACCTGAAACCATGTTGCTTTCATTAGCTAGAAACACCCTCCCTTGGGATGCTTTACTCCAAAACCTGCCAAAAACATCCCACGGGAGCAGTCTTTCACTAGCAGGGAAATAAATGAGATTTCTCCTGCAAGTATTTTTTCCCAACTTTAATTTCTAGAAACATCGTAGCTCTCAGGATCCATTAAATCCCAATCTCCATGGAAGTAATCCTTTTATGTCAAATTGTAATGTAAGGGTGAGAAAATCTTGCTTTAATTCGTCAAAGCAAAGAAAGACATAAATAAGCATTTGTCAATTTGAATGGAAGAGCTTGGAAACGAGCAGTCTTACAAGAAATTAGAAGTTTTCATTCATTTTACAGAGTAGTTGCTGAGTGACTTACTCAGGATGTTATTAGTAATTAGTACATAAAGATAAATAATGCTTGAAACCTCCATTCTTCTGTTTGGCTCATGCTCTAAAGATGTCACGGGCATGACATACTGAGATTTGGAAAAACTGCAGCAAAAACTGCAGCAAAAACAGTGGTGTTTGACATGAAAGCCACATTACCGGTGACACCTGCATGCGAACAACAAAACTTGGATGCCTACACAAAATGAAACTAAAGCAAAAAACCGTGCGGTTTGCCGTTGCGAGTTTTGGTGTGGGACTCACCCGAGGCTTTTGCTGTCTCTCTTTTGTTGTGCAGCGTTGAGGGGGAGGCTCCCAGCAGCGAGACCGGCACGTCCCTGGATAGCCCCTCGGGCTACCCGCAGGGCCCTATAACGCACAGCTCCGCCCTGAGCCCCGAGCACTACGAGCACCCCTACGGGCTCTACTCCATCGCCCCGGGCCAGCAGCGAGCCCGCCGGCCCAAGCTCCAGCACTCCACCTCCATCCTGCGCAAACAGGCCGAGGAAGAAGCCATCAAACGGTCCAGATCGCTTTCGGAGAGCTATGAACTCTCTTCAGACCTACAGGATAAGCAGGTACTTGAGCTCTCCTTTGTGTCTGTGAATTGGGAGAAGTCTTTTCTAGCACCTGCTATTCTTTGTCCCATACCCACCTTTGTCTTCCCCATCTCCTGGAGAAGTGTAAAAGATAGGTTAATGCTGTTAAAGGCAAAAACAGTTCTTGGAACTGAGATTTTATGCTCCAGGAGCGTGCTAGAATGTAATCGTGCAAAATATTTTTCTAAGAAAATGAGTCACTTTGAAACCTGGGTGTTTTTGTTGTCACAGAAAGGAAGGAAGAACTTACTGCAAACTGCTACTCTCTTATATCTGTGAGGTGAATTAATATATTTTGGTATTTTATGGTGGAATTTACAGATGACTATTCCCTTCATTATTGGAATTCTGAGTTTTTACTTCCGAAGCCAATACACACAAAGTATATTAAAGTCACTATGAGAGTTAAATGTTCCTGTGGGACTTTCCCCTTGTCCCGAGCTGCATGGAGTGACGAGGGCTGTGTGTGTTCCCTGGCAGGTGGAGATGCTAGAACGGAAGTATGGGGGCCGTCTGATCACCAGACATGCTGCCCGCACCATCCAGACCGCCTTCCGCCAGTATCAGATGAACAAGAACTTCGAGCGCCTGCGCAGTTCTATGTCGGAGAATCGCATGTCAAGGCGCATCGTCCTGTCCAATATGAGAATGCAGTTTTCCTTTGAAGGGCCTGAGAAAGTCCACAGCTCCTACTTCGAAGGGAAGCAAGTTTCTGTTACAAATGACGGGTCAAAGCTGGGCTCCCTGGTGCCGTCGGAGTGCGACGAGCTCGGGGAGACGGCCACCATGAAGTCCCCGGCGGCGTCCGCTGATTTCAGCGATGCCATAACGGAACTGGAGGATGCTTTTTCCAGGCAGGTGAAATCCCTGGCGGAATCCATCGACGACGCGCTGAACTGCCGCAGCCTGCACTCGGATGAACTCCAGAGCGCGGAGCAGGTCAGGAGCCGGGAGATGGAGAGGGAGAGCTGTGCCCCGAGCAAACCGGCCATCCACAATGTGGATCACAGGAAGCTGGACGAGATGACGGCGTCCTACAGCGACGTCACCTTGTACATCGACGAGGAGGAGCTGTCCCCACCCCTGCCGCTCTCCCAGTCCGTGGACAGACCGTCCAGCACGGAGTCGGACTTGAGGCTCCGCTCCGTGAACTCTTCCCAAGAGTACTGGTCCATGACCCACAAAGATGATAAGATAGACACTGATACGAGCTGCAGGAGTACCCCATCACTGGAGTGTCAGGAGCAGAGGATGAGGATGGATCACCTCCCTCTGCTCACTATCGAGCCGCCCAGTGACAGTTCCGTGGACTTGAGCGATCGCTCGGAGAGGGGCTCGTTAAAGAGACAGAACGCCTATGACCGAGGCATCACCAGCCAGCAAGGCAGCCCTAAACATATCCCTCACAGCATTCCTGCCAAGATCATCACCAGGGAGGAGCAGGAGGCCAGGCACAGGGCTAGGCCCATAGACAGTCACTTGGCCATCAATGGCACGGCAAACAGGCAAAGCAAATCAGAGTCCGATTACTCTGATGGAGACAACGACAGCATCAACAGCACTTCCAACTCCAATGATACAATAAATTGCAGCTCAGAATCCTCTTCTAGGGACAGCCTAAGGGAGCAAACCTTGAGCAAACAAACCTACCACAAAGAGACTCGCAACAGCTGGGATTCCCCTGCCTTCAGTAACGATGTTATCAGGAAACGCCATTATAGGATTGGGCTGAATCTTTTTAACAAGTAAGTACAGCAGTTCCTGCCTTCCTCTCTGTGCCACTGAGGATGAACCAGGAATATTTTTCTTGTATCAGGTAAGGTAAGACTGGTGTCTGGTACTGACCTTTCAGTGAGTAAACAAGGTACTTGTGGTGATTGTTCTTGTTCAAGTTTAAGCTGATGTCTTCATAGTTTAACAGCTTCAGGAAAAAAAGAAAAAATATAATTATGTGTATAGGAATGGTAGTAAATAATAAAAGATTAATCCAACTCCTTTCTTGGGGAAAGATACGGTGGCTTGATCCTGATCCATTTTTTGGTGTTATGTTATAAAAAATTCAAATTTCTTCCTGCCCTAATCATGTAGGTGGTGTAAAACTCATCAGATGGGAATTAGAAACAGCATGCAGCATATGATGAGTTTCCTGTTTAGCACTGGCAGGACCTGGAATTTGCTCAGTAGATTTCATTAAAACTGTGATGCTAAAAGCCAATGCACTGAATATTTTTTATACTAAATGAATGATTATTATTTATCATGAAACTATCACAAAATCTGTATTTCTGCCTATGACTGATAGCTCCCCTGTGTTTTCCCTGTGGCTTGAGTGATTTCAGGCCTCCTTCTCAGGTAGCAGTGCTTTGATGTGTTTGGATTGATAGGTTGGTGGTTCCTCATGTATTTGTTGTAGCATTGCAGACAAAACTTTTTGGTACCATCACATAAGCTGTGTGTTACAGCCCCTAGTTTGGCTGTAAACACTTTCAGGTTTAGCTTTTAATCTTTGTGAAAATGCCTTTCTGGGAGCTTCCAACCAATTGAAATTATTGAAGTCATAGGGTCACTGCTTGTGAAGTTGAATGGGTAGGAAAATACACCAATTAGCTCTTTTTTTGGAAGATTTGAAAATAACATCCTTGGCAGGGCGGGTGGGGAGGAAGGTGTTGGTGCTGTTGGCTGACATTTAACACTCAGTGTTTGCCTGGGTTTTGCACGGCAATTAAGCCTCGAGCAGTCATGCTCAGTGAGCCTCAGGCTTGGTAGGAGTCTTTTGAGTCAGCTGCAGAAGGGTGTAGGGAAAAAGTGAATGGAAAAAGTGCTCAGGCAGTAGGCAGGGGTGCATGAGAGCATTGGAAGCTGTCAGGTGCTGCTAGTGACACATCAGTAGGAGGCTGAAAGTGAAAAATAAACATCAGGAACAGACAGGAATAGAGGCAGCTGTTTGAAACAGATCGAAGTGACCTTGCTGCATGGACTTGCACAGAGATAAACCTGATTTCTGTATTGTTGTGAGGTGATGTGCAGCTCCTCAGCAGTGAGTGCTGCAGGACAGGACTCTGCAGAACTGCAGGCAGCACCTCAGAGTGGCATCTTTTGCTCTGTGTGATTTCCTTTTCCCCACTGCATTTTACCTCCAGCGTTGAAAGCGAACTGAAGGTTGTCATTACTTTCTGCTGAGTCAATGTGATTCTATTGATTTCTCAGACAGTCCCCAAATATCCCACATTGGGTTTGGATTGTGACCCTTCAAGTCTGAGGACTGTGACATTTTCCTTAATGTGCAGTGTCAGGTATTGAACTATCATAGAGTGTGGTGGTGCATAAGTCTGTAAATTCTGTTGAAAAGGGAGCTGGAGAGCCTTCAAAGCTTTATTCTTGTGAAAGCTCAGGAGTCTCTAGAGAATGCATCAAGTGGGTGGTTACAAATTGCATCTTGAGGTGAGTGGTCAGTGCAGTGGTCAGGTCAATGCAGCAGAGTCACTTCACTGTCTTTTCACCACATTGTCTTCACAACACATTTATGGTCATAAAACGAAGGAGCAGTGGGAGGGTTGGCAGCAGCTCCTGGGAGGATGTGTGCTCCACCCAGGAGGAAGCACTGAAAGGAGTGCCTTTGAACTTACCTAGTACAAAAAGGCAAGTTTTTTTCCAAATGTCTGCATCTACCGGAGGAAATTTTAGGGATGTCTTTGACAAGGAGTTCAGGTTAATTTCACCGTGTCTTTGAAATCTTCCTTGCAAATTAAGATCCCAAGCCTTAATTAACAAATGTCCTTTCTTTGTAGTACATGAAGCTTGGCTGAAATGCAATGAATTAAGAACCTTAAAGAAGTGTATGAATTGTAGCAAATATTTCTGCTTTGTTCAGTAGAAGTGCTACAGGGATGAAGATTTTAAAAGCACAGAAAGTCACTATCATCGCAGTGGAAATTTTAGTTTTTAGCTTTTCTGGCTTTCCTATTTTAATACCAATTTTCAGAAGCCAAAGTACAGCTTTCTTATCAGAGGCTCTTTGTTAGGACAGGCAGTTATGGGTGGGGTAAAAGTTGAGCACAGCTGGTGGTCCAGTTCACTTAATCCCTGATAGATGCAAAACATCAGTAGCACAAAGCTCCCTGGAGAATGGAGAACACAGGGCCTTGGGAAAAAATTGTAGGTAATTGAAAATCACTTTTCTAGGAATGCTACTGGAAGGTGTCCCTGCCCATGGCAGAGGGTTTGGAATAAATCATCTTCAGGGTCCCTCCCAGCCCAAAGCATTGTGTGACTCCATGATTATCACTTGATCGCGGAATGATTTTTCAATTAACTTGGCCTGTAACTTCAATTTGGAACCTTAGTGTTGACTAAAACAGTGCACTTTTCAAAGATGTTTTGTAGTAACCAGTAAGCTAGGAGGTAAAGTATCCCCCCAAAGGAATGATTTCTGCCAAGGAAATTGCAACTGAGTCCCAGCTTCTGTGCCTTGCCGTGGCTCTGAATGGCAGCAGTGATTCCCCCTGGCAGTGGGCTGGCAGTGTGTGTTCCCATTCATTCCTCCCCAAAGGAAGGGTTGCAGGTGCATGCCCAGAGTGCAGCAGCTCCCAGGGAGCCTTGGGCAGGCCAGCTGTGTTGAATTAGGCATTTTCTTCAGTGGAGCTGGAAAGGGATGTGGACTGGAAGAATTGCACTAGAAACCATTCCTCCCTCACAGGCAGAAGGAAAACACTACCTAGAAAGGTTTATTTTGCAGGCTGCAAATCCTGCCAATGCAAATCCAGCCTTTGAGACTGGTTTGCTTATAAACAAGGCTTCAAGAGGCCTTTTGACTGCTGCTTTAAAAAGAAAAACAAGGAGGAAAAAAAAATGAAAAAAAAGAGCTGTGATTTCATTCTCCTGTTTGTTTTGACTGCAGGCTGGAAATACCAGGTTTACCAGTTCCTGCACCCCATGCTGGTAGGATTTTCAGGTTCCATCCTGCTACTGATGCCCTCACTGATGGTTCTGAGAGATTAGAACTCTATGTTGAACCTCAGCAATGTGAGCAGACAGTGTCCTGCCCGTGGGTCAGCAGTGCAGGGCTGGCGTTCTGTGCACGTGGATTGCCACACAGCCTTGTGCCA
This sequence comes from Phylloscopus whistleri, assembly GCA_017589585.1. Lineage (NCBI taxonomy): Eukaryota > Metazoa > Chordata > Aves > Passeriformes > Phylloscopidae > Phylloscopus > Phylloscopus whistleri. The sequence goes on along the minus strand of JADMLD010000682.1, from coordinate 6,714,181 downwards.
CCAGGGAGGTGACAGCTCTGGGTCCCTGCCAGGGGTCTGTGGCTGCCAGGTGTGTTTGTTGCTAACACTGCCCGGGGTTACTGTGTCCCCTGCCCGCGGTGTCACACCCGGCAGGGCCAGGGCCAGGGCAGTGCCTGCTCAGCACTCCAAACACCTTCTGTGCTAACACAGCAGAGTCAGCAAACATCAGAGGACATCAGAGAGGTTTGAAAACTTGTTGCAGCTGTGCCTGGTGTTGTGAAAGATGGGAGATAAGGGTTGGCATTGCTTAGACTCAGTTTTTAATCTGGCAGAGCCTGGAGTCATGTTTAGTGTCTCCTTTGGGATATCAGCTGTTGGAAGGCACTGTAAATGGTCCTCCCATCTGGCAGGCTTCCCGTGGCATTGTGTTCCTTGCCATGGCAGCCAGTCTTGCTGGTGCTGATTGCTGACATTGCTGGTGAGGAGAGGCTGCAAAGTGCAGCTCAGGGGCTGTTTCACTGCTCTCAGCTTGGTGCCAGGGCATAGTTGAGGCTTTACATCCTAATCCTACATGTACTTCTTGGGAGTACATGAATGTGACACCACTTTCCAGTGCTAGAACAGAGCCTGGGCCAGCAATAATTTTACAGTAAGTTTTCCCAGATGCCTTTCACCTCCCACCTCCCTTCTTTTGTCCTCTTTTCCTCCCTGGAAAGGGCAGTGACAGATGGAGAACTGTTCCCCACGTGCCCTCAGTGCATTGCAATGCTCTGTGCTGAAGAGTTTGCTGGAGCTCCTTTTATAACAGGCCATTATCAAGGTTCCTGCTATTCCAAAGTTCTCCCAAAGGATTTATTGACAGAGATAAAAAGGCTTGAGTATCTGTTTGCAATATGCAATGATGTATCATCTTTAGCCCAGAAAGCCCTACTGGCTTCCTTTATTGCACGATGGGGATGATTTTATTCCAATTTAAAACCCACTGTTGATGTGAATTGGATACTAATTCCAAGAGCAGACTTTTTCTAACATTTCTAGATTCCCTGGAATATTAATTTAAGAAGGTTTTTGTTTTACTAAGCAGATATGAGAGGAATTTGCTGAGTGCTGGTAGGATTATACCAAATACAATATTACAAATTACAGTATCTAGATAAATTCTTGTTGGAAATCTGAGGCACACAATAATAATATTTATGAGAAGGCACATTTTTCATTTTCCATGAAAGCAGCTTTAACTGTTCAACAGAGGTATAAGGTTTCCATCATTTTCCATCTCCAGGTAGAGACTGAAGGTAATTTTCAAAATTAAATTTATAAATAAATAGGAATCAGAATACCTAATATGTAGCTATTTGGATTCCTATGTACTGTTACACTCAGAAAGTGCTGCAAGCTTGGTTTCTATTTGGTATCCTTAAAAGTTGCCAAATGTTACTTGGTTTTTAAAGAATAGTTTTGCAAGTAGTCATTAATTTAACTTCTGTAATAAGTGCACTAATCTGGTGTTCTCAATTTACCCCCATCATGCTCATAATGAATTTCAGTTAGGATGCTGAACATACTTCCTGTATTGCTTAGAGCCAGTCTCATGACATCCATCCAGCACTCTGGTCTCTAAACACGTGCTTTTGGACTGGCCTCCTTTCAATTTGAATTTGAAAGCTTATTGGAAACATTTCTGATGACTTTAAACTTTGTAAATGCAGATTGAGTAGGAGGGAGAAAGTGTAAATCATACTGAGTTAGTTCTCTTTACCTTTGAACCGTTTATTTTATTTTGCCAGCTGATCCCTAATACCTTCAATGATTTTTTTGAATGATTTGATAGGAGGAGGAAGGGGGAGAGGAGAGGCTTGGCCAGGATTTCACAACAGAGCCATTTGCTGTCCTCGTGTGTGTGCTGAGAGGGACTTTACTGTTGTTGCAACATCTGGAGTGCAGATTATTCAGGCGCAGACGGTTCCAACAAAAATGAAAATCAAAGCGCTCCATGTAACTTGTCCTCTAACATGCCGAGGACTTAGTAAGAGGAGAAGAATGTTCTTAGTATGACTCTCATTATTTCTAAAAACATTTAGCCCTAAGTGAGAACACCCAAAGAAAAAAAAAAGCTTTGTGTGTTTTGCTTTGTTCTGTGCGTGTTTTATCTTTTCTCCCGGAGGAGCCATTTTTCCTCCGTTTTTTTTTCCAAAACAAGTGCTTTGATTAGCATAAATTACCTCCCATCCAAAGCAGCTGAAATGTAGAACCAATAGTAAATTGAAGCACTGGGTTCAAATATGGGCACGGGAATTCCTTTTTATTGCCATTAAAAGGCAATATAAACTTTCCCGAATGCTGGAAGCAAATGTGGCTTTGCTGGAAGCAGCAAGAGCTGAGCCTGAGTGGCCCTGGATCCCTGCAAGAGCCATTACCTCATCCCTGCCTCCAGCTCCGGCTGCCCTTAAACATTCCGGGCACACTCCTGCCTCCCTGCTACGTGCCAGGAATGGGAGCTGAGCTCTGACAATGCCTGCGTGCCTCCTCTTGGAAAATGAGCCCATGAATGGAGGAATTTCACCGCTGAGCAGCTCCCAGACAGCGGCTGATGGGACTCTGGGTGCCAGAATTGGAATTCTTTCTGTCTGAAAATCTCCAGTGGTCAAATTTTTAGAGTGACAAATGTGACCAGCTGCCTCTGCAGGAATGCAGGGGACAGGTGGAATAGGGACCTGGGAAAGCTGTGTAGGAAAAAGGGTTAAGGAAAAGGGAAGGTCCCATTAACTCTTTGTCAGTTCATATCTACTGACTGAATTGGGGTTTTCTAGGTCGCAAATGGCAAATCAGGAGATCTTTAAACTTGCACAAAAGGTATCCCTTTCAAAGGGAATGGGACTGTCAGAGTCTCCCATTTTTACTCAGCAGAGTTGCAGAACTTGAAGCTGCAGTGCTCCTGTTTGGTGTAACTGCGGTGAGGGTGTGGAAAGAGGATTTAGGGCAGGGACACGAGGAGACACAAAGACAGGGGCTGTTCCTTAATTTAAAGGACACAGTCATCCTAAAGTGTCGTTCCTGACAACACTTGCATAAACATGAGGGCAATACTCAGCCCTGGCACACAGTTCTGAGAGAGGCAGCCAGTTTTCCATATGGCCTGTCCCAAAGTGGAGTGTGCTTTGCCTTGCTGGCAGCTACAAACTCCTGTTCCTGCTCTCTGAGAAATGCAGTGGGGTCAGAGGAGGTGAGAACAACCTCACAGAGTGTTTTGGTCTGTTCATTTAACTCAGATATTTCCTTCTTACTGCCTTCTTTCTTGTGAGGAAGGGAGGAGAGAGGGGAACAAAAAAGCAGGCTGCCCACTGCCAAGAGAGGGAACGAGGAGGTAGGAAATGCTCTGGCAGGATGAATCAGGGCTGTTTCCACCAGCAAGGACATGTCCAGCTTCTGCAGAGCCAGTGCTTGGGGTGTGCCTCGTGTGCCTCTGCACTGTGCTGCCTGCTCTGTCCCTCAGGAATGATGCTTCTTACACAGGAAAATCCTTTTTCAGAAATAGCTTTAAACTCTATTTTCCCTGCTTTATTAGAATGAGCCAGACTTTCTGCTCAGGGGCCTTTAGGTGCCTTTGATACACTTTCTACCCTTTTATACACTTTTCACCCATTTATAATCAGCTCTGATTCAGGCAATACTTTTCAGACCAACCTAAACATCCAGTAGCAGTAATAATGTTCAGTGTATAATTTCCTAGCACCTCGTTAGGAAATGATGCCATAAAGAAACTGGTTGGTCAGGCAGAAAGTAATGGTAGAACCACGTAGGTCAGTTGCCCAATTTAATGAAAATACACATCTACAGAGCTTCCTCTCTTTATTTTGCTCCCCCACCAAACAGAACTGGGCACTGAGATCACTTCCTGGTGAATTCTTTCCTTAGTGGCATGAGTAGAAATTAACTTCTCATGGACAGAGGTTACTCCAGGTAATTTGGTGTGATTGCAAGTGTGCCCTGTCCTTCCCATCTGCGGTGGGAGGTCTTGAATGAACTTTAAATAATTAATATCCTAATGTGGGAGAAATCATCCCCACTGGGGGCAAACTGGAGTGCTCCTGCCCAAATCATTGGAATAACTATCTCCCCATTTCCATGAGATGCAGAGGGGAGAAATGTGCTCTTTCCTGGCTTGTTTTCCTGACCCTGGGATTTTTTTCTTGTAATTAGCAGAAGATGCAATTTACAGCCAGTTTTTCTTTCTCTTCCTTAAACAGTTGTGCAATTGAGAAAAGCACAGCTCAAGCTTCCCACTCAGTTTCTCTCATTTTCCTCCTCTCAATCCCCTTTGGCCTCGCTGTGCAGTGAACTCTGATGACTTGTTTTGGCACTAGTTTTGGTAGTATTTTAAGGATATTGGTTTGTTCCTTCCTAGCCAGAAGGTTTAAAATAGACCTAGGGATTCTCTTGGCTTCACTGCAGCAGCAGTGGGCTCTTCAGCAACAGCAAAGCAAGAAATACAACCACAGAAACAGAACTGAGCTGTGTGCCAGGCTAAGGAGAATGTTCAACTAGCTTGTTATTGCCAGCTTGGTCATTTAAAAATATTTAACTTCTTAAATGACTCGAAGAAAAGTCTTAGGTTCTTGCTTTAAAAAAGCCATCCCTGTTTTTTAATGTTGAAGTAACGTTTATTTTTGTGACAACTGTAAATATTTTCAAAATGAGATCGCTGGTATCAAAGGCAAGCAAGATTATTGTTTATTATTTTTTTTACAGAGGGCTGGCATCATAGCTGCATTAAACTCTCCACCCCTCACATGAAAAGATTTCTTTGGCAGCTGTATGTTTGTGAAGTGTTCCTGTTTGTAGTGGGTTTCTAACAGCCTCTAAGAAATGTTTGTACTTCTGGTTTGCTCGTTTTCAAATTGTCTCAGTTTCCCTGTGGCAGAGACAAGGAACCAACAAACGTAGGTGTGCCTCCAGAAATCCTGGAGTTTTGGAAGTTTCACCCAGCTTCTCACTCTCAGGCTGGCTTTGCCCCCTTGCCTCAGTCAGCTGTTAGAGCAGTGTGTTTGTGGTTATTGACACTGTTCATAAATCCCTGCTTCAATTCAGATGATCCTTCTGGCATTGCTGGGCATTGGAAATCTCCTGTGCTCCCTTGTTAATTAATGCTCTCATTTTACAGCTCTCTTAATGTCTGAGCTGTAAAAGGAAATACAAAGATTTCCTGTGGTTTTGGGAGTTTGTAAGCTTTACATGTTTAGCAAGTCAGAGATGGGCAAGGCTTTATTCACCTTTGTGCTGTGGTTTTGTAGCAGGTTTCTTTTTGAGGCAGTGCTTGTTATTTGTTCTCTCCTCTTGGCTGCTGTGGACACAGGCACTTCATCCACACTGTGGCTTGGATACTACAAATGATGGTGCAACTATGGGGAGAACTTGAATGGATTAAAAAAATAATCACAAAAACCAAACCAAACCACACCACCAAAAAAAAAGCCTACCAAAAAACCAAAACATAAAACAACAACAACAAGAAACAAAAAAGAAACCCAAACCACACAAAACACAAAACACAATTTTTGCACTAGTTCTGTTTGTCAAGAAGTCCCAAACCAGCACTAGGAATGGGAGAAGGGGCTGCTGCCAGTGCTGGCAGTGCCATGGAGTGCTCACCCAGCTCAGCACTGGCTTTGTCCTGCACCAGTAAAGCCAGGAGGCAGGGCATGCTAAGCCTGTGCTGATCCCTCTTACTAGCCAGAATCCAACTACAAGCTTTTCCTCTACCAGATTCACTTTTCAGAATCACAGCAGTGTTTTTGTAAAAGCAATATTCCCTAGAAGTGTAAAGATAACAGTTTGGATATGTTTAGGAAGTCAATCAGCTTTTACCCTTCCCCTCTTCAGTGGAGCTGTCTGTGCCTGGCTTTCCTGCCTTCTCAAGCTCTGGCAGGTCTTGAGCACTTCTGGATATGGCCAGTACTCTCCAAGAAATGAGCTTATTAAAATATACTGGCTTGATCTGTTATTTTGAAGTTTGCCTTTATCTCTCCATCAGGTTTTTTTTTTTTTCCTTAGAAGTCACTTTAAACCACCCTAAATGCCTTGTTATTAATCAGTTTCTGACAAGATACTTAGTCCTTTAATCAACCTCTGAGAATCTTATGGAAGTAATTTTGCACATCTTTTGGTGTTGATTTTTTCCTCTTCTTTCAGTAGATCCTTGTGATTTTTTTTGTTTGGTTGTTTCATTTTAGGTTGTTTTGTTGGTGTTTTTTTTGAGACAAGACGTTTTAAAACTTATTTTGGAAGCAACCTTGTAAATATCAAAAGTTCTCTAAATAAGTACATCATCAACTATGCAAGGTGTTAACGTTAGAGGGTTTATTTTGATATTAGTTAATGTATTCAAATCTGAAAATAACTGCTCTGCTTCTGCTGCTTCCTCCATTGCTATTTATAGTTTTCTTATCTTGTCTGTTATTGGTCTGTGTAATTAACAAGCCATCAGTGGGAATTTTCCTAATCACAAAAGACTCTAAGTTGAAGTACAAAATGGTCTGTGCCCAAGTGTGAGCAGACAGAAATGAGGAAAACCTCTCCAGGTGTCCTGTTCAATCCTGAGCCTCTCGTGTCCCAGTCCCTTCTGCACCCAGGCAGACACTTAGAAAAAGTCAGGGTTTGGTGAAAAGGAGGGTTTGTTCAGTTTAAAACAGCTGCCTTTGGCTGCTTGTGTTGTTCAAACCTGCCCTCCCCAAAGCCAGGCAGATACCTGGTGTGAAAAAACACCTTGGGAAGGAGCAAATGAGTTCTTGGGGGTTTGCTGGAGGTCAGCACCTCAACCTTCACATCCTCTTGGTGCATTAGGGAGCAACTCCTTCCCACTTGGTGGTGTTTGAAATTTCTGGTGTTGGAGATGACTTAAATTTCCATTATCCTATTTAGTTCTTCAGTTTCTGTGACTTTGAAAGGAGACAAAATGCTGCTTGTTAAAGGCAGAAAGGGAAGGCCCCCTTGAGTACATTTTTCTCTGAACCTATTGTTAACTCCACCTTTGAAGTAAAATTTCCTTGGAAATGCAGCACTTCAGAACACTCTGGAAGAGTCATCATTTTCTGGTAAGTACCTTTCCTGGTGAATAAGATAATGTCTCACCTAGTGGGAGGTGGGAAGGAGCTTAAAAAACAATAAACTCCTGAACCTCCCTTACTTACAAGGTGGTTGATCAAACAGGGAAGGAGCAGCCTTCATTCTTACAGCTTGGGTGTTATTTCCATATTATTGCTGCCAGGTTACAGCTTTTGTAACAAACTGGACTACTTTAAAATAATCCTAGACTGCTTTCAAATAACCCCAGACAGCAAAACTCCCTGGTATTTCACTCCAGTGTGAGGAGAGTGTCCATGGGAAAAGAGCTATTGGCTTCCAGTGTTTTGTAAATGGATTTTTAACTCTCTTTTGGACACTCACCCAGCCTGGTTTGAAGGTATTTGAATCAAGTGACTTCATACTACCAAACCAGAGACAAAGCTTCTTAGGTGAAAAAGCAGGCCCTGACTTATGCAAAATTATACAACCAGAGGGGGGTGATGAAAAATAAATTATTTCATCTTTGTCATGATGTTAAATGTTCAGGCTTATGCAGGTGGTAGGAATTCAAGTTGGTTTTTAGTACAGTAAGTAATGATCCAGCATTTTCTATATGTCAAGTAAAGGTGATCTTTGGATTAAGCTGTGGGGTTTGAGTGCTGCTTTCTGCTTTGACAGTCACTGGAGAGGAGCTCGCCTGGGTTTGTATCACTCTGAATTTACTGGACAAATGTAGCTCACTAACAAGGGGGATGGAGACAACTATTCCTGTTTTTGTTGGATGCTGTGAATTTAAATTTAGAAAGATTAAGGATTCTGAAATACAGTTTAAAAGCATGTGAATATAGCAATTACATTACTTACAGAAAAGGGACTTCTTAGTATGAAGGAGATTAACTTTAGAAGATGACCGTGTGTGTAATCTTATTTCAGATGAAAAGAGCCACAAAGCCTGATGCAAGAAATTGAGATTTGAGAACTCCCTTTTGATTAAATTATATATATTTCTCTGATCTGTCTAATTCTTAAATAGGGTATTAAGTGTATAATAATGAAGTATAAAAGAGTAGGAGAACTGAATGATGATGTATTTAGCAATGTTATTTGCAATTAAAACCCTGGGGAAGGGTTATGGTTGTGTGATCAACCTTCTACAAAAATAGCACGGTCACCTTGTCCTCTCAGATTGATTTTGCTTGCCTTAAAGGAAATATCTTTTAGGTCATCCAGCAAGCTGCAAACCACCCACTCTTACAGGTGGACATTACAGCATAATTCTTTACAAAAGAAAGCTGGTGATGGAATTACTGGTCCTGTAAAGATTCCCCGTGGATATTTTTGAAAGGAATGATGGTTTTCTGCTGTGTTGCACTGCTGGATGATGCAGTGCACGGTGTGTGCTGGAAGGGGGATTTTGCAGCACTTGAGAATAAAGCAGCATCTGTCTTTGTAAGCAATGTATTTTATTGCCAGCTCTGTCCCAACCCTCCTCCCCAGCACATACTTCTTAGTAAGTTAAAACGGGTAGCTTTGGTTTGCTTTGTTTTGGGAAGTGAAAGTGGTTACAGCTAAATGTGGAGCTGTATAAAGAGATGTAAAACACTGCAGAAAGTGGGAAGGTGCTTGTCTGAGGGAGGGAAATCTGGGCCAGTGGGTGTGTTACAGGAAAGAACTAAAAATCTCAATTAGGTGGGAACTACACCATTTTTAATTACTTCTTTTTGCTTGACTGACTGTGCTTTTCCCCCTTATTTTTTGTACTCTCAGCTTGCAAGTGACACCACTTCAGGTGTTTTTATTCATTAAGTTTAACTTTTGCCAGCAGGCAGCGGGGATGTCAGGGGAGCTCTTTGTTTCTTGTTTTTCAGCAGCAGCAGCAGCTTTTCAGTTCAGTTTCTGGAAGGTACCTCTCCCAGCAACAGGAGCTTTTGGTAGCTGGTGTTGGGCTTTGTTTCACTGGCAAGGGAGGCTGCATCCAGAGCTTCTCCTTGGGAAGGTTCTGGAGCAAGGAATGAGTAAAAACAGGCAAAGATGTCAGCTCATAACAGTGAGCAATGTATGCAGCTCCACATTCCTGAAGCTACACTAGCCCATCCTGCTGGGACATTGGTTAAAAGTGATTGAATATATTGACCAGAATAATTGGCAGAACCGCTGTGGAATTTTAATCGGATGTGATCAGGTGGAAAGGAAGGAAATTCATACTTCTGCACTGTCATTTCTCCTCAGAAAACCTGAAAAGGGAGTCCAGTACCTGATTGAGCGAGGATTTGTGCCGGACACTCCTGTCGGGGTTGCCCACTTCCTGCTGCAGAGGAAAGGGCTCAGCAGGCAGATGATCGGAGAATTCCTGGGAAATCGGCAGAAGCAGTTCAACAGGGATGTGTTAGAGTGAGTATGGTGTGGGGAGAGGGGAGCACTGCCCGTGGTGCTAAACCTGCTGTCTCCATGGTTCATTGAAACGCTGTTTAATTCCCTTCCCCATCCTTTTGTTGTTCCTGGGGGTCCTTAATTGTGCTAATTGCCTCCTTTTGACTCTGCACGTGTGCTTTACACCTTGGAATGGGAAAAGGGCTTTTGAAAGTGTAACTTGCAATAAAGGGAAGCCTGTGAGCATTATTGCAGAACTGATAATAATGTTTAGCTGAGGATTGGAAAGGGTGTGAGAAATACCAGGCTCGTTGTTTCATTGTGCTTTTGCATAAAAAGAAAAATATTAAAAGCAAGGGGAATAAATTACTTGCTGTTGATCTACACTGGCTTCAGTATTACTGGAAAAAAATATGAGCTACTGTAATTTGTCATTGTATATCTATACATTTAAGAGAAAGCTTTTAAAAGTGGATAGTGCTTTCTGTGGTTTCTGCATTACAGTGCTATTACTTGCAGTGATTCATGTCTGGTCATTTCAAAACTAAAAGCTTAGCTTAAAGGAAATTTATAAGCCTCTGATTTTAAAGCAGTCTTTAAACAAAGTATTAGAATGACATAGTTCATGTTGCTGATTATATTAAAATAGTTCCCTTTTATTTTTTGTCAGCACTGTATTTTCAGAGCAGGAAAGTAATTATTTCTCCATAAATGTTAACTGAAAGTCATGGCAAATGATGAGGAGATGAGAATTACAGTAATAATAAGAGAGTATCCAAACAAGGTTATTTTTTTTCTCTGCATTTAAGAACGTTCCTAGACACAGAGCCATTTGGTACAGATTATTGTGCCTGCTGCAGGCTGTCTGAGATATGATATTTTGAGCAGTATAAACTATTTATTATTGATGGAGGCATTGTGATAGTTGATTGGCCTGGAAGCACAGAACTAATAATTATTTGTGGCAGTGGTACATCACTTACAACGGTCAGATATTTGTCATTCCAGCAGCTCTTCTGTTAAAAAACACAAGGGTCTGCTCACATCTGCCCATTCTCATTGATCTGTTATTTTCAACCTTCCTTCACAGCTTACCTGCAATTATTGCAATTGCTGCTGAAGTTTAAAAAACAATTCCATGAATCTCTGTCAGATGGAAAATCGAAAAGTTTTTCTGTTTCAAAATCTTCCCTTTGGTACTGTGTTGTTAGAAATGAAGAGACACGATGTGAATCTGTTTTTGTCCTAGCTGTGTGGTGGATGAGATGGACTTCTCCACAATGGAGCTGGATGAAGCACTCAGGAAATTTCAGGCCCACATCCGTGTCCAAGGAGAAGCCCAGAAAGTGGAGCGGCTCATTGAAGCTTTCAGGTAGGATGTGAAATAAATCCCTCAGAAACCTGCTGCTTTGCAGTCAGACTGCAGAACTGGGGAACTTGGGCTTATCCAAGTTGCTTTCCTGATTATTTTCAGTGTCCTCATGAGCTACAAACACTTTCAAATATGTCTTGTTTGGGGGCGGGTTGCTAAGTATGGAATAGGAAATTTCATTTGCTGGTGTTTGTTCGTGTGTGGCATTTGTATTAATAGAACTTTCTCAGAAGTTCTTTCTGGCATCAGTTGAAAAGATACTCAAGGATTTTTGAACCTCTCTAAGAATGTATTTGGATTTAGCAGTTTATATGAGTGGAATTATAAGCCCATGCACTTTTTAGGGTAGGCATGCTCCTACCTTTTCATTAAACACTTCAACAACAGTGGGAGGAAGAGGAGTCACTGACCAGTACTGACACAGGTGTATCCAGGGCAGGATAAGGTGGAAATCACCACATGGCAGTAAGCCAGAATCAATGCTGTGTTCTTACCTGGTGTTGGGGTATTAACCACTAAAAAAAATAGGATATGGAAGTTATTGTAGTAAGTGAAGTTAGAGTGGAAGTAGGAACAAACTCCTTGCACACTCAAGGATTGCCTTATGAAAATGTGTCTGGAAAGGGAACAGACAGTAGCTTGCTGAGGCTCTGGAATGCAGCAGGTGGGTGATTTGGTGAATGTGAGCAGCACCTCCCAGCCCTGACAGCCTCCCCTGGTGTTCCCAGCCAGCGTTACTGCATCTGCAACCCGGGCGTGGTGCGGCAGTTCCGCAACCCCGACACCATCTTCATCCTGGCCTTCGCCATCATCCTGCTCAACACCGACATGTACAGCCCCAACGTCAAACCCGAGCGCAAGATGAAGCTGGAGGACTTCATCAAGAACCTCAGGGGTAAGAGACCCTAAGGGCAAAGCTCCTCAGAGCTTTTCCCTGTCACTGTCCTTGCAGGGACACTCTGTGTCTCCTGGGGAAGGCTTCATGCTGCTGTCACCTGACTGCCATTTGGACAGGCTTCAGCCATTTCTGTAACAACAAAACCGGAATGAATTGTGTAATATTTTGTCATTTTTATCTCCTCTTCCTTGAGTGGATGGATGTATTGTCAGGACCTTTCATTTTAGGACCAGTAAAACCAAAATATTTGTGGTGTTCTGGAATTTCGGATCTTGAGAATGAAAGTCCTGCTTGGTGATTTTATTCCCTAAGATTGATATAAGGCAGCAATGAACAACCTGTGCTTAGCAGATGTTTCAGCTTAGCAAAGTTTAAGTTAGTGCTGAGATTTTATTGTAAAATCCACAAATACTCCAAAGGCCTGATGTGCATCTCCTGGCATAATGCTGCAGTCACATTTGTGGAATTAGACACAGTACATTCTCTCTGAGCTCCAGCAAGCATGCCAGCAATTCTTGTTATTGCAGGCATTTCTCTAACAGGCTACCTTGCTGCAGCTGTGAATCACAAAGGGTGGGCTGTGGAAGGCCTGGCCTTGTGGCACAGAACAGAGGTGGTTTTGCTTGCTTCTGTCTGCAAAGAAATTGTATTTTATCACTGTATTTTTTATGGGAGGAGTTGTTGCACCGGGTGACAGAATAATCTATCTTTGCTTCTGAATGGGAGATAAGAGTTTATTGCTTTAAAACCTGTTTAAAAAAGATACATGCCTCTCCCTGTCCCCAGAAAATCCAGCTTTAAGTCACTTAGTGAAATTGGACTCCTTCCACTGCTATTAAAAATTCAGGTTCAGGCATTCAAGACAGTGTGGCATTTGTTAGAATGCCATGCCAATGATAATCACACAGTGCTAAACAATAATATTGGATCTGGGCTATTTTGTTGATTTGGTTTTTTCCAGAGTAAACTAGTTCTTTTTGAAATCTTACAGGAAATATTGGTTAAATTAACTTTACTGCATTCATAAGGTTCTCACATAGGAAATTATTTCATAAACAGCACTGAGTAATATTGAGACAGAGGCAAAATGAAATAGTTCTTCTGCTTCCTCCTAGGGGTGTATTCCTAGGAGAATGTCATACAGAGGTTTTAGTGTCTAAAGAGGAATTTAACTCATTGTAGCTTTAATACCAAACAGAGGAAATGTGAAAGAAAAAAATGCCATACAGGAAATCAGCTTTTTATGTCTCAGTTTTATGTGAGAGTTTATCCCCAAAAAATCCCCAAATATGGGTGATTCCCATCAATGTCTTGATGTATGGGCAGTGAGCTTCTGGACCAAAATCAGTGCTTAAATCATGTTCACACTACTTCTGTCTGGCTGAGGCAGCACAGGGACACACAGGGAGGAGCTGGCTGGCAGCTGGGAAAAACCACACAAACATCTGCAGCGCTGGGAGGGCAGGAAGACAGAGAGTGCTCAGGTTTTTATCCTGTGCCAGTGTGGGTCAGGTCCCTGCTAACAGCAGCTTGGAACAGAGGGTGCCCAGGTTTTTATCCTCCAGTGTGGGTCAGGTTTTTATCCTCCCCAGTGTGGGTCAGGTCTCTGCTAACAGCAGCTTGGAACAGAGAGTGCCCAGTTTTTGTCCTGTGCCAGTGTGGGTCAGGTCCCTGCTAACAGCAGCTTGGAACAGAGAGTGCCCAGGTTTTTATCCTGTGCCAGTGTGGGTCAGGGTTTTATCCTGTGCCAGTGTGGGTCAGGTTTTTATCCTCCTCCAGTGTGGGTCAGGTCCCTGCTAACAGCAGCTTGGAACAGAGAGTGCCCAGGTTTTTATCCTGTGCCAGTTTGGGTCAGGTTTTTATCCTCCCCAGAGTGGGTCAGGTTCCTGCTAACAGCAGCTTGGAACAGAGAGTGCCCAGGTTTTTATCCTCCTCAGTGTGGGTCAGGTTTTTATCCTCCTCCAGTGTGGGTCAGGTCCCTGCTAACAGCAGCTTGGAACAGAGAGTACCCAGGTTTTTATCCTCCTTCAGTGTGGGTCAGGGTTTTATCCTGTGCCAGTGTGGGTCAGGTTTTTATCCTCCCCAGAGTGGGTCAGGTTCCTGCTAACAGCAGCTTGGAACAGAGAGTGCCCAGGTTTTTATCCTCCTCAGTGTGGGTCAGGTTTTTATCCTCCCCAGAGTGGGTCAGGTCCCTGCTAACAGCAGCTTGGAACAGAGAGTACCCAGGTTTTTATCCTTCAGTGTGGGTCAGGTTTTTATCCTCCCCAGAGTGGGTCAGGTCCCTGCTAACAGCAGCTTGGCCCCGCAGGGGTGGATGATGGGGAGGACATCCCGCGGGAGATGCTGATCGGGATCTACGAGCGCATCCGCAAGCGCGAGCTGAAGACCAACGAGGACCACGTGTCCCAGGTGCAGAAGGTGGAGAAGCTCATCGTGGGCAAGAAACCGGTGAGTGCCCTCTGCTCTGCCATGGAGCTCTGCTGCCCCCAGTACAGACTGGTCCATGAATGGCAAGGGGCAGAAACTGTCAAAATAATTCCCTGTAAGGTTCGCTTAAATTCTGGAGCATCCGTGCAGATGAATTTTGTTTTTGCAGTTATGGGTGACGTGATGATAGGAGTCTTAAAATCCTTTACTGTGAAGCTTTACAATTCTGAAATATCTGAATTTTAGGCAGTTCTCTTGTTTATTTCCTAAAGAATCAAATTGCTTTGTTTATGTGATACTGCAGAGAACTGTGTTTCAAACTTCACACTGTCAGTTACGGCTCCATAATTTACAAGAGTAACAGAGAAGTTCTGTTCACATCAGCATCTTTGTCACCTGCTCAGCTGCCTCCAAGCTGGCACTTGTAAGGGGTCATGGGGTCATTTTATCTCAGGACAGATCTGGAAATCAGGTCCCAGGGATTCTGGTGCTGGGTTTGAGCATCCAAAGATAGGATTGTTGCGGGAAAAGTCCTGAAATATTTTGCTATATAAGTGAATCCTCAAAGCATCTGTTGGAAAAGGAGAGAGAAAAGAAAGGCCACAGCATTTTGCCTCTGATTAAGGAGCACAGAGGTTTTAAGACCAGTGTCTTCCATGCTAGAAAAGGTAACTAATGTGGAGAGGGACCAGTGGATGCTCAGCCTTCCTGAATTCCAACCTTCATGTCAATAGTCATAAAGACAGCCCAGAACAAAGCCAAAAAACCCTAGACTTGCATGGTTTTGAAGCCACGTATGCTTTCATCAGCTGGCTTTTATCAGCTCCAGGGAACTTCACTGCAGCAGGGTCTGATGGGCTGGGGGATTTGTTCTTGAGGAAAAGAATGTGGATCTCAAGATTCTCCCTGTTGCTGTTCAAGGGCTTTGAATTGTAATCTCTTCTCAGACAAGCCTTAGTCAGAGGGTGGGGGAAGGGAGTAAGGCACCACCAAAAATCTAATTTTGGTCTGTTTCTAGTAAAGAACGTGCTAAGGAGATCTCTTTGGAGAAGCAGCAGAAAGAAAGCAAAACTTTTATAAAACCTTGTACCTATTTTTGAGAAGAAGGGAAATAAATATTCTGAAGTCAGTATTCAGGCACTTAATATGAAACTTTGTTTCTGTAATTGGGGATTTAGGTTTATATATAGTCTTCTGTGGGAGATGGGTTTTTTCCATGTTTCTTTTTTTATCCAGACATGTGGCAATTCAAATCCTAAAACTAATCCTGACCTTGTAAATTCAATGGGATTAAGAAAACAATGCCCTTGGTGGAGTCCTAGCTTGAAGGATTCTTCTGGTGGGAGACTTTTTAACTGTGTGCAAGGAAATTAGGGAAACAGGCAAGAGTCTTTATTGATAGCTCTATTTGTTTTTACTTTATAGGCATTTAGTCATAGTCAGAGCGTGCCATGTTTACTTGCTATGATACAGTTCTGTGTTTCTCTGAAGTTTAATCAACTTGTATGTGTCTTTCTACTGTAGATCGGATCTCTGCACCATGGACTTGGTTGTGTAGGTATTTCTCTCCTACTCCTTCAAAATTTATACTCATTGTAACTGGCAGCATTTTCCTAAACTGGAAATAAGACATTCTGTTACATTTTAAATTTTTAAATTACTGATGTTCTTTCAGGCAATGTTTTCTTTGTGTTACAGTAAAAACTCTCCAAAGTATAAAGATTTTCATAAAAATGTATTTCCCAGAGACTGCTTAATTGCCAAGGATCTTCTAGACCTTTTTAATACACTCTTTATTTATTTGAAATATTATTATCACTGTAGAAATTAGCCAGTGAAGAATAAACAAATAATTAAAATCACGTTTTGCTCCTCACCTTTCCACCTGGGCTGGGGTGTGTTTATTCTTTCTGGTCCATTTGAGAATTGGATGATACTCTGGAAAGATACTGCCAGTTAAAGTTCACTTCTGAATGGTGGATGAACATTGAAAATATTGATTCCAGATGTAAATTATAGGCATGGTCAGTAATAAAGCTGAAACTGTTCTTGTAATGCAGCAGTTTATGGATTTCTTTTGCTGTTGTTAACGAGATCTCATCATTTGCATTTGAAAGAAGTTGAGTCTCACTCAGCAGCTTCAGAGATACCTTCAGCAGACATTTCCAATAAGAAAATGGAAACTCAGTCTTGATTTTCTTGCTGGCTTGAGAAAATAAGACAGAGTGAAAATACATTTGCTTTGTCCTGATGTCACCATTTTCTTGGTATCGGGGAATGAACAAATTGAATGAACTCGGTGGCTGACAAAAAGTAACCTACAGCATCTCAGAGAAGCTAAACTTGCTTTGCATCCTTTCTTCTGATAATAAAAATGCTTGTGGAAGCAGGCAGCCCTTGCTTTGAGCTTCCACTCAGGTTAATCTCAAGTTCTTCCACATTTCTATCATTTCACAAAATAAAACTCTATCCCCAGTAGAGCTTCCATCCTGTACGGGGTGCAGGCTGTTAGAGAGCATTTTAGAGAAGAGCTTGGATGAAGTTTAAATGTTCTGCAAGTTTGTGGCATAAACTCCTTATGTTCCTCTTGTTGGTCCTTTGATGAAAAGTTCTAATGGGCTTAGAGGCAAAAATATTTGAAATATTAAAGAAAAAGGATTCTGTGTATAAAAAATGCTCTTTCTTGGCTAAATGTTGTTGTATGAATTATGAATTTTTGTATTATTGCAGGTGCTCTCTCTCCCCCACCGGAGGCTTGTTTGCTACTGTAGGCTGTTTGAAGTTCCAGATCCAAATAAACCTCAGAAGCTTGGATTGCACCAACGAGAAATATTTTTATTTAATGATCTTCTAGTGGTATGTATTTCCAGGCAGAGAGAATGAGGCATTCAGAATCATATCTCCATGAAATCACAGATGAAGTCCATGAGCATTCCTAAAAATAAATATCTGCTACCCTGGATTCCAACAATCCTGGGATGATGAAGAGATTTATATCTTAATTTTTTAAAATGTGTATAATTTGCTTTTAAACTGAAGTCTTTTATTGATGGCTACACTCTGTAAGAAGGTATTTGGTGCAGTAGCTTTTACTGTAGAGGAAAAAACCTCACCTCCAGTTCACCCATTGCCCTAAAGGATAAACAGAGACATTATTTATTCCATGAATAATGAATTCAAGGTACTTGTGGAAAACCGAAATTACATCCTACTCTGTATTCCCCAGATGTTCTATAAACCAGATCTGCTTGTGCATTGAAATAGGAATAGGATTTGTTGAAATAGATTTTACAGTTGACTTTAGTTTTTAGTGTGCACTTACCCTCACAGACTTTAACTTGACCCAGTCTTTTGAAAAGCAGACACACAGAACTCAGGACAGCTTGGAATTATTTGGTTGATTTACTCTTAAAAATAGGGAAATTTGTTGCACTCCATTTGGAATGCACTTGGCTGTTACCTGAGAACTACACTAAATACTTCATATTTTGTCAAGAAAAAGACACACCTTATCTACCTAGTTTTATTGTGTGTGGTTTTTTACTACAATACCTGCAGACCTTAAAAACAGGAATTAAATAAAAAACATTAATCCTTCTGCTTCTGAGTGTAACCTAGGAGTTGTAAATGGGAGCTTGAGTGGAAACTGATGGAACATTGTTTTCTGCTATTTTTTATTACTTACTCAGATATCAGTATGTTTGGGGAATAATATAGACCAAATTTGTCAGTGTGGTGGCACCTAAATTTGGGGGCTTAAGGATAACTTAAATGTATTTTCACCTAAATGTTGGGGTAAGGATAACTTAAATGTATTTTCATTTTTTGCTAGCACAGAAAGGATGCACGGTTATTTTTGGTTTTGGAATTTTAAGAAGTAGAGTTGTGGAGGAGAGAGAACACAAAGGCTTTGTGTCTGGATAAAATATTAACCCTTCTGCTTTAGAGAGATGATGCTGCAGAGCTTTGGTTTTTTCAGTAGCAGCAGATTAAATACAGCATTTGCATTTAAAAAATAACAAGTGCATTTTTTCTGACAGATTTATAACTTTCTTTTAAATAAAATGTTTTCTCTTCTGGTGTTTCTTCAGAGCAGTGATTTTCCACAGGCACATTTGGTAGAAGGAATATTTCACTTTGTTTCTCTGATGCCTTTCAGGTGACCAAGATTTTTCAGAAGAAGAAGAACTCTGTTACGTACAGTTTTCGACAGTCCTTTTCCCTCTATGGAATGCAAGTTCTTCTCTTTGAGAACCAGTGTGAGTATTTCCTCTCTTTAGAGGACCACTTTGTTCATAAATAAAACAAAAATGGTGCAAGTGAAAGGGATGGACAGGACTTGGTTCTGAGTTTAGGAATAAAATTGCTCTGGATTTAACTTGGTTCTGAAGTTTTAAAACAAGATGCTGTCAGTATAGAAAATTGAGTTTTTTGGTTGTAGTCAGAAACCAAATCTTCCCATATGTGTTTGTGATTGCTTGTAAAGAATAAAAGGATTGTCAAGAAACAAACACATCTGTTGTTGAGTCAGTGGTGCAGTTAGCTGCGAGTGATAATAAATAATGACTCTAACAATGATATCTGTAATTCAAAACACAATTTATTTTCCTGATTTATGGCTTAATGTTTATGCCATAAAGATAATGTACGCTACCTCAAATTTAAATACAAAGCATAAACTTTCATTTTCTGACACCTCTTGTTTATGTCTCTTACAGTCTGCATCAATCCAATATTCTTTTTATCTTTAGTGCTTCTTAGCAGACTAAAACCCAAATAATTTGCTAAAATCCTGCTTCTAAGCCCAAATGCAGCATCAATAGTGACAGCAGAGCAGAGCTGTTTGTGTGGTACATAGGGAGGCAGCCTGACTGAATTGATGGTTTGTGAGCAAACCTTCACCCCCTGATAAATTGGGTACAGCCCAGGGTGAGCTGCAGCAGTTCCTGTGCATTTATGATGTGGAAGGTTCTTAGTTTTGCCTTCTCCTTGAGAATGTGCTCCCTAAAAATCCATTGCTGTTACTGAGTCAAAGCCTCTGGAGGTTTCCAAAGGGAAGGTTTTGCAGAGCTCACAGCAGCTCTGTAGCCCACAGATTATTTCTGTGCTTACACATGCATTCTCTCTCTTGTGAATACATTATTAAATATAAATGATATAAAATTCAGTTTTGGAGGGGAAGTCCAAACACATATATCCTGGATTCTACTAAAAATAGAAGGATTTATAATTCTCCGATGCCATGTTAAATAAAATAATTTAAAAAATAGAAGCATGCTAAGTGAAAAACACTAACCAAATAAATTTAAAAATATCTGTAGTGAAACAAGAGGTAAAGGACTGGATTTCTCCCAGTGAACTGGAGGCATTTTAACTGAGGCACTGCAGGAGCAGTGAGCTTTTGAGGCTTCTGAGTTGAATTCACTGCAGTGAATTCAGTGAATCAGTGAACAGGCTGTACTCCAATATTGGTGCCTCTTAGGTGGGATGCACAATTTTCCAGTTGGGAAAGAGAAGTATTTGTCCCCTTTGATTTGTAAAATTCAATGTTCTTGGTCTCCCTTGTCCCCAGCAAGCTTTGGGCTGTTCTGGCCAGAGCCACAGTAACTCTGCGTGGAGCAGCTGTTCCCTGGTTTCAAGGGAATAAAAGTCAGTGTTGCTAAAGCAGAAGGAACAAAAATATTGGTTTGGCTGCTGGTGAGGTTGAACAAATGACTGGCACTGGTGATAGAAGAATTGACTTTTAATGATAGAAGTCAATTATGTTGAGGGATGGATGAGCTCCAAAAGGGAAAACAATGTCACATATCTCTAGTAAATAAATAGGCCATAAGGGAAGTATATTTTCCATTTTCAGTCAAAATCACTAGCAAAATATAGAGGAGAGAGTGTGACTGGAACCAAGACACACTGATGTGAGGGTTTCCTGATACTTGATCAATGCAGTGCAGGGAAGTACCTCGGGTAAGAAAATATATCTGTTTGTTATGTGAAAATTCCTTCTTGGCTCATATGTGGGGGCAGCCCCAGTGACTTTGGGGTTGCCAGGTTTCCTTGTTTGGTTTTGTGAACATTTTTATTCTTTCCCCTGGAGTGGTGCAGAGCTGTTTGCTGCATTCCCTGTGCCAGTGTTCCCAACATCCCACCTGAGCCTGCCCAGCACTGGGACCCTTTGGCTGTTCTGTGCCAGATGTTGACAGCAAATCCCAGCAAAACACCCAGATCCTTCCTCCCTCCTTCCCCTCAGGACCATTTGAGCCTTGGGGCAGTTGCTCCATTTTCCCTGAGAATTGTAAATGGACTTGCTTCACTTTTAGCTGCAGCTTTGATCTGGGAGTTTAGGTACCCTAAAAAAGCCAAAGTAAAGGTTATCCTAAAAAAGCCAAAGTAAAGGTACCCTAAAAAAGCCAAAGTAAGAGTTATCCTAAAAAAGCCAGAGTAAAGGTTATCCTAAAAAAGCCAAGGTAAAGGTATCCTAAAAAGGCCAAGCACATGCAGTGGTTTCTCAATAGTTGAAGTCTTGTTGAAACCTCGTGGCTTTGAGGGAAGGGAGTGCCTCACTTCATCTGCTGGCTCTTGAGGGAGTGAGGTTTTAGTACCTGGGAACCCTTGAGCTTGGGCTCAAACACTGAAGTAAATATTTGAGAGCTTTAGCAAACCAAGAGGGGAAGGCAGCTGAGTAAAAGAAAACATTGAGTTAAAATGCACACGTTGAGGTTTGCTGACACCATTGCTCCAGGTCTGTGCTTCAAGCAAAGACTGGTTTGTTTCCTACAGCAGAACATATTTGCATTCTGAGTATCTTTCTGTAAATGAACCTTCTGTCCCAACCAGGAGATACTTTTAACCAGCTGTTAAAATTTCAGAAGTTCACCTAGAAAAGAGGCAAAGACAGTTTCCTGAAAAATCTGCCTTTTATTATTAAAAGTCCATAATATGGGTCTAAGAAGGGTGAAAAAACCAAATCAGTCCTTTTACTTCTTCAGTATGTGATTTCACAGAAAGAAAAAAAGGAAAGTAGGATGTACAGGGAACACAATCCAATAGGAAATACTAAATCTGCACCTGTTTGTGTGCTTGTCTTCCTGCAAATGGTGAGTTAAAAAGTAAAAAATAATTTGTAGCATTTGCAATGTCTTCAAGCAGCCTTTACACTCAGCAAAATTTTGGTCACAAGTGGGTAAGGTAGGTGATGGGATCTGTTCCATGAAAGAAAAATAATCCCCTTAGCTTTTTGCTTTTTTTTTCCTGCTGTTTTTGATATATATTGTATATTGTACCTTAAGGGTAGCAGCTACATAAAGATATCTCTCAATATTTGTTCAGTATTTGGCAGTTAAGCTGTTCCAGTGTGCCTTAGGGATTTTTATTCTAACTTCATGCTGTCAGACTTTTATTTCTCTGGCTTTGTATCCTCTGTGGTAATATTAGTAAAAAGCTCTACGTTTTGGTGGGTATTTTTATTAAAAGAAAAGTAATTGTAATAATCAGAGCTTAGTTCTTCTTGCCTTTTTCTTCCAGATTATCCCAATGGCATTCGGCTCACGTCAGCTGTTCCAGGAGCAGATATCAAAGTGCTCATAAATTTCAATGCACCAAATCCTCAGGACAGGAAGAAGTTTACAGATGATTTGAGGGAATCGATTGCAGAAGTTCAAGAAATGGAAAAGCACAGAATAGAGTGTAAGTACAAAGGTACATATAATAGAGCATTTTCCAGCTAAACAAAACAAGAAAATTCTGAATATGTGTATAACACATGAGAGCTCCTTAAAAGTTCAAAATAATGTGGGTTTTTTCCATGACTTTGCCTCAAGAAGGAGGAAAAAAACACAATAATGTCTTAAGCCCCAGCTGAGTTCGTTGACTCCTATTTACTGCAGTGTAGCTGCAGTGGAATTTATCCTGGACAAGCTGCAAATAACAATGGACAGAGGAGAGCTGGGTCTGTGATTTGTAGCCTAAATTACAGCAAGAATTTTAGGGATAATGTGGACAGAGGAGAGCTGGATCTGTGATTTGCAGTATAAATCCCAGTAAGATTTTAGGGATAATTTGGACAGAGGAGAGCTGGATCTGTGATTTGCAGTAAGATTTCAGGGATAATTTGGACAGAGGACAGATGGATCTGTGATTCGTATCATAAATTACATCAAGAATTTTAGGAATAATTTTAGAGGTAATTTAGGGGAAATTCCCAATGGTGGCCCTTCCAATAAGCTTCACTGAATTTGTCTTCATTTCCATGTTGCAATTCCTGTAGTCAGTAAGGAAGCCGTGGTCCACACTGATACATTTTGCTGGTAGTCCCCTGAGTGTCTGAAGGTGAAATTTCGTCCTGTTTTTCCAGAAGAGATGCACATCCAGCTGTTGCTAGAGGGGTGAAGCTGCTCTCTGCTGCTCACCCCCCTACAGACACAGGGATGCTCTGGCTTGTTTTACCCCAACAAACACTGATAAATATAAAGGACCCAGTAATTAATTGCCAATTAGATAAACTTTATGAAAGCCAGAAGCCGAAGCGAGCAGCGCTGGGAAAGCCGGAGAGCACAAGGCTCAGCTCGTGCTCCACGCACAGCTTTGGGAGTTTTCCCCACAATTTCCCATTTTTATAACTTTTTGGTTACACACTCCCCTTGGTCCCTCCCCAGCCCATGTTCTCCCCACAATTTGCCATTTTTATAACTTTTTGGTTACACACTCCCCTTGGTCCCTCCCCAGCCCATGTTTTCCCATATTTGGTCACAGTTGGGTCTTTAACTCCGGCAGTCTGGGCTCTCCTGCCCTCTCAGGGGGGTCGGTGGATGAAGTCTCTCCTCTTCCTCACAGCACGGCCCTGGGAACCTTCCACTGTGGTCACCATGGTTTCACCAAATCTCTCCTTTCTCCCTTTCTTCATCTCTCATGATACAAAGTATCCTGAACTAAGACCAGGCTGTCTGTGACTTCTTTGTTTCTGCACCTTACACTTACTGCTTAATATCTTCTACGTATCAATTACCCATAACATTTAACACAAACTACCTAAATCATTCCTATCACCTATAACAAACACCAGCCGAAAAATGCAATCCCCGCGTGTGTGTGTGTGTGTGTGTTGCAGCCGAGCTGGAGAAGCAGAAGGGCGTGGTGCGTCCCAGCATGTCGCAGTGCTCCAGCCTGAAGAAGGACTCCGGGAACGGGACGCTGCCCAGGGCGTGCCTGGACGACAGCTACGCCGGGGGCGAGGGGCTGAAGCGGAGCGCGCTCAGCTCCTCCCTGCGGGACCTGTCCGAAGCAGGTAAGCGCTGCCTCTCCTCCCTGGCTCTCTGCATGCAAAGCTGCCTCCACCGCGCCCGCAAAGCCCGGCTCGCTCTGGGCCTCCAGAAATAGCAGGGTTGGAATCTCACACTTCCAAACACCCCCCCTCCCCCGGCTCGTGGTTAATTTCTGTTTGTTTTTTGGTTTTTTTTTTACCCCTTGTTCTGTTAAGCGGCCACTGTTTGAAAGTATTTAATTGTAGGTTGCTATAGAAACTGTTAAAGGACAGTGAAGACAGAGGAAAAACTGTAAGTTTTTAATAAAACAGAAATTGTGCTAGGAGTAAGTCACTTAGTTTTCCTTTCCTTTTTTTTTTTTTTTTTTTTTTTTCAATCTCCTTTGCTTTTTCCCCCTCATAGAGTAGGCCTAGGAAGGGAAGGAAAGCTCCTGGTCTCTGTGTAACGAGCGCTTTCTGTGTATTCTGTGCTCAAGTGTACCTGTGTCACCACCTGGATGAATGAAATTGAGTGAAGCCCTACTAAATTCTGTCTAGAGCTGTGTAACTCAGTGTGTCCCTGATGCTCTGTTCTTGGTTTGTAACTCAGACACAGTTCCTAATTCTTGCACAAAGAGCTTGTTGTGAAGTACTCTTGACAACAGAACCCAAGAAGCCCTGGTGGACAGGAATGCTGATTACCCACAAAGCCACTGATGTGTCTTAAGTTTTATTAACTGATTAAAGACTGGAAAGCAGTGGTGGTGTGATTTTTCTAGCCAAAGCAAACCAGGGGAAGTTGGACATGTTTTTATTTGATGGTTTGCCTCACACCTGGCATAGCCATGTAATCTTTCAGTGTTAAAAATTCCTGTCACTGACAAGAACTCTTATCTGAACACCATGTCCACTGTTCAGAAAGTACTTCCAGGGACAGTAGCAGCTCTATTTTTTTTAATTATTTGTTTTTTAGTTCATAGGCTGTGTTGAATACTCTGCTTCCTTCTTTCAATTGCAGTGATGATGTACAGTGTAGTCATAATTTCAATATTCTGTATATCTTTAGTAGTAGACACCACTTACCTATTTTTTTTTAACTAAATAACATACTTTAGCTATGCTGCAATAAATAAAATTGTTGTAAACTGAAATGATAGCCTG
Source organism: Phylloscopus whistleri (assembly GCA_017589585.1). Lineage (NCBI taxonomy): Eukaryota > Metazoa > Chordata > Aves > Passeriformes > Phylloscopidae > Phylloscopus > Phylloscopus whistleri. The sequence goes on along the minus strand of JADMLD010000682.1, from coordinate 6,689,695 downwards.
TGTTTTGTGGGTATATGTATGTGCATACAAATATGTAGAGAGTGAGCTCTTTCAATTCTTTTCTTCTCTGTTTAGGCTTCCATACTCACATCTCCATGTGCTTCATTAAAAAGACTTAGGCCCTTGATCCAAAATCAGGCTGAAGTTGAATATTGGTGCTTGCTCGGCTCCAGTGGATTTTAGATCAAGCCCTAGTCTTCACCACTCCTATCTCTCAGATTTGAGGATACTTCATCATCCTTTCTGTTGTTCTGGTTTTATTTCATTAGAATGAGAACTACCATATTGTTAATATGTGAGTTCAGTGGGTATCTGTACCCCTAAATGTGGTTTCTGATTAATTTTTTCATTCCATCAGAATTACTCATCCCTCTCTTTCAAACACTGCCATGTATTTGAATTCATATTATGGGTTTAATTCAACAAACCAACATTTGTAATCACCAACACATTTCACAGGGCATGCCTACAACTGGCATGCTTATTACTGAAAAATAACCTTTTTCCATGACAAAAAGTACAAATCACTCACAGACTGCAGGGTTTATCAATGAGTTTGTTAAACCCAACTAAACTTAATTTTAACTTGAAATAGCTGAGAATTATGGAGAGCTTCTGTTTGGTCTTGTGCAGTGCAACTGACTTGAGAAATGACCTGCCTGTTATTTGCTTTGTTATGTGGTGGAGTGACTTCAGGGAGATGATCCGTATCTTTCCTGCCTTCTCTCAGGGGATAGCAAGCTCTGATTTTGTTTTTAATGTGGGAGAGGTGATCCATAGAAAAGCAAAGAAATTGCTTTCAGCCAGGAAGATACTGCACCCCAGTGATTATCCCATATTAAATTGCTTCAGGACTGAGTTAGGTTGCCTCAAATCCTTTTGTGGATAAAACACAGGATCAACAAGGAGGAGGAACAGGAGTGTGTGGGCCTGTAGGAAAGTGGAGAGACCCTTTACACATTTTCTACCCTTTTTAGAGAGACCCTTTCTACATTTCATCAGAAATCAATTTAACAAACATGAGAAAATGGCCTGGTTGCATATTTATGCAGGAAGGCAGGTAAATGTCCCATGAACATTGCAACCCCAAAATTTTAGCTGTTTATTCAGTGAAGGGAAATGTGACTGAGCAGCATTTGACAAAACTATTTAGGAAAACAATCCATTGCTGTCCCCCAGACATCCCAGTAAATGGAGGCTGTGGAAAGGGACTTTAAATTTCTCTGAGTGATGGTTCAGAAGTTTCTGAGAGCTGGCAAATGCTGGCCCCCTGACTGATTCTGCCGCCTAAGCTGGAAATGCACAGAAAAGCAGGGTTTGTCCATCAGGAATCCTGTCCTGAGGGTGGTTCCATGTGTTTGCCACAGCAGCTCAACTCCCAGCTGTGGAAAGGGTGTGATGAGGCTCTCTTCATCTGAGAGATGCTCTTGTTCTTTGTGGATTGACAGTTCTTTCCAGGGAACACAAAACAGAATGTGGCATCCAAGTGTTCCAAGATGCGAACATGTCAAAAATATTTAGGGCTTTATTTTTCTCTGAAGAGAAATGTATCATTTTTATGGCACATTCTTGAGCTATAGTCAAGGAAGAACTCAATTTATTTGTTCCAGACTTTGAAATTCTTAATTTATATTAAAATATTAGAAGCCAGACAAATTTTAATGCGTCTAAAAGCTGAGTTTTATGAGTTTACAGAAAGATGGGAAAAGTGTGATGTCCCCTCATGGCCACTGTTCCACAGGAAGAATGATTTGGTCACTAAAGCAGAGCAGGAAAGATTGGACTGGTTGTGTTTCCCATTCTGTTCCTCCTACTTTGCTGGGCTGATTTTAGGTTCTTTAATTTGAATTCCAGCCACTTTAAGTTGCTGGGGGACCCAGTGCTTTTACACTGAGTTTACAGTGGAATTCAAACTTTATTCCCACATCCCTAACCTGTAAGGTGGGAATAATATTTACACACTGAACTGGTTTAAAAATTGCAATTTACTTGTTTGCCCCAGTATTCCACAACTGGCACAGCCAGGTAGTCCTGCCCAAGTGAGGGTGGTACAGTGGTTCCTTTTACTGGGAGCTGGGCTTGTCTAAAACAGCCACAGACCAAAAAAGATTGCTTCAAAACCAAACAAAAAGTATTTCCAGGATTAAAATAATTCTATTTCACTGTGAGATCTTAAGACTGTACCTGTTTCACACCAAAAACAAGATGAAAAAGTGAAGGTGACAGAGTCCTTTCCCCCTCAAAAGTGGTCTCTCTAATATTTGGAGGGAGTAATTTAATTTAAAACTTTTTTCCAAACTATTTTCCCCAAGACACAGGAAGCCAGATCATAATACAGTGTTTATCAATTATCTCAGTGGCCCAGAAGAGTTTCAAGAACTACAGAGCAGCAGTGAGAAATATTTCCATGTACTGAGCTGATCTGCAGGCTGAGCTGTGAGATCACCACACATCCTGTGATGTGTCCTGCACACATCCATTCTGCAAGGTGCAATGGCTTTTATTAATGAAGCTCAATTTTCTTTTGGCATGGTTAACTTTGTAAAAATCTTGTAACCACTTCATATTTCTACTCTAAATTTGAAATATCCTTGGCCCCATATAATGCATGTTCATATATGGGGCATACATTTGTGTAAGTTAAAGATGTTTCTTACAAGGAATACTCATATCTAACAGATAAGATTAAATTAATTGAAATTCAGTTTTATAAAATAAAGCCAGTTTTAACAGCCTTAAAATATTAAAGCAAGCATAATATATTAAGCAAAAACTAATTTTCAGATTTGATAAATACCACCTTGCTTTATACCACAGCTGCTAATTATCCTGCCAGTACATGCTTAGATGCAATTCTAGTCCAGAGTCACCATTTCTAGAGATGCATGTGAAGGCTGGAGCTCTAGGGAGGCGTTTCTGGGATGGGATGCCATCCCAAAGACCAGGGAACAGTCTGGAATAAACACACATTGGCAGGGGGAATGCTCCAGGGGATTTACTGAGTAGCCTGCCCATCACACTGCATGTCAGCACAGAACTGGGTCCAGCTTGTTTTTAAGAACATGGCCAAAGCCTCTGTACAGCGATAGTGCCTATCTGAGGGAAATTACAGGCATTTTAAGCAGGATTTTTCTGTTTGTTCTTGGCTTTCTTTGCAAGTACTACTCTGCCCTGAAGTTATTCTGAGCAAAATTCCATCTGTCGCTCTCTGTCCGTATTTACTGTGTCCGTGGTTATTTGCTCAGACTGTGACTCCTGCCATATGCAAAAGGCATTGGATTGTTGTGTTTCCCTTCATTTTTGGCCACGTTTAATGCCCCGTGTCAGCTCTCAGTCTTATTTGCAACCCTGACTGCTAAGTTCCGAGGTGGCTGCCGCAGTGTGTTTGCATCAGCAAGCAAGAGTGATTGGAGTGTTAATCAGTACTAATCCCGTTATCAGAGCAGAAAAATATCAAAGCCTGACTGGGAGTCAAAGGAAGGGATTATCAAACCCAGTTTTTCTTGGGGAGCCCATAAGATAGTGCAGCTCTGGTTTGGCTGAGGCTAAAACTGCAGCAGGAGATGAAGCAGCGAACTTTTGTCAAAGAGCCCATCCAGGGGAATTGTTCCAAATCCCAATGAATTTTACAAGTCAAACATAACACCTTGACCACAAATGCCTTCCCCTCAATTTAATGTCACTGCAGAGGGGTTTGTACTGGGAAGCAACTCTTTGTAAGAGGGGAAAATGTTCCAGTAGCCTGGAACTGTAGCTCTTCAGAGAAACTTGTCTCAGGGCAGTGTCCTGTGACCAACCAGGTCAACGTTATGCTTATAAATCCAGCAGGTGTAGTTCTTGATCATCCTGATCCTTTGAGTAGTCTGAATTGTCTGTGAGCAGTTCCAGTGCTCCCTAGTTCTGATCCCAGGTGCTTTTGGGGTGTCTGTGATGAGGGTACGTCATTAATTGGTTCAGTGGTGCTGAAATCCTCACATTCTCCCCCAAAGCCACCTCTCAGAGTAGAAGATTCTGAAGGCAGCAATGCCCCAGTGCAGGGTGGAGATTGCCTTTGATATTTGGCCTTGCAGGAAAGCAAGGAGAGAGTGCTGAGAAAGCTTTGGTTTCTAAAGCCCTGCGGATTTTAGGGAAGCTCTGAGTACCTGAGGGCTCCTCAAAGCTCAGCTTTGTTCCTCCACCCTGCCAGGAAAGTATTCTGAAACGTTGCAAAGCAAAGCTCCACAAGCCATCTTGTAAAAATCTCTCTTTCCACTGCAGCCAGATGCTATTTTCTCTGCTGTGAAGTGAGAAAGAAAATCTGGGATCCTGTGTCCTATACAGCCACTGAGGTCTTCTGGCTCTTTAGGCAAACAGTCTGGAGTTTCACGTGTGGGTTTAGGCAAATGTCTTTGCAATTTGAGACCGTTGGAGTACAAATCCAACATGCTTAAAGATCAAGCACTGCACAGCTAAACAAACAAAATCTAGCCATAATGTCAAGACAGAGTCCAGATTTACTGAGCAAAAATTAAGTTTAGTTTTTTTTTTTAAACCTCATGAAAGAAGATTGTATGAAATCCACTGAGGTTCAAAGTTGAAATTGAAATGATAAAATCAATGAAATGATAAAAGTGATGAAGTGATAGAACCGATGAAGTGATAAAATCGGTGAAATGATAAAATTGATGAAATGATAAAACTGATGAAGTGATAAAACTGATAAAGTTATAAAACTGATGAAGTGATAAAACTGATGCCCCTCACAGTGCCCCACACTGAAGTTCAGAATACTTCAACATTAAATTCTGCATTTAAGTTAATGCCACCCCACAAGTCTATCTCAGTGTTTAAAGAAAAAAAAAACCCTTCATGGCCAATTAGATTGCAGGAAACCAAACCATTTAAAACCGTTGCTGCCCAGCATCACAACCACAGCACTAAACCCAGCTGCTCAAACACACCTACTTCCAGAATTGTGCAAACCTACAAAAAAAAAATCACCCCCCGCTCGTGCGAATCGATTCCCAACAACAACAACAACAACCCTCCAAATTACCACTCGACCCCTAAAAAGCCAGGCAGGTGCAGAGAGCTGCTGTCCCTGCTGGCCCCAAAGCTGTGGGGTTGTGTGGCGCCGGTCGTGTCGCAGTCTCTAATCTCTGCTGTTGCATGTCCTGGGCAGGCAAGCGTGGGCGCCGCAGCAGTGCAGGATCGCTAGACAGCAATATGGAAGTAAGTAGGAAGTTCCTGATGTCTAGCTGGATGTGATGATGTGCATTTCAAACCTTTCTTTTATATACATACATATTTTTTTGCTCTTTTTTCTTCTAACATATATATATCTATATATATATAACCTGCCTGCCACGGATAAAATGCATGCCTAGGCTACTCACTCTGTATTCTTCCAGCTTACAAAGCACTGACAGCTTGTTTTAGAGCAATGCCATTTTTGGTTTGAGCTAACCTTGTTCCCTTTGTTCCTGCAAGCATGGTTAAATGGATATGATGTGTCCTTTTGCCACCATTTCAGTCTGGTCCCAGCTTAAAAGCCCACTTGCTCTTTGTTACCAAGTACACTGTTCTTGCTGTTTGATATTTAGCTACAACTATTGACTGTCATGCTCAACCATCCCCATTGCTTATTTTCGAGTTCAATTGCTAAATGTATGCAGTCATGACACCATGGAATTGCACAGATAGGGCATGGGAGGATAAAAAAACTACTCAGATAGGTGAATTCAATGTGGATTTCATGAGATTTCATTCATCTTCAAACCATTTATATATACTGTTCATGTCTCTGAATTCAGCTTGCAGATTTTTTCTTTTTTTCTCTTTTTTTTTCTCTTTTTTTTCTTTTTGTGTTTGCTTTAGGTAGATTGCAGTTTAAATCTAGCACACTTTGCCTAAGTACTGTTGTGTCCCATAACTCTTGAAAAATACAAACCCTGAACTTCCAGCACCTAAATTCCAGGCTAAATAATAGAGAATGTTGGACCACAGGTCAGAATAATACAAGCACATAGAAATCTTAGTGGCAAAAATGGTATGGTTCCATTTAACACAAAATGCAGAGGTAGGCCTGAGAAGCAGCACTGTCACGTATAGTAGTGGAAAACTACTATAAATATTTAAATACCATTTAAAAATCTGAGCTGTAACTGTAATGTTTGCTGCTGTATGTTTAACTATTTAGGTGGAATTTAATGTAGCTTTTTTTTTTTTTTGGTGGTAAAAAACCAAGTATAGTATTTTTTGCAGTATTTTAAAATGTATTTTTCCTTTAAAACCACACTCGTAGCTCTTATATCACGTTACTCTTCCGTGACTTTTTTTTTTTTTTAATTTAAAGTCATACCTTTTGATGTCAAAGTACTGAGAGAAAATCCCTCAATGTTTAACATTCCCTAAGAAGGGCACGAGTGCCCCATTGGCAACTTAGGGAAGGTGGAGATAAAATTCTCCCTTAGAACTCTTTAGCATAATCCACCCATGTGAACCCTAAAGGAGGAGTTTGTGGGTCAGTGTGAACTCTTTTTTTTTTCGTTTTTTCTTTTTTTCTTTTTTTTTTTTTCCTTTTCGAGCATTTCGAGAGTTGTTTTGTTTTTGTTTTTTTTTTTTTTTAATTTTTCCTTTCTATTAATTTCTTTTTAGGGGTCCATCATTAGCAGTCCTCACATGCGCCGAAGAGCGACATCAACCCGAGAGTGTCCATCTCGCCCTCACCACCAGACTATGCCCAACTCCTCCTCCCTCCTAGGCTCCCTGTTCGGTAGCAAGCGGGGCAAAGCGCCCTCGCAGAGCCACGCGGGCCCGCCGCCCCCGCACCACGCGGAGGGCGCGGCCGCCGCGCACCCGCACCACGGCCCCTACTGCCACCAGAACCCGCCGCCCTACCACCACCACCACCACTACCACCCGCCCCCGCACCCGCACCCGCACCCGCACCAGTACCACCAGCACGGCCACGGCCACGGCCACGGCCCCTACCTGCCGCACCACGGCCCGCACCACGGCCCGCACCACCACGGCCCGCCCCCGCCGCCCGCCACCTCCGCCAGCACCAAGCCCAAACACAGCGGCATCAGCACCATAGTCTAGGCCGAAAGGGCCCTTCCCGGGGACTCTATAGTTTTAAAGCCAGCCGCGAGAGGCGCTCGCAGGAAGCGACAAATGGCACCGACAAGTTTTTACCTAGGCTGTTTAAATGAGCTTTAAAGGCTTGCTGTTACTAAATAAAATCATTCCGGTTAGCCCGGGCCATACTGGTTTTACTTAACCTTGCCGGACAGATGTTCACCACCGTCTGGTTAGCTCCTGTTTCCAAAACTTGCCTTGAAAAAACGTGCTGCTTGCTGAATCTGAGGAAAGCTACCTTTTACACCAAACCCCTGGACGATTTTACACGCGTCACGAAAAGTTAGCCTATGGGAAAAAAAACCAAACAGGGAAAAAAAAGTGAGACAGAACCAAGTGTTGCATTCTTGCTCTTTTATTCTCAATGGGCAAAAAAAATAAGTAGACCTGATATGGTTGATGAAAGTACGTAAGTAAACTTTATATAATATAAATATATACATATAAATATATATATATACTGTATAGTTAACATTTGTGCTTGGAAAGAAATTTTTTCAGTCCACAGAACTAGCAATATAGACTTTACAAGGAATTCCACTTACTTGATAGGACAGTATAATAGATGAATAGCCTATGAAAGAGTAGACCAAAAACATTAAACGATAGAAACCAATCTCAGACATTTCAATATTTCCATCACAAGTCCCCCGGACTTGTTAAGATTTCTAAGCAATCATTACTAAACGTGCCAAGTAACATAGCATTTAAATGTCGTAGTCCAATACTGCTTTGTATAAATCCTTATTTTATTAACACAATGATATCACACGTAATCAGTATTAGAGCTGCTCTGCTATTTCAGGTAAGCAAACTCGTTAAGATGCAGTAATTACTCCGTAGCAATGGAGGGTGCCCACTTACCAGGGGGCACCTCCCAAGCATTGGTCACACAGGTTCTTAGACACTTTAAAGGCTGTGATAACTGTGAATTTACATGATCCACATTTCTTTTGTAAGCATATGGATTGAACGAGCACACACGGGAAGAGTTCCGCCAGGTGCATGTAAACACTGCAAAAACATTCATCTCAGACATGAAAATGGCAAACCTCCATCCTTCTCAGCTACTTTGGTTCCATAATTTCTCATTTTTACCCCCAGCGAAGCTGAATTCTAGTCCAGAGTGTTTCCAGTGGAAGTGCTCTGAAACTTGAAGGTTTGTTTTAGAATTTAGTATAGGGTTTATATATATATATATTAAAAAAAAATAATAAAAAATCTGTAATTCCATGTAGCCATGTGCTAGCAACGAAGTGGCTTTACCATTTTTACTCATCACATTTGTTAGTTTGAAGCACCCAGCACTCAGCAGGCTGAGTTTATGCTCAAACCCTCACTTCCATAGTCCAGTTAGTTGCAAGGCATTACATAACAATAGGCTGTGCTGTTGTTGCTTATGTGTTGTAACCAAACCATTTGCAAATTTCTCTACAATTTGTATCCCAAAACCCTGTACAAAGTTATCCATGGCGCCTACTTTGTAGTTTCAGCACTTTGAGCCACTGCAAGGACTTAACACCTAAACAGTAGAGACAAAGGAATCACAACTGCAAAACTGTACCAGCCTAAAAGCAAACCTTGAAGAGGATGAGCAAAAAGTTCCAGTAAGAGATGGGTAAAAGTAATCACAGCTCCAACCAGTCGGGTTTCTGTGTAACAGTAAGAAAAGTGTCCCAATTTAGGAGGACATGGCAGCAACAGAGTGACTTGTCATGTTGGCTTGCTCATGGCATCTCTAGCGTGGGGAGGATGGGAGAGGTTCAGTCATTTTTTTTCCCCTTTCATACCACGGATACCACAATACCAGCAAAACTGCAAGCTGAGCACTTTGTTCACCTCCACAGAGAGCAAATACAGCAATCTAGAGTTTAGCCTTTTGTTTCCAGCAGTCCACGTTGGTTTCACGCACATGTGCAATGTGTCTTCCCCTTCCCCTCCTTCTCCTGGGAACGATCTCCATGAAAAGAAAACAAGTGATTATGATTTTTTCTGTATCACTCATTCTGTTCTAAATTCTGCGGCTTACCTTGAGGGGGCTCGCCCGGGTCCCCTGAGGCTCTGTTCCTTGCAGTTTAAAAAAAATATATACTGTTCTTATAAGGGAAAGTAGAACTGTCTGCATGTCATCTAATGTTATTAGTGTGAGGCTACACTCTACATATTGTATAACTGCAAAATATATCAGTGTTACTGTTGATATTAGTTGAAGTAAAAGTGATAACATATTTCAATATGTAGACTTTTCTTCATACATCTGTACCAATAAGTAGAGTCTAACTGTAACTTATAGGTTGTTCCAGAAAAGATGAAGAACCATTTAGGTGCAAACATCCCTCAGAAACTGCATCTTTTAATTAGAACAGAGGTGAGAAAGCTCCTCTTCACTGGGTGACGGAGTCTGTACTTGTTTCAGATGCAGAGGCACGATGGAAGTAAAATTCTGTATGTGGAATAAAGGCAGAACATGCAGTAGCAGTGGAGAGGAAAACCTGACTCGCTGTGTTGATTAACACTGAAGATGTTAAATCTCCCAGACCCACATTTGCTTTCTGTTTAAAAACCCCTTTCATTCATTTAAATTAGAGTTACATTGAAATATTCTGTACTTAAACAGTAAGCCACAGTTTAATGCCTGACCACTGATCTTCCATGTGCAATCAATGCATTTGTGAACCAAAGTGTTGAGGAGATGTCACAAACGTGCATGCACAGAAACATTTCCACGTGGTTCATGGACACTGGGGAGGAGGCTGTGCCTGCCTCACCCAGGGAGTGTGAAATCACAGGTTATTTGGGGGCTGGTTAGAAACCAAAACTGGTCACGTGAGAGCACAGGATTTGGAAACTGTTCTTTCAAGCCAGTGAGGAGAAACAGTGGACTTGACTTTTTTTCCCCCTAGTTTTGTTCTATTTTGTTTTTTATACTGTGTGTTTCTATGTACTCCAACCAACCAAACGTGTCTTGGTGTCAGCACAAGTCTCCAGACCTTTGCTGCATGTGTAGGGTTGTAGCAAAAACCTCTCTGACTCCGTCCTTGATCAACAGTTGCTTAGAGCAGTGTGGCTCATGCCTAGAATAGGAAAATTCCAGTACCTGGGCTTAAGGAAATGAATTAAAATGAATTCTTCAGCCTGCAGGCAGGAGTAGAATGGAGAGGGTTTTTTCTCAGATGCCATTGCCAATTACAAACTGGTACAGAACTGCACAGAGTGACCGTGGTTCTCCCTTCCCATAAACGATGTGGCAAAGCAGTAATGCTGATTTGGACAAATGAAAGGGAAATGTAAAGAATGAAGGTGTGGCAACAACAACAAAAAAAATCTTTTCTGGGACAACAATCAAATATATATTTGGGGGTTTTATTTTTTTAAGTTAAGAATGAAATGTAAAACAATGTAAAAAACGAAAAATCAAAGTTCATCCTAATATAATGTGCGTCTTGTATTGCTAAAAAAAAAAAAAGAGTCTAACATACAGTGTAGAATGATTTTCCCATCATGTACTGCATGCAGCAGAAGCCTCTTGTTTCTTGATAAAATGAGCTGAAAGACAGTCAGCAGATATTTAAACACTGAATCTCTAGATGTTGACTTGCTGTTCCATATGAAGCTGTGTGTTTTCTGCAGTTAAGCATGCATTTTGCTGTTCCCTTGTAAAATACCATCGCACTTCTTGCCTGCAAAATGGATTCTCGTGTATATATTTCCAAGAAAAGTGGAACCAATAACAAGATCCAATTTGGAAAAGAGAAAAGGGGGTGGTGAAAATGGGACCAGTAGGGGGAATAGAGAATTCTCTAAATTGTACATAGTGTGTAAATTAGCATTACTATAAGTCTGCAGTCACTTTGAGGTTGCCTATCTCCTGCTAGGAACTTAAATCAGCTTTGAGTTGTATTAAACTGTTAGAATTAGGTCTTGAATGCAGACTGTTAAAGACTTCAAAAATCATTATGCTTACAAGAAGCTTCTGTTCTGGGGAGGCTCGAGACCCCTTTTGTAACTCTGGGGAAGAAAGGAGTGCTTTCATTTTAATATGCATTCTGTTTGTAAGTAGTAACAGACCCTATTGATGTAAAACTATAACTGTGATCATGTGGAGAAATCAAATAAATCATTTAAAACTCTTTGTTTCTCATTTTGTGCAATCCAAGAGCTTCAACTCTTCATATTTGAAATGAAGGGAATTGCTTCCAGTGGCATCCTGGCCCTGCTGAGGCAGTGCCATTGCTGCTGCTCACTGCCGAGGGGCCGGGAACTGAAGATCAGGTGGTGGAGGTGGTGAGCAGAGTCTGTGTTTCTGTCCCTTCTCACTCAGCTTGGGTTGCTGTGGTGGTGCTGTAATAAATTTGGTTCTGGAGTCACTAAAGAGCAGTGAATCCAGCAGCCAGGTGTGCAGACAGACAGAGAGACAATCCAGCACCCAGATGTGCAGACAGACAGGGAGACAATGACTCCAGCACCCAGATGTGCAGACAGACAGGGAGACAATCCAGCACCCAGATGTGCAGACAGACAGAGAGACAATCCAGCACCCAGATGTGCAGACAGACAGGGAGACAGTGATCCCAGCACCCTGATGTGCAGACAGACAGAGAGACAATCCAGCACCCAGATGTGCAGACAGGGAGGCACTGCAGAGGCCCTGGTGGACAATTCCCAACCCCCTCGAGCCCTGGGCAGTGCTGACAGGTTTGAGACCTCTGGCCCAGGAGCTGTGTCCAGCTGACCCCGGGTGGCCTCAGGAGCTCCTGCCCAGGGGGTTCTGCCCTGCCTGGGGAGGGCCCCCTTTGTCCTTGCCTGGGCCAGCCCTGGGCTGCTCCTGGAACCCCCAGGGGCTGGCAGTGCCTCTGTGCCCCCAAACCCCATCACTGAGTCAGGACTGCCCAGTTACTCCTCCTCTCTGTTGTGTGGCTCAGTCTCCAGCCCAGAAGGATCCTTGGGCCTTTCCAGGATTTGAATTCCATCCTGCAGTTACCTGTGGGACATTGCATTCCAATGGCCTTGGTGCATTTCCAGCATTTCAGGGCATTGTAGAGTGTCTGTAAAGCCTGGCCAGGCTAATGCTCAGCTGTCAATTAAACTGAACACTGTGTTTGCTTCTCTTTTCCACGAATTTAATTTTAGGAGATTCTTGAATTATTTTGTGGGAATGGTCAACTATGACCTCTTCCTGGAGGGCTGTAATTTCAGGATGTGCATCTCCATCAATGATTTTGTTTTGGATAGGTGAGTACCCACCTACCATCACCCCCTGTGCCACCCTCTGGGCTCTGGGACCCCTTAGAAGGTGACAGTGCCTCTGTACCACGGAAAGTAGAAGAATTTGCAGAGCTGTTCCTCACTGATACTTCTATTCCTGGTTTAGGAATTAGGATTTGTAGAATTTGAGTGCATTTTGAGATAACAGGTCTGCACGTGGCAGTGCACACACAGATTGCAGCAATGAGTTGTCATGCAATAAACAACTTCTCAAGCTCTTCTAGACAGCAACTTTTTAATAAGTTCTTTTCCAAGTATTTTTTGTATTTTTTTGGTTGAAATAAATATTTTATCTGTGTCTTTCTTTAGATTTTTGTTGACTCAACAATCAATGAGTTCCACTTAACTTTGTTTTTTCCAGTTGGCCTTCATGATTGATTTTCATTCAAAGTTTCATAAAAACAGGTAAGGTATTTTTGCATATATGTATTTTAATAATTGTGCAGTGTTTTATTCATCTCCACCCTGTGTTACTCCTACACCTTTTCCAAAGGAATCTTTCTGGATTTTTACCCTAATTAGTGATTTTTGCTGCTGTATTTTGTTGGCATAAAATTCCTGGAAGACAACATAGCACAACCAGTCAAATAGAAATATCTAAACCACACAAATATTTAATTTTGGGTGTATTTTTTTAGCAGGCCTTCTTTCTGTTTCCTATTATTTCAAGAATTAAAGCCAAATCTTGTATTACTCAGCAGAACTAAATCAACTGCAGGAGGAGGCTGGTCATGAAAGTTAGGAGAACCTTAAATTAATATTTCTTCTGGAAGTACTTCCTCAGCTAAGCAAGACTTAAATGAAAGTTGTGTGGGCGATGCTGACTTGAAGGCATCACTTTTATCAAATATTTAGATTTATCATTTTTGCCATGTGAATAAATGCATTTTTTTAGGGCTGAAATGAAAAAAAAAAAATCCCCTTTATTTAGCCTTTTTGCAGTAACTGAGATGTGAAATTAGCAGCATGGTTCACGAGAGACAGCAGCTGAAAGCAGCCACAGGAGTGTGCAATTCATCAGCTCCGCTGGGAAATGACACCACGGGAGCTTTCATTTATTTTTCATACTTGGACGCAGTGCTTCAGACAGCTCTGTGTAATGAGCAAAGCAAAACTGATCTGTCTTTAACGAGATGAGCAGGGGAAAGTCATCCCAAGGCAAATGAAATGTAAGGAGTGCATGATGGAAATGCCTTCTCTCTGCAGCTCCTCAGCTCTGCCACAGCACAGTGCCTCCTTGCTGCTGAGGAAATGGGTTTGTGTCCAGGGAAGTGCAGGGACTGTGCAGGAGTTCTGTGACTCAGCAGTGGGATCAGAGTGAGCCAGGGCTGGAAATAAATTCATTTAATCATTGCCACTCTGGTTTTGTAGTGATTTTTTTATAGGAGTGTGGGGCCCTGCAGGGAGGTGCCCACCCCTGTGAGCAACTTCCCTTTCCAGCAGCTCCCCGAGTGCTCTTGGCTGATGATTCCTTCATTTTGCTGGCTAATATTCCTTTCTGTCCATCTCCAACAAAAAAACCCCCCATTTTTATTTCATGATTCATCCTCTATATTGTCCTTGCCATCTTTCTGGTAGTCTCTGCTTCTGCCTCAGCCCTTACACCAGGCTCCAAAACAATGACTCAGATTAAAAATAACATCCAACCAAACCCCAACAAATCAACCAACCAAACACCCCCCTGCAATCACCAGAGTTGCAGATACTTCTGTTGTCCTTCAACCCCTGAGTTTGGAAGAGCAGCAACATTTTCCAGCCCAGTGACAAACGTTCCGAATACTCCAATTCAGACTTTAGGCACCCCAGGTGTTTACAGCCCTGAATTTTCACGGCATTTCAGCAGGTTTTAAAAATTGATTGTGTGCTAACTCCTCTGCTATGCCAGCCTGTAAACTTTCAAAATCGTTTGTCTGTGTATTTTATGCCTAAAAGGGGGAGGAGACTTTGTTTCTGCTCTTCCTATTTCTTTTTTTTTCTGCTAGTGCAAAGTGCAGCTTTCTGGGCTGTTGCAATATCCATGACCATGCCTGAATATTTGCAGACTGCCAGCATAACTTAATAAAAATTATATATATATATACCTGTCTATACATTTGTAGTGAACCACAGGGGATGTGTCCTGAACAATTCCTCTGACTGCAGGAATTTGAAATGACTTGGAAAAAAAGCTGATGAAAAAGCACTGGCAGTTTCTCTTCCTCTTCCCAGATGGGAAAAGGGAGAAGCAGATGCCTCATTTGGGATGGAGTTCTTGGACTAATAATTATTAATGAAATGTTCCTGAGCTCATGGAGCTCCTTCCTTCTCTCCAGCATTAGAGTGTAATAAAGTTTATTTTGGCAAAGAGGTTCTTGACCCATCTGCCTTCTGCATTCATAAATAGTGCCAAGATGTGCTTTATCCAGCTACTGCAAGGTCTTTTTATAGCCACCCTTGTCCTCTCACTCATCACTGTCACCTGTGTGTGACATAAAGCCAGAACTCTCCAGGCTGGCCTGCAGCTCCTTGGGTGCAATCCCACAGCAGCAGCTTCTTTCCTGCACTGAGTTCAGGTCATCTCCCCTCACTGAGCCACAAATTTGATTTCAGTGCATTGTTTGGCCTCTTCTCCCTTGCTTGAAAAATTAAATATCTCTTTTGGCTGTTAAAAAAAATATAATGTGAAATAAAATATAAAATACTTCAAAACATGAGCCAATTTAGTGCTTCTTTTAAATCTAACATGGCAGAGCTGATGGAGAATTTCCCTGCAAGTGCCACCTGAAGTTGTGGGGAATCCCTGTCATTAACAGAATGTATCTTTATTTTCCAGGTGGTTTCTTAGATGGCCACAGGCCAGTCAGTGTGGATGGACAACAGCCTGGACAAATTTATTGATGTATTTGTACAGTCATGTTAACATCTGTGTTTCAAACACATCACATCACTTCCAGAGCACGTAACCAGGAGCTGAAGTGGAAACACCAGCTCCTGCCCTCACCTTTCCCAGGATTTCATTTGTGGAGCAGCTTTTTAAAACAATATTCCGAGCCAGGAGGTGAGGCAGTGAGCACATCATCACATGCCTGTGGGAAAGACAATTACCAATGTCAAGTGCAAAACTTTCATGCCATCTGTCAGGTTGAAAAGGAGCAATGATTGCATAAAGAGAGGAGAAATTTTATGTCTTCTCCTGCAAGTGCTGCAAAGCCTGGTGAATTTTTTTGGGAAGTAATTTAGTGATGCTTTTTCAATAAATAAAATATCTATGTTTCAAAGATCTGTGGTATCAGGTCATTTTATTCTTGAATTATTTAGGCAGTATTTAGGAAGCTGCTGGAAAAATATGGAAGAAAAAAGGAAAACTGAAGAGTAATTTTGGTGTAGTCATTTACTGATCTTACTTCTCTTGTATTAATTCCTTCTCAGGAAGGAATTCTTCACTTCTGTGTGGCATGGGCTGAAATGCACATCACTGTGGGAGTTGTGGTTGTTCACAAAATGTGAGTTATGGGGAGCTGCAACAGCTGAGGGATTAGCTGGCCCAGGAAGGGAATCTGAAATGATGGGAACACGTGGATGAATACCTCAGTGGCAGAGACAGCAGAGAGGAGTCGTAAATAAAAGTGGGGAAAGGAAAAGGTTGGGCATGTTGCTGAAGCAGAAGGCAAAAATACTGATTTATTTTTTTTCTTTTTCAGTAGATTGTGCAGTTCTGTGCAAGGCAGTCTGAAGATGTATCAGGTCAGGATGGAGGGAATCTGCAGAGAACTGCCAGGAGTGTGATTTCAGCTGTGGTTACACACAGCATGGAAGGGTTGCATGGATGGCACAAAATCTGTGGTGAGGCACTGCTGGTGCCAGCACAGGAGCAGAGGATTCTCTGTCTGCCTGCAGTTTCGTGCTGTGGCTGTGATGCCACCCTCTGTGCCTGGAAAATCCCCAGGTGTTTGTTTAGGATGTGCTCCCAGTGCCATCCTTGTGCTTGCTGAATGAACACACGGGGTGGGGAGTGCTGGCTGCTGCTTCAGTTCTTTGGAACTTCCTGCTGAGGCATCTTTTCCCTGTGCTTCCCAACTGCCCAGCCCTGTTCTCACTGTCGGGATCATTTTCTTCCAGCAGTTTTTACCACGTTGTGTTCATCCTTTCCTTCAAGCTGCCGCATCACCCCTACATCACCAGAACCTGCCTGACTTGTCTCAGGAGGGGGTGGCCTCAGTTCAGCCCTTCCATCCCTGATATTCAGCCTGGGGGGTGTTGTGGGACCTGCAGCCTCTCCTGAGCCCCAGGACGGTGTCTGTGCCCAGAGCAGTGGCACCCAGGTCCCCTCAGCGTGACATCTCTGCCCCATTAACCCCACCAGGTGTCACCAGGCTGAGGCTTTTCCCCTTCTGTCCATACCACGAACTGCCAGTGGATACCCTACAGAGGCACTGACACCTCATCTCTGCTTCCCAAGGACTGCAGATGCTGCACCCAGCTCATTGTTTCCTGCGAGGATTAGACATCACCTCTTGCTTTTCCACCCTTCGAAACGAAAAGAATTAGGATAATGTCACTTAACCAGAGCTGAGCACATCTTTACCTTTTCCTGTCCCCTCACCCTCAGCCCTTCCTGTCCCCTAGCTGCAGTACAAACACCACGGCAATTTATTTGGATTACAAGATTAAAGGATTTTCATTTTACGAGTCATAAGCAAAGGAAGCAAAGTAAGTGAGTTCATTAAGCCTGTGTTTACTTGCTCTTTTTGTAAATGCCATTTTGTCACATTCTGCAGTTCCACACAGACCAAAGCAAAACGAGGGCAGGTGGACGTGGAGATGCCTAAAATGAGAGAGGAGTGGCAGCCTTTAAATGGGCTTATTTTATTTGAAAGAAATAGTTCAAATAAATTAATTCTGCCCTTGTGTAAATGAAATTTAGCACGCAGAAAGCCCTTCTGTGTCGGTCCCAGCCACCTGCAGGTGAGGCAGTGCGGGGTGATGATGCCACAAATCTGATTTCTTGTTCGGAAGGGGAGCAGTGAGTGCTTCTCAACCAGATTTGTGTCGGGTTTAGTAATTTCACATGGGTTTGGCACTCGGGTTTTTAAAAAGGACAAAATCTGCCGCAGGAGGGATGGCGGGGGAAAGCGAGGAGGGAAGGGAGTGCCCTGTGCAGGGCAGTGATCTCTGTCTTTGGCACTTATCGATGTGTGGAAGGGGCTGCAGGAGTGCGGGGCCGCTCAGGGAACGGCTGGAGCTGCCGACACCCCCCTGCTCCGGCTGCTGACACACGGAGCACGGGGAGTTATGCCTGGATGGAGATTTTGGGGCCATTTCCATGCGCTCGGTCCGCAGCTCAGCAGATCCAGGCGGGGATGCAGCGATCCCTGCCTGTGGCGCTGCTCCCCGGCTGGCCTGCACCGCTCCTTTCGCTCCGGGAAGGCGATTCAAAGGCACCCTGCCTGCACCAAGAGCTGCTTTTCGGTGGGACCGTGCGGCTCAGGCAGGAGCTGCCGGGCCGGGGAAGGGAGGGGAGGGCACGGCGACCCGAACCGGGCCCGGGCCCGGGCCCGGGTGAGAGGAGCCGTGAGCGGCTTTAGTGCCGTGCCCGCGGTGCCTACGAGCGAAGCGCTGCCCGGTGAGGCTGTGGGGCCATGGAGCTGTGCCCTGCCTCGGGCGGGATGAGCCAAGCTGTGCCCGGGTCTAACCCCGCGGTGGCTGCGAGTGAAGCGCCGCCCGGCACGGGCTGTGGGGCCGTGTGGCCGTGCCCCGCCCCGGGGCCAGAAGAGCCAAGCCATGACCGGGCATGGGCTGTGTAGCCGTGCCCTGCCCGGGGCGGGATGAGCCAAGCCGTGACCGGGCACGGGCTGTGTAGCCGTGCCCTGCCCGGGGCGGGATGAGCCAAGCCGTGACCGGGCACGGGCTGTGTAGCCGTGCCCTGCCCGGGGCGGGATGAGCCAAGCCGTGACCGGGCACGGGCTGTGTAGCCGTACCCTGCCCGGGGCGGGATGAGCCAAGCCGTGACCGGGCACGGGCTGTGTAGCCGTACCCTGCCCGGGGCGGGATGAGCCAAGCCGTGACGAGGTACGGGCTGTGGGGCTGTGTGGCCGTGCCCCGCCCCGGGGCCGGGCCGGGCGCTCGGCGGTGCCGTCAGCGGAGCGCCGAGCGCGGCCATGAGCGCGGTGCTGCTGCTGCGGGCCCTGCGCTGGGCCCGGCCCCGGCCCCGGCCCAGCCCCTTAGCCCGCAGCCTGCGCACGGCCGCGCCCCGCCGCGCCTTCGCCAAGGAGCTGTTCCTCGGCAGCCTGCGCAAGGTGGGTCCGCGGGGGCCCGTGGGGCCGGCCCGGGGGCCGCCGTGCCCGGGGGTCGCTGCCCTTTCAGCGGCGGACAGCGGGGAGGGCACGGCGGGGCCGGCACGGACCGGGGGCATCGCCCCCGCCTGGGCTCGTCACCAGCACCCCCGGGGCTTTCCCGGCCGCTCGTCCCCCGCCCGCGGCTGCGGGGCTCGGGGTGAGCCCCCGGCAGGACCCGGCCCTGCCCGCTTGTCCCGGTGCCCCTGCGGAGCTCCCTGCCCTGGCACGGGTCCGCAGGAGGGTCTCTGGTGTCCCGGTGCCCCTGCGGAGCTCCCTGCCCTGGCATGGGGTGCGCAGGAGGGTCTCTGGTGTCCCGGTGCCCCTGCGGAGCTCCCTGCCCTGGCACGGGTGCGCAGGAGGGTCTCTGGTGTCCGGGGGCCCCTCAGTGCAGCCGGGCTCGCTGAAGTGACCCCTTTGCACACCGAACACGCGATGGAGCTCGGAATGACCCAAGGGAACCGGCACCCAGGAGCTTTGCTGAGCCACAGCCCCGCAGATCCCCCGGAAACAAACACGGGTGTCACTGCACACCGCGCTCGGGCCGTGCCGCAAAACCTCTGTCACTTTGTTCTCTGTTTTACTTCAAGGATCGAGACTTGATGTGAATTTCTGCCTAGGGCTTGGATAGGAAAGATTGAAATTCTGGCCGTGCCTTGAGATGGCACTGGACAAAGAAGTTAAAATCTGAGCTAGAACGCTGTATTAACCAGAGTTTGTTAATGCAAGGCTTAGAGTGTGCATTTATCAGAGATTGCAGGGTGAAGTAAACTGAAAGAAGGAATAACTCAAATCCACTGAAACGAGTTGAGCAATAAAGTCTCCTGGAACAGAGCTTGTCAGGTGTTACAACATGCAGCACTCAGGCTCCCTCCACGGTGTTTAACCCCTCTTCAGATATGTCTGGGGTGTTTTTTCTCTCAAATTTCAATACAACAGCTTTCTGAAAACCTCCAGCATTTCCCAGCTCCTGGATTTTTGACGCTGATATTATTGCTCAGAGTATCATGAACAGATGTGTGTGGACAGAGATAAATTCTTCTGTTTAAAAGGGGAAAGGCAGTAAAAACCAGAAGTGTGCTTCTCACGTAGCCTCCCACTTCTTGTGTTCCTTGCTTGGATTTTTTATCAATTCAAACCTCTCAGGCCGTGCTGCTCCCAGTTTATGGCCAGAACACCCTGGTGGTGATAAGGAGTGGTAAAAAGCACAATTCAGCTGAGCTTTGTTCTCGAGGCATGAACAGGTGAAATGTGCTGGGTGTTTGCAGGGGACAGCGTGCACGGGCTGAGCTTTGGAGACATTAGAACAGTTCATTGACTCTGACACAAATTAAACTCATTTTTTAGCAATCCCTAAATAGGGTTACACTGACAAAGCTCATGGGTGATGAAGGATTTTTGCATCCTCATAGTTCTTTAAAAATCTCTTGATTTCTCCCCAGTGTTTCTGTTGTTCAGGTAACACCCATGGTGTGGCTTTGGTGTATAATAAAGTTGGGTCCTGTGGGGCTCTGTTTCTGTTTCAGAACATTTTCCACAACCCTTAATTTGCACAGTGTTTTAGACTCTTTGCAAGGCATATCAACCATAATTTTTATTGCAGCTGCATGATTTGTGTATTAAAATTTATTAAATAATTCTCCTGTTTTAGGAAGAAGTTTTTCCTTACCCAGAAATCAGCAATGAAGAACTGGCAGAGATCAACCAGTTTGTGGGACCTGTTGAGAAGTTCTTCAATGAAGAAGGTATATTATTGTGTTTTTATCCATGCACATGATTTAGTGATCACAAAATGATTGAGCTATAGCAGTTGAATAAGATTATTATACTTAAAGCAGTTTATTTTATGCATTTATTGCTGCTCACATGGTGATGCTGATTCTGTAGCATGTCCATTTATGGCTTTTGGGGGGAGTATTTGAGTGCTGATCAGAAGAATTAAATCTCCAGAACAGGAAAACAAAACAAACAAACAAACAAAACAAAAACCACCAAAACCCACAAAACAAACAAACAAACAAAACCCCAACAAACCCCCCCCCCCAAAAAAACCAAAAAAACAAAAAAAACACCCACACACACAAAAAAAACCCCAAGGATGTTAGAGCATTCTGGGATAAAGATAGGATTTGAAATTGGTTTTAGCTCAGCTGAATTGTGCTTTTTACCATTTCATATCTTGTGAGGTTTTTTTTTCCTTTTTAACTGTCCTACTCTGCTAAAACTGACTGCTGCAAAATGCAGCAGAGATACTCAGAAATGATGGCTCAATGAGGAGCTACGAAAAATCAAAAGCCTTTCTGTTTTTTCAGCTTAGAGTAATAATTCTGTTTGGGAAAGGCCTTGTCACCCACCTGCATTCCAGAGAGCATTGCAGGGTGTTCCTTCCATGGACAAGCCAATTCCAGAACAATTGCAGAGTGCTGGTTTGCACAGACAGCAATTTCTGGGGCAGTTAAACTGCATTTTTCTCAGACTTCCCATTGACAGAGATCCCAGCCCTGCTTTGCCAAACACTGCAGGAGTTTGGAGAAGCCAGTGATTGTCACACATCACAATTTGTGAGGTTCAGGGGATTTTAACTGTAAAATTGTAGTGTTGTTTACTGGCAGTAAACAAAGAATTTATTCAAATTACATTTTTTTTTAATTCTTTGCTTTATGAGGGAACATAATTTATGGAGTAAACAACCTGATGTTTAGGGGAGGAATAAAAGGGTCAGATTATGGAGTCTGGAGGAAATATGATTCCTGTTTGTTTTCACTGCCATGGTGCAGAACAGCTCTCTTAATCCCCCAAGAATCTAAAACCTTCTAAGAACAAGATTTTCTAATTACCTCATTTATGTACTTTTTTGTTTCCTTGTATTCATGACCTAGGCTTGGTTCAGACAGAAAATACTTTGCTTATTCCAGTCTTGGAATCTGCTGACATGCAGAACCAGTAGAAATGTTTGAGAAAATGAGATAAATGCTGGATTTTTCCCACTTCTGAGTTTTTCCTGAATATGTCATGAGGACAGACAGCAGAGTCAGGCTGCAGCTAGAAAGAAGAAATTCTTGTGAAGCTGGGGATGAGAAGTCTCATCAGTGACCTTGGCCCTGCTGGGGGAATGCTGCAGTCTCACAGCTGCTCTGGGCACTAAGAAACACAGTGTGAAATGAGAAAAACTTCTGTGTTTGTAGTGGACTCAAAGAAAATCGATCAAGATGCAAAAATCCCACCTGAAACCTTACAAGGACTGAAGGACCTGGGTCTCTTTGGCATGCAGATCCCAGAGGAATATGGTGAGTAAATGTCACGGAAGGACAACCCAGTGCATTTCAGGCTGCATTTTGTGTCACTTTGGTAGCTCTCCAAATAAAGCTGTTGCACTCCTGTATTTCTGTGCTTGGAATGGATGTTTTTTTGGGGGAAAGGAGCACATTAAATGTACTAAAATCAAAGCTGGTGCCTGTTGCAGGTGGGCTGGGCCTGTCAAACACCATGTATGCACGTCTGGGAGAAATCACATCCCTGGATGGCTCCATTGCAGTGACCCTGGCAGCTCACCAGGCCATTGGGCTGAAGGTAATGCTGCTGCTTTGGGGCCAGGGCTTCTGCACAGATGGCATGGGAAAGGTGAAGTGAAAACTGTGGGGAGCAAATCAGGATTCCTGGGGAAGCATAAATCAGGTTGTTGGTGTCCCCAGCAGCCTCTGCCACTGGTTCAGTGGAAGACAGAAAGGCTGGATAGGAAGTACACAAGAAAGTTACTATTAGGGTAATTATTCTTAGGAAGACTGCTTTAAATGATCCCAGGTTGTGGTGGTTTTGTTTTTGTTTTTTAGTTGGTTTGGTTTGGTTTATTGTTGTTGTTGTTTTTTTTTTTTTAATTGACCAAACTTGTTTAAAGTAGCTAGAATAAATAGAATTGAAAGAAACAGAGTATCAGGGGAGCTCAGGTGATGAGGAAGGAAAAGAATTCAGAAGAGAGCAGCTTTGGCTGGCTGGGGCTGTGTGTTGGGGAGCTTAGAGGAGAAAACTCATCTGAGAGCAAGGGTGTCAATTTTGAGCTTTAATACAGCCATTGCCTTTTAGTGGTGGATGGATGGCAGAAAGAAGCTTGCAACCACAATAAGTTTGTTACAGCAAGAGAAAATCCCTCGTGGAATTGAGCAGACAATGCTAATGAAAAATATTTTAATGTCTGATAAATAATAGAGTCTGTTGTTCATTAAACTGTCTGTCGCTATGCCATCAAACTTGCAAATGAAGCTTTCTGAACATGCTGGAGCTTGTCAGCTGCCTCTCTTTTCCCACAGAGTGATGCTGCAAAGTTTTCTGTGCTTTTCTTCTGCAGGGGATCCTGATTGCTGGCACTGAGGAGCAGAAGGCCAAGTACCTGCCCCGCCTGGCCTCGGGGGAGCACATTGCTGCCTTCTGCCTCACCGAGCCTGGCAGGTGCTGCTGCCCCACAGCTCCAGGGGGGTTACTGCTTCATCTGCACTGCTTCACAGCTTAAATCTTCATTATGTGGGGCCTGTGGCCTCAGTGTATAAATCTGTGTTTAATTTTTAGTTTTTAAAGGAACACTCCTGACTGTGTAATTATTCCTTCCCCAGCGTGCTGCTCCCTGACTCTTGTTGTTCCCATCCCAGGAATTCATTGACTTCATTTCTTCCATGAATTGAAAGGGTGCTTTGTGCTACGTCAGAAATAATGTGCTGTGGCTGTTCTAGAATGCCTTCAGATCTTATTCAAAATATAAAAGCCTGTATTGAAGGAGCTACCAAAACTAAAAGGAAGAATTTTGGGTGTTACTGAAGTGACAGGCTCATTTGTGTGTTCACATAGCTCAAAGTGTAGCTCCAAAAAGTTGTTTTGTGGCATCCTGCACATTCTGGTCAGGTCATAACCCTGATAAAATGAGCAGAAATGTCCCCTCAGGTAACTTCTAGAGCTGTTCAATCTAGTGAGTTTCCTCATTAGTTAAAAGCTAAAATTGATATACTGCTATTTAAGAACCTCTCCTTTTTAAAGGATGGGAAGAGGGAGAATATGCAGTTCTGGATGTTTTAAACCATTTTTATTTCTTTAAACATTACTGACTTGTTTGTTTCCTAGTGGGAGTGATGCTGCATCCATCCAGACAAGAGCAACCCTGAGTGAAGATGGGAAACACTTCCTGTTAAATGGCTCCAAGGTACCCACTCAGACTGGGGACAGGAAAGGGTTTTGTTACAAGTGCAGGGAGTGAACTTGTCTTTTGCATCAGCCTGGAATTGGGAAATTTCCAAGCTGGAGGAGAACAACTGTGTCAGAAAGAGAACCCTTGTTGGTTTAGGCATGAAGAGAATAGAAGATTATTGTTAGGGAATTACTGCATTAAACCCCTGGTAAGCAAAATAGAAAACCACCCCGGGTTCCTTCTCTATCACCCACTTGTGTGTTCAGCTTCAGGGAGGGTTGGCTTAGTTAGTAAATCAGCCCCCTACCATGACAGCTTAGGTAAAAGGAAACCTAAACCTGTATTTTGCCATCTCTTCATTCTTCAGGCTAGATTTTAAAAGAAAACTTGGTATTTAAGTAGAAATGGGGCTGCTTGGAACCTTTCTGCTAAAAGAAACAGTGACAAAAGCCAGTCTTGAAGAAATTAGAGATGTCCTGGGTTCAGCAGTATTGGATGCATTGCAGACTTGATCTGTAGTTGTTGATCCATTTCTGTGGATGTGAAGAGACCCTGGGGGAGAGGCTGATCAGAGAATTTCTCATCAAGAGTTCATTTTTGGGCACAGGGTGTGTCCAGTCTGCATTGCCCCTGCATCTCTCACGTGCCATCAGCAGCAGGATGTACCAGCTTTTGTGGAAATGCTCTGTGGATTTTAATTTAATGCACATTGATCCTACATTCTGGTTTTAAAGGTGCTCTGAACTTACCACTCCTCAGACATGTGCTCACACTGGGAGCAGACCCTCACTAGAACTGAAGGGAAGGAGCAGCAATTTTTCATCACTCTGTTCCTTGCCCAGCCTATTACAGAGCCCTGTGCTCACAAAACCAGCACAGTTACATTTCTTACACATCTCCCCTCTCTCCAAACAGGTGTGGATCTCCAATGGTGGCCTGGCAAGCATTTTCACAGTGTTTGCCAGGACAGAGGTTGTGGATAAGGAGGGGCAGGTGAAGGATAAAATCACTGCTTTCATCGTGGAGCGGGACTTTGGGGGTGTCACCCACGGGAAGCCTGAGGACAAACTGGGCATTCGAGGCTCCAACAGTAAGAATCACTAAAACTGTTAGCAGTTGAATGTTTTGTTTTGGTTGGATCATCTGAATTCAGAGGCAAATCAATACCTGTTCCATGTTACAGTATCAGTTTCGTGTTTCTTTAGCTGGTTTTTCCTAGGAGTCCTTCCTGAAGCAGGGTCTGAAATAAGAAATCCATTTTGTGGTGTTCCCTCACTGTGCAGTGAAAAAAATCACTCAGGAGATTCAGTGGCCAATAGGTTTAATCTGGGAGTCCACTTCCATCAGCTCTTCTAAGCTTTTTAATGATTGCAGCTTTTCACCATCTTGGTGATTGTTCAGTCAGTTCCTTAGAAGAAAAAATAAAGGCAGAAATGTAGTTCTCTGTTTACACAATGTACATTCATAACATTTTTAATATTTCACATCAGTAATTGATGTCAGCTACAGCCTTTTCCCAAATTCTCACTTCTCTGGCAAAGCATGTCTAATTCTGTCATAAACAATGCCTTAGGAAGACTTCATTTCTTGCTACAAATAGTGACTTAAGTTCCTGAATGTCTTTTAAATATTTCTGTGTCATATTTAATCAAGTGCTAATTCTGTGTTTCAGCCTGTGAAGTACATTTTGAAAACACCAAAGTGCCTATAGAGAATGTAATTGGAGAAGTTGGAGGGGGATTTAAGGTAAGCAGTGGAGAATAACTGCTGTTGATTTTTAAAAGCCTGGAGGAGACTGTTTTCCCCCTGATCTGAGTTTCCTCCTGGGTGGTGTGAGCACTGCCACAGACTCCCCCACTGATCTGTAAACTGGTGTCACTGGACAGTGCCAGTGTGCCATCACCTCAGATTTCTGTGTTTCTTCTCTTCTTGTTGGGCTTTTGGTTGTTTTTTGTGGTGTCCCCTCAGGAAAGGGAGGACTCCAGCTGCCCTTCTGCCCTGAATGGGGGACATGTCCCCTGCTGGTTCCTCCAGCAGAATGTGGAAAGGGAGACAGAGGAATGAGTGTCCCAGGAATGGCTGGAGGCAGGCCCAGCTCCAAGGTGCCCTGGCTGTCAGGTGCTTCTCCAGGGCTGGATTGTTGCACAAGGAAATGCTGGCAGGACCCCAGGAAAGATCCCACAGGTGGCCTTGCTGTGTCACCTTCCTCTGAGAGGGTGACCTGGGGCTTTGCAAAACTGCCCTGACTCCTCCATTTCTTACTCCTGCTGTAGCAGACAACTCCAGGCCTTAATGCTAAATTAAATAATTCTCCTTAATGTTGTAGAGATTAAAAGAAGATTTTTGTGCTGTCTTCCTGAAAAGTTCAAATACAGGACAGTGACTTCTTTCCTAACAGGCTTTGACCTGAGTCACACATGTTGAGAAACAGCACCATGCTCCAAAATCTATTTTTATACATTATTGGTCTGTATTTCATTTCTGCACCTCCATTCTTGTTCCCTTCTGTGGTGTGCTGCTGAAAGGAATCTGAAGCAGAGAGCAACATCACAGGTCAGCTGCAGGGAGAAATATTGTGGTTTTCTTCTTCACCTGATAAACTGGAGCAGTGCTGTCTAGCTGGAATGTTGTTTACTACAGATAAATACATTTTTATCTACATTTTACCTTCCATGTAATTAGAGTAGAGATTATTTCCAAGTCACTGGATCATCTACTTCAGATATAAAATTGGATGTAATGGGTGACAGGAGAAGCCCAGTTTTGAAGCATTTTCCTTGGGATGCTGAGTGCTGTGGTGGCTGATGTGGCTGGAAGTGTGTCCCAGTGAGGAGTGAATCCAGGGAATTCTGAAGCAGGGAGCAGCAAGATCTAAGGAGAACCTGGCCTAAACCCCATCCCTTTGTTCACAGGTTGCCATGAATATCCTCAACAGTGGAAGATTTAGCATGGGCAGTGCCTCTGCTGGAATGATTAAAAAGTTGATAGGTGGGTGAATGGGTGCTCTGGATGGCTGGGTGCCAGCAGAAACTGCTCTGCCTGATAATGCAGGACATTCAGAGTGGGAGCAGGACTCTTGATCTTGTCATAACATGCTTTGACAGCTTTAAAACACTAAAATATGTTTTTGAGAAATAGTTACTAGAAGCCTGTTTGCAGAGGTTCTGAAATAAAGATTTTTTCCTTTCATACAGTGTAGGTTCAGTTCATAGAGTGGGAGGTTATTGCCTCTGTTGGACTTCCCTGAGGTAAAATGTTCTTCCCAAGAAAAAAACCTCTGTGCTATTGCTTTTAGCAGGTGTAATCTCCCCTAGAACCTCCCACCTGAATAACTGGCTCAAAGCAACACACAGTAATTAGGAATAAAACTGTTTTCTGCCAATAATTAGCTAAAACAGGAACAGAGTCTCTCTGATCAATTAGCACCAAAACTGATTACTTTTCTCAGAGTGCAAACTCACACCTCTGGTTCCAAAGCCTTTGACAGGCTGGTCCCAGACTTGATCAACACCATCAGTGTGAGGGTGATTTTCACAAAGTGCTGCTTCTGGAGCAGCCAGGGGGTTCCTGGGCATCAACTGGGGTGTCACCATCCAGGGAAAGACACCAGCAGCAGGAATGCTCTGTCACAGCCCTTCTGAGATGGATTTGTTTTTTCTTTCTTTAAAGAACTGACATCAGAGTATGCTTGTACCAGGAAACAATTCAATAAGAAACTCAGCCAATTTGGATTAATTCAGGTAACAAAAAAACACCTCAATCTCTGTGCTTAGTGCCAGGACATAGATTGCATTGGGGGTATTTTGGCTGTACTGGTTTAAAGGGTTTGCTAGAAATTTGTTTGAGCCTGGTGCTGACTTCTGTACACTGATCTTTTCAATGTCCAGAATGAAAAATGCATAAAAGTATTTTTTATTCTTTGTTGTTTTGAGGTGGTACTTTTTATTGATTGATTAATATGATGATGTTAACACTGGGTTTTTCTGAGTTTGAGGGTTGACTGTGGACTTTTGCACCTGAATTTCTGTGTGACTCCTCACGTTGCTGTCTGGCAGGAGAAGTTCTGTTTGATGGCTGTGAAAGCCTACGTGATGGAGAGCATGGCTTACCTGACTGCAGGGATGATGGACAGGCCAGGCTTCCCTGACTGCTCCGTGGAAGCTGCCATGGTCAAGGTCAGCAGTGCTGGGGAAGGGCTCTGTGTTCAGTCCCAGGGGCTGCATTTTGGCAGGGGAGAGAAGCTCTGCAGCCAGGTGAAAGGAGAGCTGCTCTTCTGTCTGTACCCCACAAGCTCAGACTCTCATGAAATAAAACCTGCAGGGAACAGGTTGGGAGTATCCCAGCCCTCCTGAGCTGGGGTCACACGAGCACAGGGACTCTCAGTTACACTCCAGCTGCCAGCCTGACCAAGCTGCTGCTGTGCCAGCTTTCCCAGGGAGCTGCTGGCAGAACCAACCCTGTGGAGTATCCAGGCTGTGGTCACTGCAGAAAACTCCTGCTCTGGGCTGCAGCCAAGCAGCTACAGCTGCTCTGCCCCTGTGGGGCTGCCCCTTGCCCTGGAATGTGCCCTTTTGGAGAGTGCCCTGTGCACTGTGAGGGCACTGTTGGAGATTGCCCAAACCCCCTGAGGCACAGGGACGCTGTTCCAGGCGAGTTACCAGGACTGGTGTAACACACAGCAAACACTGCAGCAGTGTCCTGTACAAGCCCAGAGCAGGCCACGCCGTGTTTATTGCTGATTGATGATGTGTTCAGTGGTGATTAAACCCTGCTCCATGGCAGGTGTTCAGCTCTGAGGGTGCCTGGGCGTGTGTGAGTGAGGCTCTGCAGATCCTGGGAGGCCTTGGCTACATGAAGGATTATCCCTACGAGCGCTACCTCAGGGACACCCGCATCCTGCTCATCTTTGAGGCAAGTGCCAGCATCCTCCTCTCACTGCAAACTGCAGCTCACACACTCTGTAAAGGTCAGCAGAAATCTGGAGGTTTGATTGACCAGGACTCGGTTCCTTCAGCTGCAAAGTCTGTAACAGAGTGAGGCTGCAGGACTAACCTTGTTTTCCTTGGAATATCAATAGCAGTTCCCTATAATAAAATAAGCTCTGGTGGCTTTTACAGACTGACCACAGTGTGAGTTACAGCAGTAACCCTTCCTCTTGGGTGCTTCTCACAAGTGAAGTAGGGAAAAGCACAAAAGATCAACTTAGAAGTTTAATTAACTTACTGATAGGCATTTATATTAAAAGAAAGGTTGGTTCTGAAGCTTGTTCTCTTTCCAAGCTGGGTTGTCAGTGACCCATCATGTGCACATAGGAGTCACTGCCAGGCTTGATTTTAACTCAGCTCATGTGGAGCAGTTCTCCAACTATTTAAATGTTCCTTCACTGGAACAGTGCAGAACTTTTTTCACTCAAAATTCATTTAGTCTGGTTTCTTTTTCATTAGGATACATTTGTGTGTTTAATAATGAGGGGCTTGACTTCTGCAATGCCCCATGAAATCAGAATTATAACTGAGATAAGGAAAAAGGCAGCAATTTATGGGTGGGAAGAATCATCATGTGATACTGGAACAGTGGGACAGGGGGCACAGGGGCACAACAGACCTGCCTGGAAGACACTCAGTATTGTAAACCCTGGTTACCCTGTCTCACTTTCTCTTCTGTTTTATCCAGGGAACCAATGAAATCCTGAGAATGTACATTGCACTGACAGGGATGCAGCATGCAGGGAAGATCCTAACGGACAAAATTAAGTATGTTCTTATTTATTGTTAATAGTTTTTGATAAACTAAACAGAATCTGATAACTTGAGAGATAAGAAACTGTAGGGGAAACCTGCACTATTTTCTATTTATTACCTGTAATACAGTATTACAGTGGCTCTTTGTCTTTTTAATGGGATGGTTCATGGATGTAGGAATTGTAGCATTTAATGCATTTTATCTTAGACTTTTACATAAGCTGTAATTATTTCTGTCAAGACCAGTAATGAACATTTTGTATCTGAATGAAGTTGCATTGCACAACAACTGCATTGTGCATATTGAGAACTGATCTTTGGAATTCCTTGTGGGTGTCTTGGGGAGCAGCTGATGACTTAAGGCTCCACAAACTGCAGGCATTTTGCTAAAGCTTTTGGAATTCCAGCTGGTTATGTTTGAACCTCCTGGAAGTTCCTTAACAGCCCTTTTTTCCCCAACATTTCAGGGCAATCAGGAAAGGAAACGTGGGAGTGGCCCTGGGGGAGTTCCTGACCAGGGTACAGGACACCCTGGGCAGGAAGGTGGATCTGGGCCTTGTAGGTGACCGTGGGGTGGTGCATCCCAGCCTCCAGGTAAGGGCCTCAGTGCTGAGATTTCATGTTTTTTTCCCTTGTGTGGGAAATCCAGGCACAGAAAATTGTCAAAACCTTGTGCAGGCAGGCCCAGTCATGGAAATGAATCCAGAGTTCAACCTGAGACCTTGGAAAAGGCTTCCTGCTTTAGGGACCATCAGCAAGAATGTG
This sequence comes from Phylloscopus whistleri, assembly GCA_017589585.1. Taxonomy (NCBI): domain Eukaryota; kingdom Metazoa; phylum Chordata; class Aves; order Passeriformes; family Phylloscopidae; genus Phylloscopus; species Phylloscopus whistleri. The sequence continues at coordinate 6,659,324 of JADMLD010000682.1, read as the reverse complement.
GGTTTGTAATACAGACAGAGACATGTTAAGCTAGGTAGTGGCAAGTTTTAAGGTTTTAAAGTTTGGATATAGAAGTAGTTACAGAAATAATAAAAGGTTTTAAGGAGTATTAAGTAGTTTTGTGTGTCAGTATGTGATTGGCTAAGAAAGTCTGCATTGTGGCAAGACGTGTGATACAAATTAATTAGGGATTGGTGTGAATGTAGAAACAACCTGTGTGGCAGCAGTTTATTGGCTAATTCACCTTTAAAAGACCTTGTAAGCTGTGGTCTTGTGGCCACTGACCAGGGACAACTGACCTCTAACTCATGCTGTGAAGACCTTCTCACCCCTCATGAGACTGAGGCAGTAAATCACACCTTAAAACATCTCTCAGTGGTCCTGTCTCTCGTGTAAGCCCAACACCTTTGCTGCTTGCCACAACTCCATCCCCTCTTTCTGCAAACCAAACTCTGTGTGCTTAGGAGCAGGGAGATTTTCCAGTGTAAGCAGATGCTGGCAGCATGTCAGGGTAAGAAGTTACAGTTATTCTCCAGGTATCAAGGGAGGGTGAAGGCTGCTCTAAGCCTGTGTTGATACCAAATCCACATTTAGATCCATTTGGGTCATTTGTATAAATTGAGCTTTCACCATATCTAAGTGTCTGTAATAGCTGCCCTTTGTTGTAAGGTTAGTTACAAAACAAGAGTTTTTCCTGTTTAATTGTAACAGAGTTTCAGGTAGGAATTTCTGTGAATTACACATAGTTGCTTAATCACTTAGGAAAATGTTTTTATGGCTAAAAATGAATGTTCTGTTAATAGCAAAAAGATAAGGTAGATTTTTCATGGGATGTTCTGTTAGTTACTTTTGTCAGCAGAAGCCTATACTGAAAGTTACTGAGAGTAAACTCCAGAAAATTTTAATGCATGTTTGAGAGAAAGAATAGGCTTGTCTGGCTTTCAGCAGCAAAGTGGATGGATGTTGAAAAAGAGAAAATCCAGTGTCCTGTTTAAAGGGGGTGGGGGTGTGCTGCTTTTCTGTTAAAAAACTACTCAAATTGCTGTATTTTCTGATTTTTGTGGGTTTTTTTGTGGGTTTTTTTTTTAATAGGAGAGTGCTAAGAAACTTGAAGAAAACATTTATTATTTTGGAACTACAGTCAGGGGCCTGCTAAGTAGGTTTGGCAAGGTAACTATTTATTTTGTCTGTTGTCTTTGTTACTGAATAGTTTATCCTCAGGGCCCCATGGAACCTGCAGGGGACTGAGTGTGGCAGGACCCAGCACTTCCTTCACATGACACCTTCTCCCTGGGTGTGAGAAAACACACTGACATTCTGAACTCAGTGTCACGGACAAGTTTACATTTTTAAAACCAAAACCAAAGCACCAGCACCCTCAGTGAATTGGTTGTTTTCTTCTCCTTGTGCAAGCACAAATCTGCTGCTGCAGGCATTTAGCAAAGTGGTTTAAGGTGCCAATTTTACAATTTTAGAAGCAGGCTGTTAAAAGGTGCAGCTTAGTTAACCCAAAACTAACTATGCTAATTTGTGACCTAGGCTAGAACCTGTTTATGTGAACTAAAGCTGGGCCTAAACATAAAGTATGGACACTGCTATTTGGTTAAAGATTTAAGCTGACAAGCCAGAAGCTGATAACAGTTTTCACTCTCCCAGACAATCGTGGAGGAGCAGCTGGTGCTGAAGAGAGTGGCAGATGTGGTGATCAATTTGTATGCAATGACTGCAGCCATCTCCCGCGCCAGCCGCTCCATCAGCATCGGCCTCAGGAACCACGACCACGAGGTGAGTGTCCTTGTGCAGCAGCCCTTCCCTCTCAGGCTGTGCTCCTGGGAGCAGGCAGGCTGCATTTGTGGGCAATTGCAGCAAATTCTCCCATAAAAGTGCAGCAGAACGTGACTAAGCCTGCCAGAGTGCAGGAGCCTCTCAGGGGCTCTGCTGTTGAGCTGCACACTCTAAACGTGTTTAAAATACTTCAGCACATACAGAGACATTTAGAACCTCACCACAACTCTGCACATTCTCTCAAATCTGTTAACACCATGCACTTCTTCCCAAGCTCTTTCCATATAATCATTAATAATAATACATAATCACAACAAGTATTTGGGCAATGCATTTCAGGACAGGAAAGTCATTATTTAGTAGTTCATGTCAAGTTTCAAGGTTGCATTCATGTTACAGGAGGAGCAAAGTTGCTTTGTTAAAACAAATCCAACCTGATGAAGGTTTGGCTTTGGCCTTGAGACTTTGCTCTTTCTTTGAGCCCTGTCCTGGATTGATTCCCAATCTTGGAGCCAGTTTTGGGTGAAGGCTCAGCCCAGCCCTGGGCTTAAAGGGGCAGCTGAGGTTGCACTGCATGTGACTGGGATGCAGGCCTCCATTATCAAAGGGCTTTGAGAAGTTAAATTTATTATATTTTTACTGCATGGTTTTGTTTATGAAATTCATTCACCTTTTTTAAACTCAGTTTTACTCCTTTTCCAGGTGCTTCTTACAAATATCTTCTGCACAGAAGCCTATTTCAAGAATAATTATGCCATGGCTCAATTAGAAAAATGTAAGTACTATAAAATAACTTTTACACTCTTCCTTCACAGACTGTGATCAAAAGAAGGTGGGTTTGGTGTGACCAACAGAAGAGTTTTGCTCTGCTTTTAATTCAATCAAGGAGCAGAGCTGGAACCTGTTGAAAAGAGTCTCTTTACTTCACAGCTAAAGCAAACTGCCAAGGTTCTTTTTTTGAGGAATATAAACTCTGTCACTAGCAAATACTCCTGACCAGTAACTGATAGAAATTAGGGATTTGGACTCTTTGGGAAGTACTGACCAGCTGGGCATTGGCTCTCTCAAACTCAATCTGTAATAATCTTTTTCAGAAGAGAATGCTCAGTTTCTTCCTGACACTTACAACACTTGGATTTGTATTCAAAAACACTTTTTGAAAGAAATTTAGACCAGCTCTTTATGGTACCTTAGTTGACTTTTCTCTGTTTCTCCATAGATGCTGAGGAAAACCTGGATGATTCCATTAAAAAAGCTGCAAAGCAGATCCTGGAGAAGAGGGCATACATCTGCTCCCACCCTCTGGACAGGACCTTCTGATCCCTCCCTGACAGCAAGCACTGATGAATGTAAATCAGGGAGAATTGGCTGCAGTTCCAGTATTTGACACCTTAAAAACATCTGTTACTTAATCTCTTTACTAAATGTAACTGTATAAAATAAAACTTCTTTCTAACCACCACTTCATATGAAAAGGATAAATAAAGAGATTTTACTTAAAGCTGAAGTTACTTTATTAGATATATATATGTCTGTTCCCCTTGGAGCTGGATAAAGACAGGTGAGGTTTGGATGGGGAGATGTTTCTTCCCAGGGAAGGGCTTGTGTGATTTCTCAGTGTCTTTGCACTTCAGTCAGCTGCTTATTCACTGAGCAAGTGCTGAAAGACTTGGGGAATAGAACAGTTCTCCTTGGGAGGCACCTGCAGCTCTCTTGTCCAGCAGCACCAGCAGGACATTGAGTTCCCAGTGTCCAGGGATGGTTTTGCTGTCACCCTGAGGGACACCACTGGTCACTGACATCCACTGACCACAACCCTGTGGATGTGACCACCCAGCCACCTCCTCATTCTCCAAACTGTGCCTCCCTGAGATCCACAGCTCTCCAAACGAGGGACAAGGGTGCTGCACAGGGGTGATGTGTCCAGGGCAGCACACAAGTCCAGAGTCCTGGCATCTGCAGCTCTTCTCTAGGGCACTGAGGCAGTCACTGCCATGGAAGGCCTCCAGGCTGGTCAGGCAGCCCAGACTCACTGTGTGCTCCTCAGGGTTTCCTTTGGCATATCAAAGCATTGAAGAGGTTGGGTGGTTTTTTCCTATTTCATCAACTGTGTCCTTTGAGGACCACAAGAGAAAGCAGACCCTTAAACTGCACATGAAAAGCAAATTGTTGAAGTAAAGGCTTCACCTTTCCCATGAAACAAAAGGGCTGCATTAGCCATGGTGCCAGACTTCCAGCCAGGAAGCTGCTGCCAGGAGGGAACCTTGCACTTGTCTCCAGCCAGAGATCACTCACTCCTCAGCATGCTGGGAGTGGCTGACAGTGTCTGAGGAGTTCAGAAATCCTTGGATGTGATCTGTGTTCTCAGGGCATTTGAGCTCTCACTGCCCCTGTGCCAGTGCCCAGAACACAGGACAGGCCTGTGAGCTCCACTTGGGGGGGCTATCCCAGCACTTGGACAGAACTGCCACGCAGGATGAGCTACCTCCCCAGGAAGGAAAATTCCAGCCCTGAGGTCCATCCCCACCCAGGCCGAAAGGTCACAGCAGGCTGAGATCACAGCAGCTCTGAGGTCAGAGCAGGCTGAGGTCACATCAGGCTGAGGTCACAGCAGCTCTGAGATCACACCAGGCTCTGAGGTCACAGCAGGCTGAGGTCAGAGCAGCTCTGAGGTCACAGAGGTGCCAGAGCCCCGTGGTTGCACAGCACCACAAGGAGCACTCAGTCGCTCCTGGAGCACAACTGCTGTGGCAGCAGCGGCGGCGGCAGCAGCGGTGCTGACACTGGGACAGCGGCGTCAGGACAGTGGTGGCAGCAAGAGCTGGGCACTGGCAGAGGGCAAGGCACCATGGCCCTTGCTCTGCGCCTCTGGCTCCTGCTCCTGCTGGCAGTGGCCCTGCCTGCCAGGGCTGCCCAGGCTGCTCCGTGGCCAGCGCGGGGAGCAGGTGAGCCGGCGGCCGGGCTCCCCTTTCCCGGGACAGCGCTCCCTTCTCCCCGGGAAGCCTTGGGCAGGGTTTTCCCCAGGGTGTGGGCAGGGCTTCCTCTGGGAGGGAGAGAGCCCCCAGGGACCTGAGCTGCTCCTGCAGCACCTCCAGAGATGTTGCACAGGGCCTGCAAAGAGTGTGGAGAGTGACCAGAGCCAGCCCAGAGCTCCCCAGGCCACTGGGCAGCTCTGGCCATGTCCATTGACATCTGGCTCCCACAGCCTTACCCAACCCCCTTGCAGTGCCCAGTTCCCTGAGGCAGAAGGGGATCCCAGCACACCATGGAAATGGTTCTCATCTCTGCTACCTTCTAGATCTGGGTGCTAAGAAGGTTCCTCCACCAGCTTGGCTTCGTGAAGTTTTGAAGCCTATGAAGCCTCCTGCAGGTATGGTGTCAATGTTCCTAAGAAAATAATCACTGACAGCCTGGTAGGAACCAGGTGACAGAAGCTTCTGTGGCTGTTGAGTTACAGGTGTGCCTGCAGGAGGAATTCTCCAGCTCCTTTGCTGGTCCATGCACGCAAGCCCAGCTTCCGTCGCAGGGGTGAGTTGTGTGTCCCTGCTGAGCCCACAGGCTGAGCACAGGTTTTATAAGATCCATTCTTGGGAAAATGCAAATACTTTGCATAAAGGTCCTTCAAGAGGGAGGACACAAAAGGTCCCCAGAGACATCCAAAATCATGGGCCAGATGCTGAGTGAACTGGAGAGACTCCATGGGGGGTGCCTGTCCCTGAGGCTCCTCCTGAGGCTCAGCAGCCGGGGCCTTTCTCTGCACACCTGGACACGCCGTGCCCGGCACAGCGGGAAGGGATCCATGGCAGCCTGGCTGCCCCGCTGCTGCTTTCACACCCTGCAGGGCTGTTTGCCAGCCTGGCCTGGCTGCAGCTTCTCCCCAGGCTCTGCAGGAAGGCTCGGGTCATCAGCTGACAGGGAGCCCAAACTGCACCACGGGCCGTGCACACCCTGAGATCCCTGCAGTTTCTCAGTCATCTCGTAGATCCGGTGCAGGGGCTGATTTGATGAGGGAGGGCCCTGGCCTGGCTCCAAAGCTTGGATGAATTCCTGAACCTTATCCATGTCTTTGACAGGCCTTGCTTTCTGAAGATGCCACCTTCCCATTGGGGAACAGCCCCACCTGATCCATCTCTCTCTCTTTCTCCAGTGATGGAACGAGGCGATGTGCTGAAGGCAGAGATTCCTGGAGGAAGCAGTGGCTCTGTGCCAGCCTCTGCTGCAGGAAGGGAGGCCATGCCAGGCACAGTCACAGGAGGTAATTGCTGTGACTCTGGGCCTGGGCCCTGCTGAGCCTTGAGCTGCCATCTCTGCTGCTTGATCGGTGTCCCCCTCGCAGGGATGGTGCACAGGGGCTGCAAAGAGTGTGGAGAGTGACCAGAGCCAGCCCAGAGCTCCCCAGGCCCCTGGGCAGCTCTGGCCATGTCCATTGACATCTGGCTCCCACAGCCTTACCCAACCCCCTTGCAGTGCCCAGTTCCCTAAGGCAGAAGGGGATCCCAGCACACCATGGAAATGGTTCTGATCTCTGCTCCCTTCTAGATCTGGGTCATGAATTGGATTACTTGGAATTACTGGTGAATGACACTTTGAACATGTTGGAGAATGCTGGAGGCAAGTGCTGAATTTCTGTTTTATTGAGAGAATAATCAGTGGCATTGTGGCAAGAGCTCACCCATGTGCCATTTCCCTTAAGTTCCTCTGAAGGTTGATGGACTCAGGACACCTTGCCCTGCTCCCTTCTGGAGCCCTGAGTGATCCCCAGGATGGTGCCAGTGGGAGGAAGGAGCATTTAGCTGTCAATGCCCTTCCCTGTGCAATGCCAGGGTGTCCCTGCGTGTGCTCTGTGCAGCCACGGAGAAGAGCAGAGAGGGAAGGGGCCGGGCCCAGGGCTGTGCCCCGGGGCTGTGCCTTGTGCGGCTCCTTGGCCGGCCCAGGGAGCCTGAGGATCTCCTGCAGTGCCACGGGAGCTCTTCTGTCCTGCCTTTCCCTGCAGGTGAACCTGTTCACAAAGGTGATCTGGCTTCCCAACCCACGTCCAAGACTGAGCCTGTGGGAGATGGTGAGGGTAGGTGAAGGCCTTTCCCCCCTGGGAGAGCTGCCAGCTCAGAGCCAAAGCTCGGCCAGGGGGGCAGGGGTGACAAAAGCTTCTGAGGCTGTTGAGTTACAGGTGTGCCTGCAGGGAGGAATTCTGCAGCTTCCTTGCTGGTTACTGCAAGCAAGCCCAGCTCCCATCCCAGGGGTGAGTCGTGTGTCCCTGCTGAGCCCACAGGCTGAGCCCTGGGTTTGTGGGATCCGTTCCTGGGAAATGGAAATCCTTTCTGTTCAGGTCCTCCAAGAAGGAAGAACAAACCTAGAGGACACAAGAAACCCAATGACCCATCTGAACTGATGAAGCAAATGAAGGAAATGCTGCAGAAAGGACAAGGTGGGTGCCTGTCCCTGAGGCTCCTCCTGAGGCTCAGCAGCCGGGGCCTTTCTCTGCACACCTGGACACGCCGTGCCCGGCACAGCGGGAAGGGATCCATGGCAGCCTGGCTGCCCCGCTGCTGCTTTCACACCCTGCAGGGCTGTTTGCCAGCCTGGCCTGGCTGCAGCTTCTCCCCAGGCTCTGCAGGAAGGCTCTGGCCATCAGCTGACAGGGAGCCCAAACAGAGATCCCTGAGATCCCTGCAGTTTCCCAGTCTTGGGGCAGACCAGGAAGGGCAGGTGTTTCAATGAGAGTGGACCCTGTCCCACCCAAAAATTTGATAGGGATTCCTGATCCTTAACCGTGTCTTTGACAAGAAGCTGCCTCCTGAAGAAGCCATCTCCCCAATGGGGAGCATCTCAATCTGATCCATCTACCTCTCTTTGTTTCTCCAGAGATGGCACGAGATGATTTGCCGAAGGCAAGGTTTCCCAATGTAAGCAGTGGCTCCGTGCCAGCCTCTGCTGCAGGAAGGGAGGCCATGCCAGGCACAGTCACAGTCAGAGGAGGTAATTGCTGTGCCTCTGGGCCTGGGACCAGCTGAGCCTTGAGCTGCCATCTCTCCTGCTTGGCAGTGCAGGCACAGCCTGGACAAGAGCAGTATAGCCCAGAGGAATTATCCCGAGCAGGCTCAGGGCACTTGGGTGCTGAGCAGCCCTGCTGGGCTCCCTCCGTGGGAGACATGGCCCCAAACCTGGGAGAGGCTGCAAGGGGTGCCCAGGGGGGGAAAGGGCAGAGGGGCTGAGCAAGGCTCCAGTGTGTCCTGAGAGGGCCTGGCTATGTCCCCTTGGGCTGGGGGAGCTGTCCCAAGGGAAAGAGGGATGGAGAGAGAGAGAGGAAGGTAGGAAGGGAAAGAGGGATGGTTGTGGCACAGCCTGCTACAGTTTTTCCTCAGGGCTTTAGCAAGGGTTTCATCTGTCGGGTGAGGGAGCCACAATGGGCCCTGGGCTGCTCCAGCAGCCACACCAGGGATGGTGCACAGGGGCTGCAAAGAGTGTGGAGAGTGACCAGAGCCAGCCCAGAGCTCCCCAGGCCCCTGGGCAGCTTTGGCCATGTCCATTGACATCTGGCTCCCACAGCCTTACCCAACCCCCTTGCAGTGCCCAGTTCCCTGAGGCAGAAGGGGATCCCAGCACACCATGGAAATGCTTCTGATCTCTGCTCCCTTCTAGATTTGGATCACAGGTTGCATTTTCTTCATTCCCTGCTGGATGAGGCCTTAAAACTCTTGAAGAATGCTAGCAGCAATGCTGCAGGTAAGTTCTCAGTGTGCCTTTCCTGACAGAATCAGAAGTGTCAATGCCCTGGCACCACTGCAGGTGCCAGTACAGAGCCGTGCACGTGTGTGCCCTCACCCTGCGTGTTCCCCTCACCGCTCCTGCGGCTCAGTGCTGCCCGTGCACATCAGCAGAGGTGACAGAAGCTTCTGTGGCTGTTGAGTTACAGGTGTGCCTGCAGGGAGGAATTCTCCAGCACCTCAGCTGGTTACTGCACACAAGCCCAGCTCCCGTCGCAGGGGTGAGTCGTGTGTCCATGCTGAGCCCACAGGCTGAGCCCTGGGTTTGTGGGATCCATTCATCTGAAATGGAAATCCTTTCTGTTCAGGTCCTTCAAGAAGGAAGAACAAACCTAGAGGACACAAGAAACAACATGAGGTTTACAAAATCATGCAGCAATTGCTGAAGGAAATGCTGCAGGGAGTACAAGGTGGGTGCCTGTCCCTGAGGCTCCTCCTGAGGCTCAGCAGCCGGGGCCTTTCTCTGCACACCTGGACACGCCGTGCCCGGCACAGCGGGAAGGGATCCATGGCAGCCTGGCTGCCCCGCTGCTGCTTTCACACCCTGCAGGGCTGTTTGCCAGCCTGGCCTGGCTGCAGCTTCTCCCCAGGCTCTGCAGGAAGGCTCTGGCCATCAGCTGACAGGGAGCCCAAACTGCACCACGGGCCGTGCACACCCTGAGATCCCTGCAGGTTCCCAGTCTCTGGGCAGATCAGGAGGGGTTGCTGTTTGGAGATGGAGAGCCCTGGCCAATCCCAAGAAGTTGATAGGAATTCCTGATCCTTAACCGTGTCTTTGACAAGAAGCTGCCTCCTGAAAATGCCACCTCCCCAATGGGGAAGGATTTGATCTGAGCGAGCTGTGCTTTTCTCCAGAGGTGGACGTAGAGGATGTGCTGAAGGCAGCGTTTCCCAATGGAAGCAGTGGCTCCGTGCCAGCCTCTGCTGCAGGAAGGGAGGCCATGCCAGCCACAGTCACAGGAGGTAATTGCTGAGCCTCTGGGCCTGGGCCCTGCTGAGCCTTGAGCTGCCATCTCTGCTGCTTGATTGGTACCCCTCTCACAGGGATGGTGCACAGAGGCTGCAAAGAGTGTGGAGAGTGACCAGAGCCAGCCCAGAGCTCCCCAGGCCCCTGGGCAGCTCTGGCCATGTCCATTGACATCTGGCTCCCACGGCCTTACCCAACCCCCTTGCAGTGCCCAGTTCCCTGAGGCAGAAGGGGATCCCAGCACACCATGGAAATGCTTCTGATCTCTGCTCCCTTCTAGATTGGGATCTGGACATGGATTATCTGGAAGCACTGCTGGATGACGGCTTGAAACTCTTGGAGAATGCTGGAGGCAAGTTCTCAGTGTGCCTTTCCTCACAGAACAATCAGCGTCACTGTGGCAAGAGCTCACCCATGTGCCATTTCCCTTAAGTTCCTCTGAAGGTTGATGGACTCAGGACACCTTGCCCTGCTCCCTTCTGGAGCCCTGAGTGATCCCCAGGATGGTGCCAGTGGGAGGAAGGAGCATTTAGCTGTCAATGCCCTTCCCTGTGCAATGCCAGGGTGTCCCTGCGTGTGCTCTGTGCAGCCACGGAGAAGAGCAGAGAGGGAAGGGGCCGGGCCCAGGGCTGTGCCCCGGGGCTGTGCCTTGTGCGGCTCCTTGGCCGGCCCAGGGAGCCTGAGGATCTCCTGCAGTGCCACGGGAGCTCTTCTGTCCTGCCTTTCCCTGCAGGTGAACCTGTTCCCAAAGGTGATCTGGCTTCACAGCCCACATCCAAGACTGAGCCTCTGGGTGATAATCAGGGTAAGCCAAGGCCTTTCCCCCTGGGAGAGCTGCCAGCTCAGAGCCAAAGCTCGGCCAGGGGGGCATCGCTGCAGGTGCCAGGACAGAGCTGTGCACGTGTGTGCCCTCACCCTGCACGCTCCCCTCACGACTTCTGCTCAGGACTGGGGCTGTTTGGGTGGAGGAGAGCCCTAGCCCAGCCCCAAAATCCAAGACATTTTCTGAACCTTATCTGCCTATTTGATAAGCATGTCCTCCTGAAGATGCCAGCACCCAAATCAGGAACTCTTCCATCTGATTCAGCTTTGCCTCTTTCTTTCTCAAGTGATGGACAAAATGACCATGCAGGAGGAGGTATTTTCTGCAGGAAGCAGTGGATCGTTTGCAGCCCCTGATGCAGGAAGTGAGGCAATGGCAGACACAGACAAAGACACAGCCATAGATAAAGAAGGTAATTGCTGTGCTGGCTCAGCCCTCGCTGGGGCTGTGTGGCAGCAGCTCTTCCCCCAGCACCCACCCTTGCACGGCCCAGCAGCAGCCAAAGCTGGAGGCACCTGGGCCTCGAGGCCTCTGGAGCTGCCTCCCAGCCCCTGGGAAAGGGGACTGGTGGCCCAAGGTCCCTCCCGCTGCAGCTGCTCCCGGAGCTGGCCCTGAGTGCCCAGAGGCCCCAGGCACAGGAGCAGCCCCGAGCGGGAGCCACGAGCCCAGGGCCAGAGCCAGCCCTGGCTCCCGGCTGGGCAGGGGCTGCCCTGGCTCCTGACAGGGCCTGACTCCGTCCCCTTGGGCTGGGGGAGCTGTCACGGGGCAGGGAGGGGCGGGGGTGGCAGTGGCTGCTCAGGGATGGCTCTGGCCCGTGCCCCTCCAAGGAGCCACTGCCCAAAGAGCTGCGCTGCCCCCGGGCTCTGCTCCCGGCCTTGTGGGCTTTGCTGGCTGGCACAGCCTGTGCCCAGGGGCACCAAGGTGCCTGCAGGCCCCAGCTCTGGGGGAAACACAGAACGTGCTGGAGTATCCACCGTGCTGCCAGCTCAGCACTGGGGCACAGCACGGGCTCACGCTCCCATTGCTCCCACAGATGCAGCCACAACTCGTGCTCCTGACTCCCAGAAGGGCACTGGGAGTGGTCTCAGCCAGGGAACACGCTTCTGGCTGATGTTAATTGCTGGCCTGCTTTTGTTGGAGCTTGCCTTCATTTTATGCTGTGCCAGACTTTGGAATTACTGGAAGAAAAAACGGTGAGTGTTTTGTTCACCTTTCCCTCAAACAGCTTCTTTGGAAAGTCTACTGTAGGCAAGGAACATTCCCAGTGAGGCTGCTGTGGAGGTGTGGACAGCCAGTGGATGCCCAGATAACTCTGCTGAGGGTTCTGCTGCTGCCCAGTGCTTTAATTGGCCTCTTAATTGCTGGGCCTTGTCCTGGGGAGCCCGCTGGGGCTGCAGCCAGTGCTGCCTCCCACTGAGGCTGCCTGGCCAAGAGCAGCCCCAGGGGCAGCGGGCAGAGGCAAAGCAAGGTGGGGAGCAGAAAGAGCAGGAGCAGCTTGCCCTGGCAAGGCAGAGGCGCCCCGGGGCCCGCTCCTGGCCAGGGAGCCTGCCCAGAGCCATGCCCTGCTGGCCGGGGCCTGGAGGGGCAGCTGTGCAGCTGGGCCAAGGTGTGCCAGCAGCTGCAGCCGTGCTGGGGGCTGTGCCAGCTCTGGGCCCTGCTGTGCAGGAGGGTCCCTGTGTGCCACCAGCAGCTGGGGCCTCTGACACCTCCTCTCTCCACAGGAGCAGCCCTGCAGCTTCACAGGAGCAGACGAACACCTCAGTCAGGGACAGCTGGACCTCTCATTTATCCTCCCCTTGTGCGTGTCCACTGTCCCTGCCACAGCTCCATTACCAACTAATTGCTGTTCAGAAGCAGCCACCACCATGCAGAGCAGGAGCCTCCACCCCCATAGTGACCGACCCTGCTCTCCTGCCAGGAGAGGAGGTATCCCCCTCCTGCCAAGGCACAGCTTGAGTCCAGCAACATCTCTGGAGTTCAGCTTTGGTGTGGTGGTACCACCAGCACAGGCAGAGCTCCTTGTTTGGGCACAGCCTGGGCTGGGCAGGTAGTAGGTTGGCACAGGGCTCCCCCGAGAAAGTCAGCCCATTTTGTTGTTCTTCCCTTTTAGAAATAAAAATTTTAGTAAGAAATCCCCAAATACTTCCCTGTTTGCACAGTAGTTTAGGATATTTCAAAGTAGTTGTAGAATTCTGAAAAACTTTGAATAGTTTTACACTTCTGGAATAAAAAATAAAATCACATTTAATTGGTAATCTTTACTGTAGGAAGAACTAAGACACCCCAAGACACGCAGCCTACTGGAGAGGCTCTTTTTCCACTGGAGATTTGTACCTAGTCCCAACCAAATTACCTAAAACCTTTTCTCACATATTCTCTGGGATTTCTGACAATCTCTTAGTCTTCAGAGGCAAACTTTGAGCACAGTGGGAGTCTCTTAAAGTCACCATCTCTGCTTCTGGAAGAACTCCCTCTGTTCTAGGGCAGGGGGTTCTCTCAGCTTCCTGCTGCCCCCGGGCTCTGCTCCTGCCCTTGTGGGCTTTGCTGGCTGGCACAGCCTGTGCCAAGGGGCACCAAGGTGCCTGCAGGCCCCAACTCTGGGGGAAACACAGAACGTGCTGGAGTATCCACCGTGCTGCCAGCTCAGCACTGGGGCACAGCACGGGCTCACGCTCCCATTGCTCCCACAGATGCCCCCAGCACCACAACAGCACACAGCACATGTGTTCCTGACTCCCAGAAGGGCACTGGAAGGGGTTTCTGTCAGGGAACACGCTGTTTGCTTGTGATAAGGGCATGTTTGGCCATCTATTTCAGCCAGGAAATTATTTGGAAGTGCTCAATGGAACCTTGACTGAGAGCTTCCAGGATCAGCTCTTCTGTTCCAATAAAGAAATGGAGTTGTCACAGCTCTGTCTGGGTGTTTACCCCCAGCAAAGCCCTCAGGGCAGCAGCACTGGCTGAGCTCCATGTCCAGCAGCAGCCGTGGATGCCCACACGTGGTGTGGGCAGGCAGGAGCCAGGCAGGGGCTGCTGTGACCAGCGGCGGGGCCCCGAGGGGCTGGGGGAGCCCATGCTGAGTGACCCTGGGCTGAGGGCACATTTCCTGCAGGGGGGTCACTGGGCCAGGACCTCCTCCTGTGGCATGGCCCGGAAAGGAGGGGAGCCATCAGTAAATGCTTGCCTTGAGAAAAATGGAATGAGGCTGGACTGTGCAGCAGAAGGAAGTCCTTCATACCCTGAGAGATGAGCTGAGAGCCCAACAGAGACAGGGCCTGTGGCACCCTGGGATCCTTTATGAGCAGAGTGGGGATTTGCTCCCCAGGCCTCATCTGTTCACCCAGGGACACTTGGTGAACACACACAGGGAACATGGCTCAGCCATGTCACTGCTCCCTGAGTGTCATGGTTGGGCTCTCTAAAGGCATGCACGGCATTTGGGACACCTCTCTGCTGTGCAGAGGCCTGGTGACACCCACAAGTCTTGCAGGGAATTTGGGGTACCTCCAAAGGTCTGCAGGGGCCGAGAGACACCTGTAAGTTGAGAAGGGGTCTGGGGTCTCTTGTGAGGCACACAGGGATTTTAGGGTGACTGAGGACACCTGTAAGAGGTGCACTGGGTTTGGGTCTCACATAAAGCATGCAGCTCTGCTGTGATGCATTATTTTTATAAATTCTGGCATCAACACCCTCACTTTTTCAATATGGGCCAAAGGCCAGCACAGCGCACAGCACCGACTGGGTGTCAGCATGGCAGGGCCAGTGCTACCTGCAATAATGGGAATCACCAACGTGAGTTGAGTTTTGCACTTGACGTTGCTATTGCAGGTGGAACTATGAAACGTCTCACTTGTCCTATGTCACACAACTCACTTCTTGTGAGAAAAACCTCGATTCCACAGAGGGGCCTGGAGGGACATACTCTCCTCACTGGAAGAGCACCTCTTGAGATCCATTCCCACAATATCCAGCCTTGAGGTCACAGCAGCTCTGAGGTCACAGAGGTGCCAGAGCCCCGTGGTTGCACAGCACCACAAGGAGCACTCAGTCGCTCCTGGAGCACAACTGCTGTGGCAGCAGCGGCGGCGGCAGCAGCGGTGCTGACACTGGGACAGCGGCGTCAGGACAGTGGTGGCAGCAAGAGCTGGGCACTGGCAGAGGGCAAGGCACCATGGCCCTTGCTCTGCGCCTCTGGCTCCTGCTCCTGCTGGCAGTGGCCCTGCCTGCCAGGGCTGCCCAGGCTGCTCCGTGGCCAGCGCGGGGAGCAGGTGAGCCGGCGGCCTGGCTCCCCTTTCCCGGGACAGCGCTCCCTCCTCCCCGGGAAGCCTTGGGCAGGGTTTTCCCCAGGGTGTGGGCAGGGTTTCCTCTGGGAGGGAGAGAGCCCCCAGGGACCTGAGCTGCTCCAGCAGCACCTTCAGGGATGGTGCACAGGGGCCTGCAAAGAGTGTGGAGAGTGACCAGAGCCAGCCCAGAGCTCCTCAGGCCCCTGGGCAGCTCTGGCCGTGTCCATTGACATCTGGCTCCCACAGCCTTACCCAACCCCCTTGCAGTGCCCAGTTCCCTGAGGCAGAAGGGGATCCCAGCACACCATGGAAATGGTTCTGATCTCTGCTCCCTTCTAGATCTGGGTGCTAAGAAGGTTCCTCCACCAGCTTGGCTTTTTGAAGTTTTGGAGCCTATGGAGCCTCCTGCAGGTATGGTGTCAATGTTCCTAAAAAAGTAATCACTGACAGCCTGATAGGAACCAGATGACAGAAGCTTCTGTGGCTGTTGAGTTACAGGTGTGCCTGCAGGGAGGACCTTTCCAGCTCCTTTGGTGGATGTTGCACGCAAGCCCAGCTTCCGTCGCAGGGGTGAGTTGTGTGTCCCTGCTGAGCCCACAGGCTGAGCACAGGTTTTATAGGATCCATTCTTGGGAAAATGCAAATACTTTGCATAAAGGTCCTTCAAGAGGGAGGACACAAAAGGTCCCCAGAGACATCCAAAATCATGGGCCAGATGCTGAGTGAACTGGAGAGACGCCGTGGTGGGTGCCTGTCCCTGAGGCTCCTCCTGAGGCTCAGCAGCCGGGGCCTTTCTCTGCACACCTGGACACGCCGTGCCCGGCACAGCGGGAAGGGATCCATGGCAGCCTGGCTGCCCCGCTGCTGCTTTCACACCCTGCAGGGCTGTTTGCCAGCCTGGCCTGGCTGCAGCTTCTCCCCAGGCTCTGCAGGAAGGCTCTGGCCATCAGCTGACAGGGAGCCCAAACTGCACCACGGGCCGTGCACACCCTGAGATCCCTGCAGTTTCTCAGTCATCTCGTAGATCCGGTGCAGGGGCTGATTTGATGAGGGAGGGCCCTGGCCTGGCTCCAAGCTTGGATGAATTCCTGAACCTTATCCATGTCTTTGACAGGCCTTGCTTTCTGAAGATGCCACCTTCCCATTGGTGAACAGCCCCACCTGATCCATCTATCTCTCTTTCTCCAGTGATGGTACGAGGCGATGTGCTGAAGGCAAGGTTTCCTGGAGGAAGCAGTGGCTCCATGCCAGCCTCTGCTGCAGGAAGGGAGGCCATGCCAGGCACAGTCACAGGAGGTAATTGCTGTGACTCTGGGCCTGGGCCCTGCTGAGCCTTGAGCTGCCATCTCTCCTGCTTGGCAGTGCAGGCACAGCCTGGACAAGAGCAGCACAGCCCAAAGGAATTATCCCGAGCAGGCTCAGGGCACTCGGGTGCTGAGCAGCCCTGCTGGGCTCCCTCCGTGGGAGACATGGCCCCAAACCTGGGAGAGGCTGCAAGGGGTGCCCAGGGGGGGAAAGGGCAGAGGGGCTGAGCAAGGCTCCAGTGTGTCCTGAGAGGGCCTGGCTATGTCCCCTTGGGCTGGGGGAGCTTTTCCAACAGAAGGGGGGTGGGATATTGGGTGGATGGGAGGGATGGCTGTGTCACTGCCTGCTGCAGTTTTCCCCAGGGCTTCAAGGAGGGTTCCCTGTGTAGCAGTGAGAGAGCCCCAGAGGGCCTTGGGATGCTCCAGCAACCCCTGCAGGGAAGTTGCACAGGGCCTGCAAAGAGTGTGGAGAGTGACCAGAACCAGCCCAGAGCTCCCCAGGCCCCTGGGCAGCTCTGGCCATGTCCATTGACATCTGGCTCCCACGGCCTTACCCAACCCCCTTGCAGTGCCCAGTTCCCTAAGCAGAAGGGGGACTCCAGCACACCCTGAAAAAGGTTGTCATCTCTGCTCCCTTCTAGATCTGGGTGCTAAGAAGGTTCCTCCACCAGCTTGGCTTTTTGAAGTTTTGGAGCCTATGGAGCCTCCTGCAGGTATGGTGTCAATGTTCCTAAAAAAGTAATTACTGACAGCCTGGTAGGAACCAGGTGACAGAAGCTTCTGTGGCTGTTGAGTTACAGGTGTGTCTGCAGGGAGGACTTTTCCAGCTCCTTTGGTGGATGCTGCACACAAGCCCAGCTCCCGTCACAGGGGTGAGTTGTGTGTCCCTGCTGAGCCCACAGGCTGAGCCCTGGGTTTGTGGGATCCATTCTTGGGAAATGGAAATCCTTTCTGTTCATGTTCTCCAAGAGGAAAGAACAAAGCCACAGGACAGAAGGAATCACTTGAATCAAATGACATCCTGAAGAAAATCGTGAAGGAACTGCACAAAGGGCGTGGTGGGTGCCTGTCCCTGAGGCTCCTCCTGAGGCTCAGCAGCCGGGGCCTTTCTCTGCACACCTGGACACGCCGTGCCCGGCACAGCGGGAAGGGATCCATGGCAGCCTGGCTGCCCCGCTGCTGCTTTCACACCCTGCAGGGCTGTTTGCCAGCCTGGCCTGGCTGCAGCTTCTCCCCAGGCTCTGCAGGAAGGCTCTGGGCATCAGCTGACAGGGAGCCCAAACTGCACCACGGGCCGTGCACACCCTGAGATCCCTGCAGTTTCTCAGTCATCTCGTAGATCCGGTGCAGGAGCTGATTTGATGAGGGAGGGCCCTGGCCTGGCTCCAAGCTTGGATGAATTCCTGAACCTTACTCATGTCTTCGACAGGCCTTGCTTTCTGAAGATGCCACCTTCCCATTGGGGAACAGCCCCACCTGATCCATCTCTCTCTCTTCCTTTCTCCAGAGATGGCACGAGACAGGGTGCTGAAGGCAAGGTTTCCTGGAGGAAGCAGTGGCTCCGTGCCAGCCTCTGCTGCAGGAAGGGAGGCCATGCCAGGCACAGTCACAGGAGGTAATTGCTGTGACTCTGGGCCTGGGCCCTGCTGAGCCTTGAGCTGCCATCTCTGCTGCTTTGCAGTGCGAGCACACAGCATTACCTGACCCCCTTGCAGTGCTCAGTTCTCTAGAGAAGGGTATCCCAGCATAACATGGAATGGTTCCCTTCTGTGCTTCCTTCTAGATTGGGATCCTGACTTGCATCATCTGGAGACATTGGTAAATGACGGTTTAAAGATCTTGGAGCTTGATGAAGGTAAGTTATCAGCAATCCTTTCCTAACACAGTAATCATTGTCCAAGTGTAATCACTGTCCAGAGTAATATTCGTGTGTCATTTCCCTTAAGATCTTGTGAAGTTTGATGGATTCTGGAAATCTTGCCCTGGAAATTCCTACTCTTGTGCCCAACAGTGATCCCCAGGATGGTGCCAGTGGGAGGAAGGAGCATTTAGCTGTCAATGCCCTTCCCTGTGCAATGCCAGGGTGTCCCTGCGTGTGCTCTGTGCAGCCACGGAGAAGAGCAGAGAGGGAAGGGGCCGGGCCCAGGGCTGTGCCCCGGGGCTGTGCCTTGTGCGGCTCCTTGGCCGGCCCAGGGAGCCTGAGGATCTCCTGCAGTGCCACAGGAGCTATTCTGTCCTGCCTTTCTTTGCAGATGAACCTATTGATGATGATGATGATGATGATGATGATGATGATGTTCCTATTGATGAAGATGATCTTGTTGATGAAGATGATGTGGATTTCCACCTCGTATCAGTTACTGAGCCTCAGGAAGATGATGAGGGTAAGCCAAGGCCTTTGTCCCTGGGAAAGCTGCCAGCTCAGAGCCAGGGGGGCAGTGCTGCAGGTGCCAGGACAGAGCTGTGCACGTGTGTGCCCTCACCCTGCGCTCCCCTCACCGCTCCTGCAGCTCAGTGCTGCCCGTGCACATCAGCAGAGGTGACAGAAGCTTCTGTGGCTGTTGAGTTACAGGTGTGCCTGCAGGGAGGAATTGCCCAGCTCCTTTGGTGGATGCTGTGCACAAGCCCAGCTCCCATCACAGGGGTCAGTCATGTGTCCCTGCTGAGCCCTGGGTTTGTGGGATTCTTTCATGGGAAAATGGAAATACTTTCTCTTAAGATCCCCTGAGAAAAAAGAAAAAACCTATAGGAGATAGTAAGTCCCCGGAGGAATCCAAACAACTGGACCAAATCCTTAGTGAACTGGAGAGACACCGTGGTGGGTGCCTGTCCCTGAGGCTCCTCCTGAGGCTCAGCAGCCGGGGCCTTTCTCTGCACACCTGGACACGCCGTGCCCGGCACAGCGGGAAGGGATCCATGGCAGCCTGGCTGCCCCGCTGCTGCTTTCACACCCTGCAGGGCTGTTTGCCAGCCTGGCCTGGCTGCAGCTTCTCCCCAGGCTCTGCAGGAAGGCTCTGGGCATCAGCTGACAGGGAGCCCAAACTGCACCACGGGCCGTGCACACCCTGAGATCCCTGCAGTTTCTCAGTCTCTGGGTAGATCCAGAGAGGCAACTGTTTGGAGGAGGGAGGGCGCTGGAGCAGCTCTAAAGCTTTGGGCATTTTCCTTGTCCCTATCAATGTCTTTGACAAGTATTGCCTGGAGTTGACTAGGACAGAGTAATTATGCCATGGGTTATGGGTTTGGGTACTGAGCAGTCCTGTGCCCAGGGGCACCAAGGTGCCTGCAGGCCCCAGCTCTGGGGGAAACACAGAACGTGCTGGAGTATCCACCGTGCTGCCAGCTCAGCACTGGGGCACAGCACGGGCTCACGCTCCTCATTGCTCCCGCAGATGCCCCCAGCACCACAACAGAATCCGAGAACATCTGGAAAAAAATGAGAAGAGTTTTCTGCTGGGGACCAAATTGTTTGATTAAGTTAATGGCCATTGTGGCCAGTGTGGGAGTTTTCCTGGCAATCTGTTTTATCGGAATCTGGTATTCCTGGCTGAGAAAACGGTGAGTGTTTCGCTGATCTCTGCCTCAAACAGCTTCCTTTAAAGGCTGCTGACAGTCAGGGAACATTCCCAGTGAGGCTGCTGTGGAGTTGTGGACAGTCAGTGGATGTCCAGATAACTCTGCTGAGGGTTCTGCTGCTGCCCAGTGCTTTAATTGGCCTCTTAATTGCTGGGCCTTGTCCTGGGGAGCCCGCTGGGGCTGCAGCCAGTGCTGCCTCCCACTGAGGCTGCCTGGGCAAGAGCAGCCCCAGGGGCAGCGGGCAGAGGCAAAGCAAGGTGGGGAGCAGAAAGAGCAGGAGCAGCTTGCCCTGGCAAGGCAGAGGCGCCCCGGGGCCCGCTCCTGGCCAGGGAGCCTGCCCAGAGCCATGCCCTGCTGGCCGGGGCCTGGAGGGGCAGCTGTGCAGCTGGGCCAAGGTGTGCCAGCAGCTGCAGCCGTGCTGGGGGCTGTGCCAGCTCTGGGCCCTGCTGTGCAGGAGGGTCCCTGTGTGCCACCAGCAGCTGGGGCCTCTGACACCTCCTCTCTCCACAGGAGCTGCTCCTGTGAACCTTCAGAAGACCAGGAAAAGAAATCAGGCAGCGAGAAACTAACCTGTCATCCCGGCTCTTCAAATCTGTCCCCTTCTCTGTGGCTGCAGCAGCGTCTTGAGCCCAACCCAACACCGACACCTCCAAAACGTGACCCTCTGCCCCCGAGCCCCCTGGCCCAGCTCCCCTGACAGGACTGAAGGGGGGCAGCCCCTGTCCTCCTTGGCAGGGGCTGGGCGACGTTTTATGTTCCAATAAAGAAATTGAGTTGTTGCAGCTCTGTCTGGGTGTTTACCCCCAGCAAAGCCCCCAGGGCAGCAGCACTGGCTGAGCTCCATGTCCAGGAGCAGCCGTGGATGCCCACGGTGTGGGCACCCCGAGGGGCTGGGGGAGCCCATGCTGAGTGACCCTGGGCTGAGGGCACATTTCCTGCAGGGGGGTCACCTGGGCCTGCAGCTAAGGAGGCACATAGGGCTATTTTGGAATCTCTACTAAGGTGTGAATGGATTCCTCATGAGGCACAAAGGGCTATTTTGTGGTCTCTGCTAAGGTGTGCAGGGATCCCTTGTGAGTTGTGCAGCAGGGTTAAACTTGAGGAGGTTTTTCACTCTTCTCAGCACAGCAAAGGGAACACTCTTGGCCCAGGTTTTGCAAAGTTGGGAGAAAGCCTATTAAAAAGTCTTGGGCCCAGCCTGTGGGCACAGCAGGCAGGCTGAGCCCATTGAGACCAGGCCGGGCTGCTTGGGCCAGGCTGGGCCAGGCCAGGGAAAGGCCACAGAGTCTGATGAGGCTGCCGAGCTTCCCCATGGCCCTGTGCTGCAGCCAAACACACATTTACAGCCACGGCCATTCACTGCGGCACAGGAGGCACACGGGGGTGTAACTGAGGCCATGGCTTCTCACACTGAAGGGAGGCTGGCCCTGTTCATTTGGAACGCTTCGATCCCAGTTACCTTTGTGAACCTGCTGGGGAAGTGTTGAGGGACAGGGAGTTCCAACCCTTTCCACTGATAAATGTGGCTGATGGTGTGAGGCTTTTTAATTTTTTGCCCTCTAAATTTCTGTCCTAGCAGAGAGTTGTTTGCTTGCTCGCATTCAGCACAATACTTTTGGAAGTAAAAATATTTCTTGAAATTAGTGCTGCCAGCACTGGCTTAGTTGCGAGAAACAACCTCTCACTTTTAAAAATTCCAAGGTTCATTAAACCTTAACAAAGGACTGAATAAAGAAAAATTACAGCGCCATGAGCACAGAAATAAACCACCACGTGCTCACCCACAAAATGGCTGCGCCGCCTTTTACACCCCTGGTGTCCCTGGCCCCTCCCACCGCCTGTCCGTCAATTCTTCCTCATCGTCCATTGGTGGAGACTGCCTTCTTGCACCTTGATTGGCGGGCAGTTGTTGCCATAGTAACAAGCCCGCCCTCTTCCCCCAGGCTCCGTGCAAGGGGCACAGGCGCAGCCCGGCCGCCATGTCCCGACTGCCAGGGCCGGCCCTTGGCAACCGTACAGAGCCAGGGGGGCTGTGGAGAGAACACGGGACGTGCAAACACCAAATCACAATAACTATACATCAATAAAACTTCTCTTAACGTACGCATAATATTCATCCCTTAATTGTGGGAGCCAACTCTCGCGCTGCCTATCTGTAACATTAGTTGATTTTATAAAGCTCTTAAAAAAATCAGCCTGGGCAAGAATTTTTTTTTTTTTTTTTTTTTTTTGATTTGGGGGGCAGGGGTGTTGTTGTTGTGTTTTGGGGTTTTTGTTTGTTTTTTGGTGGGGGTTTTTTTTGGTTCTTTGCTTTGGTGCTCAGAGATAATGGAGGAAGGGGCGATTTTCTGTTCAACTTGCCTGGGAGTGTGCAGGAAACAAGAAAAAGAAGAGTTTTTCACCAGCTGGTTTAGGAGCTCTAAAAGCAATTGTGCTGTCCCTAATGAGGGGCTGGGGGCACTGCTAACAGCCTGCATTCCCCCACTTGTGTTCCCCTCTTTACCACAGCGCTGTGTAGATCCAGAGCCTTGTACCTCGGCCTGATGGTGCAAAAATCCCCCCCAAAATCCCCCAGTTTGCAAAAATAAAGGCTTTGTGCTCATTAATATGAAAAGCAGTATGGGTGGCCGGCAGCTAATGTTCTTTTGTTGGCTGGACCGCAGTCAGTCCTCACATCTAAATGACTGACCCAGCCCCGAGCTGCTCTTAAGACTGAGTTGATCAAAGGCACTGAAGCTCTGTTGACTACAAATTCTTTAGGAAAACAAACACAGGAACTACGTGAATGTTGGTGACAAAAGCAGAATGCCGAGCTGAATCTTTGAGGCCACCTCCCCCCCCCCCAGCCTTTTATTTTTAATTGATTTAATATTCTGAGTGCCAGTCCTTGCATGAAATGGGCCCTCAGCAAGGAGCTGCTGGGCCTCCTCGGTGTGTCCCTCTGTGCTCGCAGTGCTCCTGGTCTGCTTTGCCTGGAAACTTGTCCATCCTGCACTCTGTGTCTGCTTTTCCTGTCATTCCAATGCACAGCCCTTTCCTGCTGCTTGGCATGTAAATACTCTGATTATTTTATCGGGTAACTTACATCTCGCACTTCATGTCATTAAGTTGTGTTAATCAGACTCTGGTATATCACGAGTTTCTGGAACACATTTTCGAGCCTTCCAGCTGTATTCTAAGGGAAGCTGTTTCTGTCTTTCATCACAAAATTGGCAGGTTTTTTGCAAAGACAGCCCTTTACAAAGGACTTGTTGCGTGCATTAACATCCAAAGGGCTGCTTTCAAAGACAAAACCCCACAAACAAACAGTAAAACAACCAAACAACATATTTAAAAAATACTTTATTTTTAGCTCTTGCTTTTAATGTTTTCCAAGCTGGCCTCCTTTTTTGCACTGCAGTGTTTTTCTTTGGACAGAAGGACACCCTTGCCAGATGATGTGAGTTAACATGGAAAACAGAAGTCACACACAGTGGATATATTAAAGCTAAACATGCAGGGTCCCATTATCACAATCATCATCATTTGTTTTCTGTTTATTTTTATGTCAGATTGTTTTCAGAAGGGTGAGAACAGTGTCTCAGATCCCCTGGCTATTGTTGTCATAGCCACTTATTACCTGTCCTTTCTTATTATCTATCCTTTCTGTAGTTCCTCTGCCCATTTGTTGCTCTTGGATGTCTGCCTCCTTCACCTGATTTTTATATTTTTCTGGATTTGTGAGGGGTTTTGTGTTGGTTTTGGTTTTTTTCTTAGTAGTTGTATTGTTTGCCTGTTTTGTTAGGTCACAGTTTTGGTTTTGTTGTTTTCTTTTTTCTTTGCACTTAACAGTAGCTTGTGATTTGTAAAGTTTTGAAGCACAGGTGTTGCACATAAAGGTTGTTTTTGTTTTTAAAGTCATCTCAGACACAGACTTGCAAGGCCCTATGACTTTGAGGACTGTGTGCTCTCAGACTGCAGCAAATTGTGCATGAATAGGAACTTGTAGTTCCTATCTCCATTACACACAGCAAAATGTAAAGTGGTTGGAATGGTACCAGTTCTAACCTTTATTTTGCCCTATTTTGCTGCCATGCCATAAAATTGTGTCAGATTCATCCATGAACTCGATTCTTCCAGGATGGGGTGTGCAAGGATGATCCCTTAGCTCATGTGTGGAGCTGGTGTGCACCAAGCCAGACACAGGACTGTCATCCATAGCCAGCCTCTGTCTGCAAAGAGAACAGGGAGCTGCAGCTCTGAGGAACTCAGGGGTTAGTGAGCAAACAGACCAAATCCCTAATTTATATCAGTTACTTTACAGGAGTATTTGTTGCTGATATATTTTTATATTCCAGCCCAGAGATGGAAAAAAAGAACCCTGGGAGTTTGCTTTAGCTATGAAGTGAAGAGACTCTTTTCAACAGGTTCCAGCTCTGCTCCTTGTTTGAATTAAAAGCAGAGCAAAACTCTTCTGCTGGTCACATCAACCAGACATAAGTTTGATCACTCTGCGAAAGACAGAAGATTGTAAAAATTATTTAATAGTACTTACAGTCCTCTAATTCAGCCATGGGATAATTATGCCATAATTCACTATATCAAATAACGGACAAAAGCACTGGAAAAGAAGGGGTTTTTTTTAAGCTAAATTTTAAAAAAGTGAATGAATTTAATAAACAAAACTATGCAGTAAAAATATAGTAAATTTAACTTCTCAAAGCCCTTTGATAATGGAGGCCTGCATCCCAGTCACATGCAGTGCAACCTCAGCTGCCCCTTTGAGCCCAGGGCTGGGCTGAGCCTTCACCCAAAACTGGCTCCAAGACTGATTGGGAATCAGTCCAGGACAGGGCTCAAACAAAGAGCAAAGTCTCAAGGCCAAAGCCAAACCTTCATCAGGTTGGATTTGTTTTAACAAAGCAACTTTGCTCATCCTGTAACATGAATGCAACCTTGAAACTTGACATGAACTACTAAATGACAACTTTCCTATCCTGAAATGCATTGCCCAAATATTGTTGTGAACTTCCTTTGTCTCTGCCCGCTGCCCCTGGGGCTGCTCTTGCCCAGGCAGCCTCAGTGGGAGGCAGCACTGGCTGCTGCCCCAGCGGGCTCCCCAGGACAAGGCCCAGCAATTAAGAGGCCAATTAAAGCACTGGGCAGCAGCAGAACCCTCAGCAGAGTTATCTGGACATCCACTGACTGTCCACAACTCCACAGCAGCGTGACTACAAGTCAGGCTACCAGTGCTATCAGCAGAGTTTTAAGAAAACTCTGAAAAAAAAATCAACAACTTACTCTCTCATCTCATACGCCTTCCGAATCGCAAAACAGCAGCAGACCAGGAGAAGGGGCACAGTGAACAGTGTCACCACTGTGCCTATCATGCAGGACCTGCGCACATCATGGGGGCAGACGATCCGCGGGAGGCGCACGGGATCCTGGGCGTATATTCCTGTTTCAGTGACAACATCTGCGGGAGCAATGGGAGCGTGAGCCCGTGCTGTGCCCCAGTGCTGAGCTGGCAGCACGGTGGATACTCCAGCACGTTCTGTGTTTCCCCCAGAGCTGGGGCCTGCAGGCACCTTGGTGCCCCTGGGCACAGGCTGTGCCAGCCAGCAAAGCCCACAAGGCCGGGAGCAGAGCCCGGGGGCAGCGCAGCTCTTTGGGCAGTGGCTCCTTGGAGGGACACGGGCCAGAGCCATCCCTGAGCAGCCACTGCCACCCCTGCCCCTCCCTGCCCCGTGACAGCTCCCCCAGCCCAAGGGGACATAGCCAGGCCCTCTCAGGACACACTGGAGCCTTGCTCTGCCCCTCTGCCCTTTCCCCACTATGGGCACACCCTGCAACCTCTCCCAG
Source organism: Phylloscopus whistleri (assembly GCA_017589585.1). Taxonomy (NCBI): domain Eukaryota; kingdom Metazoa; phylum Chordata; class Aves; order Passeriformes; family Phylloscopidae; genus Phylloscopus; species Phylloscopus whistleri. The sequence continues at coordinate 6,633,981 of JADMLD010000682.1, read as the reverse complement.
GTCTCAGGCTGTGTCTCCCACGGAGGGAGCCCAGCAGGGCTGCTTAGCCTGGCTGAGCCTGGCACAGCAATCACCTTCTGTGGCACTATCTGGCTTCTCCATTTGTGCACTGGAGGCAGGAACAGAGCCATTGCTTCCTTTGGGAATCAGTATCTTCAGCAAAGCCTTCTGGTCCATCTCTGGAGAACGGAAAAGGGACAGCTGGATCAGATGGAACCATTCCCCATTGGAGAGGGGGCACCTTCATGAAGTAATACTTGTCAAAGACAAGGATAAGGTTCAGGAAAAGGCCAAGGCTCTTGGAGCTGCCACAGGGCCCTCCCTCCTCCAAACACCCGCCCTTCCTGAGTTGCCCAAAGACTGGGAAACTGCAGGGATCTCAGGGTGTGCACGGCCCGTGGTGCAGTTTGGGCTCCCTGTCAGCTGATGCCCAGAGCCTTCCTGCAGAGCCTGGGGAGAAGCTGCAGCCAGGCCAGGCTGGCAAACAGCCCTGCAGGGTGTGAAAGCAGCAGCGGGGCAGCCAGGCTGCCATGGATCCCTTCCCGCTGTGCCGGGCACGGCGTGTCCAGGTGTGCAGAGAAAGGGCCCGGCTGCTGAGCCTCAGGAGGAGCCTCAGGGACAGGCACCCACCACGGCGTCTCTCCAGTTCACTCAGCTTCTGGTCCAGTTGTTTGGATTCCGCCAGGGACTTACTGTCTCCTGTAGGTTTGTTCTTCCCTCTTGGAGGACCTGAACAGAAGGGATTTCCATTTCAGATGAATGGATCCCACAAACCCAGGGCTCAGCCTGTGGGCTCAGCAGGGACACACGACTCACCCCTGGGATGGGAGCTGGGCTTGTGTGCAGCATCTGCCCCAGGGGCTGGAAAAGTCCTCTCTGCAGGCACACCTGTAACTCAACAGACAGAGAAACTTCTGCCACCTGGTTCCTACCAGGTTGTCAGTGATTATTCTCTGAGGGGAAGTTAAGAACTTACCTGCAGAAGCTCCAAAGGGTTCCAAAATATCTTCGATACCAGCTGCTGGAGGAGCCATCACAGCACCCAGATCTAGAAGGGAGCAGAGATCAGAACCATTTCCATGGTGTGCTGGGATCCCCTTCTGCCTCAGGGTACTGGGCACTGCAAGGGGGTTGGGTAAGGCTGTGGGAGCCAGATGTCAATGGACATGGCCAGAGCTGCCCAGGGGCCTGGGGAGCTCTGGGCTGGCTCTGGTCACTCTCCACACTCTTTGCAGCCCCTGTGCAACATCCCTGGAGGGGGGCACCAATCAAGCAGCAGAGATGGCAGCTCAAGGCTCAGCAGGGTCCTGGCCCAGAGTCACAGCAATTACCTCCTGTGACTGTGCCTGGCATGGCCTCCCTTCCTGCAGCAGAGGCTGGCACAGAGCCACTGCTTCCATTGGGAAACACCACTTCCAGCACAGGTTTTCTGTTCATCTCTGGAAAAAAGGACAGCTGGATCAGATGGAGCAGTTCCCCTTTCAGCGAAGTGCCATCTTCAGGGGGCAGTACTGGTCACAGTCATGCCTAAGGACCAGGAACTCATATAAACTTTAGGGATTGGCCAGGGCCCTCCCTCCTCCAATCTGTTGCCATTCCTGATCTGCCAGGAGACCGGGAAAGTGCAGGAATCTCAGGGTGTGCACGGCCCGTGGTGCAGTTTGGGCTCCCTGTCAGCTGATGCCCAGAGCCTTCCTGCAGAGCCTGGGGAGAAGCTGCAGCCAGGCCAGGCTGGCAAACAGCCCTGCAGGGTGTGAAAGCAGCAGCGGGGCAGCCAGGCTGCCATGGATCCCTTCCCGCTGTGCCGGGCACGGCGTATCCAGGTGTGCAGAGAAAGGCCCCGGCTGCTGAGCCTCAGGAGGAGCCTCAGGGACAGGCACCCACCACGGCGTCTCTCCAGTTCACTCAGCATCTGGTCCAGATGTTTGGCTGCCTCCAGGGATTTCTTCTCTGCTGTGTCTTGGTTCTTCTGTCTAGGAGGACCTTAAAGGAAAGTAGTTCCATTTCTCCTTCAGGCCGCAGCGGCTGTGAGTGCCCCGGGGTGATTGGTGCCCTCCCAGGCATTCCCTCATCTCTGCTTTCTACTCAGGGGCAGGGGGACCTCGTGCTTGCAGTGGCCCCAGACTGGGATGGAAGGAGCCCCTTGTGGGGCTGTCAGGGGAGAAGGGACTCCCTGGAGCTGCCAGCAGCTCTGAACTCAGCCCCAGGCAGGGCCAGGCTTGGCAGCGACAGCGGGAGCAGCTCAGGCTCCCTGGGCCGGCCAAGGAGCCGCACAAGGCACAGCCCCGGGGCACAGCCCTGGGCCCGGCCCCTTCCCTCTCTGCTCTTCTCCGTGGCTGCACAGAGCACACGCAGGGACACCCTGGCATTGCACAGGGAAGGGCATTGACAGCTAAATGCTCCTTCCTCCCACTGGCACCATCCTGGGGATCGCTCAGGGCTCCAGAAGGGAGCAGGGCAAGGTGTCCTGAACCCTTCAACCCTTAGAGGAACTTAAGGAAAGTGGCACCTGAATGAGCTCTTGCCATACTAACAATTTTTCAGTCAGGAAAGGGATGCTGAGAACTTACCTCCAGTACGTCCCAAGTGATCAAAACTCTTATCCATCCAAGTTGCTGGAACAGCATTCCCAGCATTATCTAGAAGGGAGCAGAGATCAGAACCATTTCCATGGTGTGCTGGGATCCCCTTCTGCCTCAGGGAACTGGGCACTGCAAGGGAGTTGGGTAAGGCTGTGGGAGCCAGATGTCAATGGACATGGCCAGAGCTGCCCAGGGGCCTGGGGAGCTCTGGGCTGGCTCTGGTCACTCTCCACACTCTTTGCAGCCCCTGTGCACCATCCCTGGAGTGGCTGCTGGAGCAGCTCAGGTCCCTGGGGGCTCTCTCCCTCCCAGAGGAAACCCTGCCCACACCCTGGGGAAAACCCTGCCCAAGGCTTCCCGGGGAGAAGGGAGCGCTGTCCCGGGAAAGGGGAGCCCGGCCGCCGGCTCACCTGCTCCCCGCGCTGGCCACGGAGCAGCCTGGGCAGCCCTGGCAGGCAGGGCCACTGCCAGCAGGAGCAGGAGCCAGAGGCGCAGAGCAAGGGCCATGGTGCCTTGCCCTCTGCCAGTGCCCAGCTCTTGCTGCCACCACTGTCCTGACGCCGCTGTCCCAGTGTCAGCACCGCTGCTGCCGCCGCCGCTGCTGCCACAGCAGTTGTGCTCCAGGAGCGACTGAGTGCTCCTTGTGGTGCTGTGCAACCACGGGGCTCTGGCACCTCTGTGACCTCAGAGCTGCTGTGACCTCAGAGCCTGGTGTGACCTCAGAGCCTGGTGTGACCTCAGAGCTGCTCTGACCTCAGAGCCTGGTGTGATCTCAGAGCTGCTCTCACCTCAGAGCTGCTGTGACCTCAGAGCTGCTCTGTCCTCAGAGCTGCTGTGCCCTCAGAGCTGCTCTGACCTCAGAGCCTGCTGTGACCTCAGCCTGATGTGACCTCAGAGCTGCTCTGACCTCAGAGCTGCTCTGACCTCAGCCTGATGTGACCTCAGAGCTGCTCTGACCTCAGAGCTGCTCTGACCTCAGCCTGATGTGACCTCAGCCTGCTGTGACCTCATGGCCATGCTGGAGTTGTTTGGGGGATGGGATTCACATCCTGCCCAGCAGCTCTGTCCAAGGGCTGTGAACCAGTCCCAGCCCAGCTGATCTCACAGGCTGTGGGATGAAGGGATGGACAACACCCCCAAGGCCTTCTTGGCCTGCATTGCTCCATGTCTACTTTCTTCCAAGTAAAGGCAAATTTTGTTCGTTATTGAGTGGGACATACTCATTTGTTCACAAGCAAATTCTTCTTGCCATTCACACAATGTTGATTTGCCCTAATCAGCTGTAATTAAGACCTAGCTCTCACTGTAATAAAGGCTGATGCATTATGAGGCAAAGTGTTGAGTAATTTGTCCTGGTGCCTGCACTGTAGAGCATTTTTCTGAAATTAAATGACTTTTGAAGACAGGTGTAGTCTACCATACTCCTGGCATACTAGAAATGAAAATCAGCCTTTGAAACAGGATTTTATCCTTTTTTCCTCCTCCCAGGAATTTTAATCTCTGAGGTCTAAGCTCTTCAGCTGCCTCACAAACACTGTTTTAATTCAGACAGGCATCCATGCAGTGAGGAACAAATCAGGACTGTGGCTGTGAAGCTTGAAGCAATGTATGTTTATAGCACTGAAATAATAATCCATTACCCAGGTGAAGCCAAGCATTTCCCATATAACTCTACCTGTCCACAGGGATGTTTCAAAAAGGATCATAGTAAAAGCTGGGAGCAAGGAGAGAGAATGTCATCAAAATTAAAATCACAACTTTCTGAGATCTTTATATTCCTACAAAAACAGAGTAAAAATTGTTCATATATGGAACATTAACTAAGAGGCAAATGACAGATTGTCAAAATAATTTCTTGGGGAACAAAAAAATTGCAGTAAGTCTACATGTGGATTTATAAGTAAACCATCATGTGAAGAAAATAACCAGAGCTGTCAAAACTAAAAACAAAAACACTGTTTCATCTGCTTCAGTACAAAAACAAAAAACAAAAACCAAACCAACACTGAAAAGAATCAGAGATCCTCAAGATCATTACTATCTATATACAGGAACCTCCAGGTATTTGGAATAAATGAAAGAAATTGTAGTGTGCAATTCACAGAGGTAACCTGCAATTTATTGGTGGATTTGTTTGAAAATTTCTGAGTGCAGACTCAAAAGCATAGGGGCTTATGAGACCATGTGTGGGCATTTCCAAAGTCTGAGGGATGCTTCTGGGACCAACTGCAGAGCAGAAAAGCAGCACACAATTACTGGGGCAATCTCTTTCCTGGCTGTAGACTTAGTAACAGTCTGTCCCCTTGAGCTGAGGGAGCCCATGCTGAGTGACCCTGGGCTGAGGGCACATTTCCTGCAGGGGGGTCACTGGGCCAGGACCTCCTCCAGTGGCACGGCCCGGAAAGGAGGGGAGCCAAGGAGAGCATCTCCAGGGACACAGCCTGACCAGCAGTGTCAGCAGGCAAAACAAAGGTTTTGCTGAGCCATGGGCCTTTGATGGAGCCAAACATTTCCACTCAAGGCAGTCCATTAGTACAGATGGGGGCACACTCTGGGGGTACAGCTGAGGCCATGAGGTCACAGCAGCTCTAAGGTCAGAGCAGGCTGAGGTCACAGCAGGCTCTGAGGTCACAGAGGTGCCAGAGCCCCGTGGTTGCACAGCACCACAAGGAGCACTCAGTCGTGCTGACACTGGGACAGCGGCGTCAGGACAGTGGTGGCAGCAAGAGCTGGGCACTGGCAGAGGGCAAGGCACCATGGCCCTTGCTCTGCGCCTCTGGCTCCTGCTCCTGCTGGCAGTGGCCCTGCCTGCCAGGGCTGCCCAGGCTGCTCCGTGGCCAGCGCGGGGAGCAGGTGAGCCGGCGGCCGGGCTCCCCTTTCCCGGGACAGCGCTCCCTTCTCCCCGGGAAGCCTTGGGCAGGGTTTTCCCCAGGGTGTGGGCAGGGATTCTTCTGGGAGGGAGAGAGCCCCCAGGGACATGAGCTGCTCCAGCAGCACCATCAGGGATGGTGCACAGGGCCTGCAAAGAGTGTGGAGAGTGACCAGAGCCAGCCCAGAGCTCCCCAGGCCCCTGGGCAGCTCTGGCCATGTCCATTGACATCTGGCTCCCACAGCCTTACCCAACCCCCTTGCAGTGCCCAGTTCCCTGAGGCAGAAGGGGATCCCAGCACACCATGGAAATGCTTCTGATCTCTGCTCCCTTCTAGATAATGCTGGGAATGCTGTTCCTTCAACTTGGATGGATAAGAGTTTTGATCACTTTGGACTTATTGGAGGCAAGTTCTCAGCATCCCTTTCCTGACTGAAAAATTGTTGTCAGTGTGGCAAGAGCTCATTCAGGGGCCACTTTCCTTAAGTTCCTTTGAAGGTTGATGGATTCAGGACACCTTGCCCTGCTTCCTTCTGGAGCCCTGAGTGATCCCCAGGATGGTGCCAGTGGGAGGAAGGAACATTTAGCTGTCAATGCCCTTCCCTGTGCAATGCCAGGGTGTCCCTGCGTGTGCTCTGTGCAGCCACGGAGAAGAGCAGAGAGGGAAGGGGCTGGGCCCAGGGCTGTGCCCCGGGGCTGTGCCTTGTGCGGCTCCTTGGCCGGCCCAGGGAGCCTGAGCTGCTCCCGCTGTCGCTGCCAAGCCTGGCCCTGCCTGGGGCTGAGTTCAGAGCTGCTGGCAGCTCCAGGGAGTCCCTTCTCCCCTGACAGCCCCACAAGGGGCTCCTTCCATCCCAGTCTGGGGCCACTGCAAGCACGAGGTCCCCCTGCCCCTGAGTAGAAAGCAGAGATGAGGGAATGCCTGGGAGGGCACCAATCACCCCGGGGCACTCACAGCCGCTGCGGCCTGAAGGAGAAATGGAACTACTTTCCTTTAAGGTCCTCCTAGACAGAAGAACCAAGACACAGCAGAGAAGAAATCCCTGGAGGCAGCCAAACATCTGGACCAGATGCTGAGTGAACTGGAGAGACGCCGTGGTGGGTGCCTGTCCCTGAGGCTCCTCCTGAGGCTCAGCAGCCGGGGCCTTTCTCTGCACACCTGGATACGCCGTGCCCGGCACAGCGGGAAGGGATCCATGGCAGCCTGGCTGCCCCGCTGCTGCTTTCACACCCTGCAGGGCTGTTTGCCAGCCTGGCCTGGCTGCAGCTTCTCCCCAGGCTCTGCAGGAAGGCTCTGGGCATCAGCTGACAGGGAGCCCAAACTGCACCACGGGCCGTGCACACCCTGAGATCCCTGCAGTTTCCCAGTCTCTGGGCAGATCAGATGTAGGGGCTGTTTTGATGAGGGAGCACCCTGGCCCAGCCCCAATAACCTGGCCATTTTCCTGATCCTTATCAATGTCTTTGACTGGTATTGCCTCCTCAAGATGCCATCTCCTGGATGGTGAATCATTCCATCTGATCCAGCTGTTCCCTTTACCTTTCTCAAGTGATGGAGGAAAAGATCGCGCAGATGGCAGCAATTCCTACAGTAAAGAATGACTCCGTGCCAGCCCCTGATGCAGAAGAGAAGGAGATACCAGACACAGATGCAATCACAGACACAGACACAGACAAAGACACAGCCATAGATAAAGAAGGTAATTGCTGTGCTGGCTCAGCCCTCGCTGGGGCTGTGTGGCAGCAGCTCTTCCCCCAGCACCCACCCTTGCACGGCCCAGCAGCAGCCAAAGCTGGAGGCACCTGGGCCTCGAGGCCTCTGGAGCTGCCTCCCAGCCCCTGGGAAAGGGGACTGGTGGCCCAAGGTCCCTCCCGCTGCAGCTGCTCCCGGAGCTGGCCCTGAGTGCCCAGAGGCCCCAGGCACAGGAGCAGCCCCGAGCGGGAGCCACGAGCCCAGGGCCAGAGCCAGCCCTGGCTCCCGGCTGGGCAGGGGCTGCCCTGGCTCCTGACAGGGCCTGACTCCGTCCCCTTGGGCTGGGGGAGCTGTCACGGGGCAGGGAGGGGCGGGGGTGGCAGTGGCTGCTCAGGGATGGCTCTGGCCCGTGCCCCTCCAAGGAGCCACTGCCCAAAGAGCTGCGCTGCCCCCGGGCTCTGCTCCCGGCCTTGTGGGCTTTGCTGGCTGGCACAGCCTGTGCCAAGGGGCACCAAGGTGCCTGCAGGCCCCAGCTCTGGGGGAAACACAGAACGTGCTGGAGTATCCACCGTGCTGCCAGCTCAGCACTGGGGCACAGCACGGCCTCACGCTCCCATTGCTCCCACAGATCTTCTTGGCAAGTCAGATACAGACGCCCAGCATCTACCGAGTACCCCAAGAATTTTCTGCCCCCAGGATGTGCGCAAGTCCTGCATGATAGGCACAGTGGTGACACTGTTCACTGTGCCACTTTCCATGGTCCTGTGCTACATCGGGTTCAGGTGGTGGAAGGAAAAGAAACGGTAAGTTGTTGTTGATCTGCACCCTCCAGCTTCCTTTAAAGGCTGCTGATAGTCAGGGAACATTCCCAGTGAGGCTGCTGTGGAGCTGTGGACAGTCAGTGGATGTCCAGATAACTCTGCTGAGGGTTCTGCTGCTGCCCAGTGCTTTAATTGGCCTCTTAATTGCTGGGCCTTGTCCTGGGGAGCCCGCTGGGGCTGCAGCCAGTGCTGCCTCCCACTGAGGCTGCCTGGGCAAGAGCAGCCCCAGGGGCAGCGGGCAGAGGCAAAGCAAGGTGGGGAGCAGAAAGAGCAGGAGCAGCTTGCCCTGGCAAGGCAGAGGCGCCCCGGGGCCCGCTCCTGGCCAGGGAGCCTGCCCAGAGCCATGCCCTGCTGGCCGGGGCCTGGAGGGGCAGCTGTGCAGCTGGGCCAAGGTGTGCCAGCAGCTGCAGCCGTGCTGGGGGCTGTGCCAGCTCTGGGCCCTGCTGTGCAGGAGGGTCCCTGTGTGCCACCAGCAGCTGGGGCCTCTGACACCTCCTCTCTCCACAGGAGCAGCCCTGCAGCTCCAGCGTCCCAGCCAAGAAGACGTGACTCTCCCTCGCCCCCAGAGAGCCCAGACAACGACTGGGTGGACAACTCTCAGACCTGGCCTCAGCAGCAGCAGGAGCCACCCAGGAGAGCAGAGCACTCTGTACCTCCCCCACGGCCCCCCGTCCCGGCTGTTAAGCGAAAGTCCATTGAGATCCCCCCACCTCCTCCCCTCCCGAGCCCCCCACCCTGGTCCAGCTAAGACTGGGACCTGGCCTGCCACAGCAGGGCTTGGGCCACCAACAGCTTGGGGCATCTGCTCATCTCTACAAATAACACAGGATACCAACGGGTAACAGCCAGAGTCAGTTCTCCTACTGTTGTACCTTCAACAGGAAGGGCTGCAGATTCTTCCATGCCCTGTCTCATGCTTTCCCACTGATTTTCATATAGTTGGGTGATGGCTGAATTGTTTCAAAGAACTTTATTAGCATTGCATGTTTTACCCCACCTCTCAGGGGAAAAAAAAATAAAAAAAATTCTTCAGTTTAGACTTCATTTTTACTGTGGTTGGGCCACTCAAATTTTGAGCAAGTAATTTTCCATGGTACCTCTTCCCGTTTCCTTACTATCTATAAAAAGTTCATCTGGACATGAAAATCAGCAGAGTTACTGAGATTTACCTCAAAGCTCAGAGGAGATTCTAGCACAAAATAATCTCCCTGTGTACTGCACAACAAAGAAGAAATATTCAGAGGAAAATACAGTGGCAGCTGAGGTTCGTGGAACTCACAGAATACTGAGCCTGCAGAGGAGGCAAACAGCCTTGGCAGTGGCTGAGGGGACTTCTCCTCACAGACTCCTCTGAAAGTGTGTCACTTCAGGAGGGGAAAGCTTTTAAACCTTTGCCTTACCTTCCTCCTGAGAAAATACTGAGCTACAAACAATTCTCCATTCCTCAACAAAGCTATTCGGGTGCTCAACTTATCTTAAAGAGCAAAACCAAATGTGGTCAGAAATTTCCCATCAAAGCCTGTTTGCAGAGAAACCCCTTTTGGCCCATATCAGCTGGACCGGTTTGCTCCTTTTTTGTCCTAGAGAGAATATGAGAACGATTTGCTCTTGGCAGGACTCCTTGGATGGCCCCCAGCCCTGGCTCCTCACCGCGCCTTGCCTGGACTGTTAAAGCAGCCTGTTAGCACCACCTGACTTTGCCACCCTGTTCAGACCTTGGGCACGGCTGGTGCCACGGTCCCCTCTGGTGTCACGGTCCCCTCCGGTGCCACGGTCCCCTCCTGGCTCGTGGCGTGTCCCTGCTGCTGGAGGAGCCCTGCTGGTGCTGCTGCCTGCGTTCAACAACGCCGGTCCTACTCCCCAGCCAAAGAGAGACTAAAATCACTGCTTTGGGCAGCTCGTTTGAACGAGTTTGACACTTACTCATCTCTGTCATAGACCTCTTAAAACCCACATACCAACATCATAAAGTCACCTCATCTACAGGTGAGGAAGCCTGAGCGAACAGAAGGTCGGCTTTCAAGCACATTGGGTTTTTAATTAGTGGAAGCACTCGTTCACAAGCCTTACTTGTCAAACTGGACCGCGCGATGCTATTGTCTTGCCGGTGTTAAAGAGGAACCAGGGAGAAATCAGCTAAGAAATCAGAAACACACTTGGGGCTCAGGCTTGGCAGACGAACGGAGCAGGGTGGGAGACCTGTCCAGAGCAGACCCGCCCGCTTTGCCCGGGTCCCTCTTCCTGCCGGACAAAGGCGGACGCGGCTCCGCTGCGGGGCGAGCCGGGCGCTCCCCCCGGGAGCGGCGGCCCCGCCCCGCCCGTCCCGCCCCGCCGCGGGCCGGGGCCGAGCGCTGGAGCGGGCGGCGCTCGGGATGCTCGGGCAGCTCCGCGGGCCGGGCGGGCGCGATGGAGCCGCCTGAGGGCTGGGACCCCTACGGGCGGCCGGCCCGGCGCACGCAGTGGCTGGTCAGCGCCCTCGCCTACCACTACGGGCTGGACCGCGGCGTGGAGAACGAGATCGTCGTGCTGGCCACCGGCCTAGACCAGTACCTGCAGGAGATCTTCCACCACCTGGACTGCGCCGGGGCGGGCCGCATCCCCGGCGAGGACTTCCGCACGCTGTGCCAGGTGCTGGGGCTGGAGGAGGCGGCGGACCCCGAGGAGTGCGCGGGGCTGTGGGACGGGCTCTCGGCCGAGCTCACCTTCCGCCAGTTCCACGCGCGGCTCTGCGGCCACTTCAGCACCCGCGCGGGGCCGCGGCTGCCGCTGGGCCGGGAGAGCGAGCACATCGAGACCCAGATCCGCCTGCGCAGCCCCCGCCGCCGCCGCCGCGCCCGCCCCGCCGGCCGCCGAGCCGCGGGCAGCGCCGAGCGGCGCCCGCCGGGGCCCTGCTCCCCGGAGTGCTACGAGGAGATCGTGGCGCTGGAGCAGGCCGAGGACCGCATCGCCAAGCTGGAGGAGGAGAACGGCAGCCTGCGGGAGCTGGTGGAGGACATGCGGGCCGCCCTGCAGAGCAGCGATGCGCGGTGCCTGGCGCTGCAGGTGAGTCCGGGACGGCTTCTGCACCGGCTCCCGGAGGCGGCCCGGGTGGCCGCGAGTGCTGCAGGAGAGATGCTGCTCTCGGAAAGGCAGTGTTTGTAATCCCTCCTCCTCCAGACCGAGACCGAAGTTGCTCGTTCATCCTCGGCGTTAACTTTTTAGCAAAGTTGCGTTACAGGGAGGCTTTAAGGAGAAATGTATGGCACCACTGTGCCATTAAATATATATATTGTGATGAGCACTCTGTTAAAAGTGTAGGGGAGTTCAGCTTAACAAACCCACGTGTACAATGCTGCTACTTTTTCTACTGCAGGTGCAGTCAGGATGTGCTGATACCATATGCTGGCTATGCACCACTGTAGGGTTTTTCCTGAAGTAAGAAAGAACTTTTGGATTCTTACCTGCACAAGCACATCCAGTGCCTCAGTCATAAGTGCCTCAGAACTATTACAAGTATGTTTTCTTCGGAGTGTGGTCACAGGAGCTCAGAGTTGGAGCCAGTTCTGTGGGCATGCTGATGAATAGTCTGGGGCTCCTGTGCAGAGCCCCATTAATTCCAGGGCTGGTTTCTGCTGGTTCTGCTGTGCTGGCTCCAGTGAAACACATCCACACTTAACAGCAGTTAAATTGCTCTGGCATGAAATAGCCTGGAACAGGCAGAGCAGTGAAGGGCAGCATGGACCAGTTGTTCTGGCAGGTCTGACCAGGTCTGATTTGATCCTATCACAGCACTCAGAATTCTGCTCCACCTGGGACACTTCCACTTGCAGTAGATGACTCAAGTTCCTCAATGTCCAGCAAGGCAGGTCAAATACACTTCTACCATTTTCATTTTAAAAAGGGAAAGGAAATCAGCAACAAACATCAGAGGTCCCAGAAAGAATCAAAATGACAAAGAGGAGAGCTCCAGAACATCCCCAGCTGCTCCCTGCTCTCTTCTTCTGAACACAGCTTCATGGGAAATACCTTTTCCAGCACACTACTTGACTCCTGAGTACAGACCATAGTAGTGACATTAAAGCTATACAACAATTGAACAAGAACAAAATAGTGAGTAGTTTGAAAATTAGATGTATAGCTAGGTATTAAAAACTACTTCCCAGAGATTGTTTCCTTGTCTCTGTATTTGGCAAAGGTCAAGTAGCTTTAGTTGCTGATCAGCTATATGTGACTGAAGAAAAATTCAGCACAATCCAGCTACTTTCAGTCTCAGTTAAAACTTAAAACTCAATTTCTCCCTGCTTTGTGCTCCTGGTTGTTACAGGTGGGGCTGAGGAAGAGCCACGCCAGCCATAAAGAAGAAGGATCCTGCTTTGTAGGGAGTAAGAAACCATCAGCACAGAGCCACTCCCAGACCAAGTGCCTCCAAAGTGTCCTGAAGGAAATGGAGCTCATCCGGAGCTCCAGGGATGGGCAGATTGAAGAAGCCATCAGGTTCAATCAGGAGCTGGAGAAGGAGCTGAAGAGCTCTCAGGAAGCTCTGGTCAGCCTGGAAGATTGCAACCGTACCCTGAAGAGGGAGCAGGCAGAGATGAGGAGGAAGGTGGAAGAGGCCAGACACGCTGTCCTGAACAGTCTTGGCAAAGTGAAGGAGCTGGAAGTGAGAGCTAACGAGGTGCCACATCTGCAAATATACATTCAGCAGCTGGAATCACAACTGCAGCACTACAGGTAGGTGGGAGTCTGTCAAAGAGTGCCCATAAAATCACAGTGTTGGGACACGAGTGGGTTTGAGACTCTCTGGTTGGGGCTTATTAAATGTCTCCAAAACACCTTGTAAAATCTACCCAGAGGGACATTAGAAGCTGCTTATCCATTTTCTTGGTGGGGGTCTGTAGGAGATCTGGGAGCCTTCCAGGCCAAAGTAAGGGTGCTGATCAGCTACAGAGAGCTGAAGTTACTCCTCAGACACACAACAACAGAACTCAACACGGTAATGGTTCAAGAAAGCCCCCCAACAAATTCCAGACAGTCCTTCAGAAACCATTTCCAACACACTTATATTTTTCACTGCATTTCCTGGTCGTTAGGTCCCATCCCAAGCCAGCTGTAATTAAATGGCTGACACTCCATTTCATAAAAAAGCTCTTCAACATGTCCTAGGAACTGGAGAAAAGCACACAAGGACAGCTTCTGGCCAGTGGTTTTAAACTTGCTGTGACTTCATTGCTTCTTCACTGACAGAATAGGTGATAGAAGAGAGAAGCTGAAATGTTCCTAAACCCACAAAATAAGACAGTGGGGCTCTCAAACAAAAAACATTACCCAACTAAACCCCACTTTTGTAATAGCATAAACAAATCTTTCCAGGAGTCATGAATTTAATCCACTTAGTCCACTGCTTTTGTTGCTTTTTATCTCAGACAAAGCTTGGACTCACTGATGGTTATAAAGTGTTAGGCATTTCTGCCCAAGTTTCAGATTGATCTGTGGAATAAAATCTAGTTTGTATTTTCACTGATCCAAAGCAAAGCCAGTATTTATAGATGTATTTTTACTTACACTACCAAATCTAGTATTTTAATAAATTGCATCTTCTGAAGTCCTTGCCTCTTCCTAAACTCACACTTCCTCTGTTTGCTTATAAGAAGAATTCATAGTGAGTTATTTGTGGCATCACAGCTATTGTACTGTTTTATGAAGTGAGGAAATTCTAAAAATAACCATTTTATCCAGTGTCTTTCTGTCAATATTGTTTGTGTTAATACTTGCATGGTTGCAGAAGATCAAAGAAAATAAAAGCATTTATTTAAACATCTATAGGGTTTAAAAAACACTGCCAGGGCACGTAATGTTCAAGGTGACTGTCAGGGGTCTCTGGATGAATGATACAACTCCTGGTGCTCAGAGGGATCACACAACTTGTCAGCTCTGTCTGGTCCTCCTTGCAATGAGCACCAAAGATTTAAGATGAGTTCTTGTCCAGTGGAATTGCTTTTCCAAAGAAGCATAAAAAAGATGACCTTGAAACAGGTTAAAGGCAATAAGCAATGTCCACTGGCCTTGCAGAGCAGGAACTTTGTGGGTTACATCAAAACAAAGAATGTGAGTTCAGAAATGTAAATTACATGTTCCTTGTAAGATAACCTTCATTTGTAATACTTATTTTTAAATTGCATGCTAATTTCAAGTGAGTGTCAAGCTCAGGAATGGTGCTGGACTGACCATTTGGGAACTACACCCCTTTTTTAGCCCTGTGGCCCAGGCCAGCTTCCACCCTTTGAGAGTCTCTGTTGGCCATAAAGCAGCTCCACCTCCCCAGCCAGGTAAAACAGCTCTTGGTGTAAACAGTTTAACTTAGAGATGCCCAGAGATAATTGTGACTTGCATGCCTGTGGTCCTATTCCACAGCACATGGCATCCCATCACTCCTCCTGTTCCCAGAGTGGCACAGAGGTGCCCAAACTGGCAGCAAATGGTGGCTCAGCAGTGCAGAGTTGTGTGTTAGGGTGGGGAAAGGGTTCAGCAGCAGCGCTGCCCCACACAGCCTTGGCTGCCCCAGCTTGTCCCACTCCCTCTGCTTGCTCACTCTGGTGCTCAGGCAGCACAAACTCCTCCTGCTCAGAGAGAATCACCTTCTCCTGATGTGCAGGAGCCCACATCCATGGGTGTAGCTCGGCTGAGGTGCTGGGAGTGCTTGGTGAGGGGAAGAGGTGGGTTGGCTGAGGTGTGGAGAGAGAGGGACAGCTGGGGACCCACAGGTGACTGTCACTTGGTGAGAGTGTCACTTGTCCTGTTGGATAAGTCAGGCTCTATTTCAGTTGCTGTTACCTGTACTCTTGGTTAGGTCAGGCTCTGTTTCAGTTGCTGTTACCTGAATTGTTAGTTTAAGCCAGGCTCTGTTTCAGTCACCACTCCAGTGAGCAGTTTTCTCCCTTGCCAGGTGCCACACTGAGTTTGGGAGCAGGGTCTGGGTTTGGCAAGAACTAATGCTGCAAGGTAGTGCTGGAGAGGAATGGGGGGATTTGGGTGTTTGCAGAAAGCATTGACAATTGCAGGTATCTCTCCTGAGAATTCACCTTAACTGGCTTGGTGAGTCACAGGTTTCCTCCAGCTAAAGTCAGATTTCTTCCAGAGAGGATCATATTCAAGAATGAGTCCAATCTATGAGCTTTACACACTGTTTATAGTTTCATATTTATAAAGGAAATTATTTCTTCTTTTAGGTTCAGATTTTAAAAGCTCTTTTAGCATCTAAGTCCATCTGAGACTTACTAGCTATCACTTAGATCTGAAATCCCACACATGACCTTGGATTATAATCCCTAATGGAGGGAACAACAGTTTGCATTTAGTCAAGAAAGTGGTTAAGTACCTGCAAGTGATGAAACATTGTCCTAAATTGGAGTGTGTAATCACAATCATCTATCCCTGATCTAATATTCCAGATTCGTATTCCTGGAAATCTGTGTGACTTAAACATCAACTTTTTCTGAGTGCACAGGTTCCTGTGCAGGGTTTGAAATGTCCCTGTCACATCATTAGGTTCCTAAACCAGCCTAAGTGACCAAATAGTTCATAGTTCTTGTCTTCAGGTGCACATCCTAATCTTCCTACTCTGATGAATGTGTCTGTCTTTCAGCTTTTATTTTTTAATCCCTGTCAAGTTAGTAAGTTCAGTTCAGATACTTCAAAGGTAAATTTCAATAAATTCCTTACTTGAGTTCAATTCATTTCAGAGGAGAAAGACATCACAGGAAATTGTACATTTATCACTGATATTATATAAAAAGTGTGTAATTCCCAGTGCCTGATTACAGGGGAGTGTAGGAAGTCAGGTAAATCCCCTTTTTAGGCAGTGCCCAGGGAGTTATTCCCAGAGGATAAATCATTAACCACTATTCCCAAACTCCATTTTTTCTCCCCATTAAGTTTTGCTCCAGCACAAGGTGACACCATCCATGTGTATTCTAATACAATCCTATGATTTCTAAATATTGTTTATAAAAATACCACACATTAAAATGTTACTAAAGTAAAAATTTCACATCTACTGCTTCTTTTATCCATTGAGCCATTTGCCCTGTCAGAAAAGGTGATTGGATTGCTTTGACATGAATTGTTCTTGCCAAATATGAGTTGGCTCTGCTTTCTATACCACATTGGAGATTGCTTAGAAATTGATTACTTAATAAAGTGTCCATATTCTTTTTCCCTTTAATAGCATTGGAGGGAATAGAACAATTTAACAACCATGGTTTTGTCCCAGTGTAACAAATAAAAAGAAAGGACATTTAGAATTGAAATAAACTTCATAATGGAGATGTTCACAGAGGGTTTATGTTGCTGCATTAGTCAGCAGCACAGTAATTACATAGGTCAGTGAAGGAGGTCATAAAATACCAAAAATGCTTCCCATATGCATGGTCTGTCTCCCAAATTACTTAATTATCCATCAGCATTTATATGTGTTAATGAGTAGGAACCCTTTTGGCATGGAATGCAGAGAGGTTTGTTTCAGCCCCTCATATTCTCCTGTAAATATGAAGGCTGAGGCCTCTAGCATCATTTTCTCCATTTATTTATTTCATCAGTGTCAATTTGTCTAAAAAGTTATGCTTTAGGTTATCTTATACTGGAAGCAGTTCAGTTTTTTTCTCTTTCAGGAGACAGTGCCCTGATCTTTCCAATAATTTCTCAGGTTGTCATTCACTCTGAAAAATAGAACACGATGGACCAAACAGGTCCAAATCAATAATCCAAGAACAGGAGGGAAATGTGGAATATTCTCAACTGAGACAGGATCAGCTCCATTAAGTGAAGAAAAAAAAAAGCCCTAGAAAGGAAACACTAATACACAATAGAAGGTGTCTATAGGAGGTTATTTCCAGTCAGAATGATAATGGTTTATATTTAGGCACCCTAAAGTTCTTCTGCTTTAAGAATTAGATAGTACAGAAAGTCTGGAGAAGTTTTGCTTGACTACTGACATCAACACCAACTTCTTGCTGTTGTGAGGTGAGGGGCATCTTGGCAGTTTGTTGCAGGTGGCACAGAATTTGAGAGGAGGCTGTGGGTGTTCATGTGCTGGACAGACCTGCAGGTGATAAAGACATCCTTGGACAGGAGCAGGGACTGGTGGCACTGAGGGAACCGAGCTCAGAGAGTGAAATGTTAAATTTGCAGAGCTCATCTGTGAAAACACTCAGAGTCTTCTGGATGAACTGATGTAATCTAATTTCATTTTCTAACTTTGCCTGGAGCTGATATTGTTTTCTACTAAAGAGTGTAAGAAGGTTTGTATTACAGAGAAGTCTGCCAAAACCAAGTTTTGGAAGAAGTTAGCTGTAGCAGGTGAATATTATTCTTATTATATTCCCATCCTACAAAGCTTAGACTACTTGTGGGTCTCTAGTCATAGAAGAATCATAAACTGAGTAAGCAAATCAGATTACTCTCATTGGGAACACTTTAAAGGAGCATTTCAATTTCACAAGAAGGGATAATGGAATGTGTTGTTATTTATGGTGGAGAGAACCATACAGAGCAATTGAATTAGATTCATTTGGCAGTGTAGAAAATGTACAGCACCTCTTTCTGTGAAAGGGCTACTTTTATTTCAAATGCAAGGGTCTTTCAAAGCTTCCCATAATAATAATAGCAAAACCTTCACTTCAAATCCAGTCAGATAATTGCAAGTTCATTGATCCCCAAGGAACTGCAACATTTATCCCCAGTGTGCTGTGACACTGGAAGTGTAGCCACTTCCCTGCCTTTTGCCATGCTGGGCTCTTGTTTACAGGGTTTATCCTCGGGAGGCTTTCCCTGGCTTCTCCCTAAATCCTCCTTTTATCTGCCTGGCCTGGTGTTTGCTGTGTGGGAGTGCAGCAGTGGCAGTGCCACACACAGGGACAGGGACACCCTGTCTGTCCCCTCCAGCATTTGCTGGCCCTGCAGGAGCTCATCCCTCCCTGGGGATGGAGGGGTGGGAATGCCCTGCCAGCCCTGCTGCAGCACAGGGACAAAACCACAGCCCAAGGCAGAGCTGGCTCTGTCACCCCTCAGCCAGAGAGCAGCTGCCTTGCACAGCTGCCTCCCCACCCTTCTCTGCATGATTTGGATCCCTCCCTACACCAGAGGGATTAGCATAATCTAACCCCTCCTACACCAGAGGGATTAGCATAATTTGGATCATGCTAACCCCTCCTACACCAGAGGGATTCGTTTTTGCCAAGGGGATGTGCAGTCAGTGTTTGTGAAGCTTTTCTTCCCTGAGTTAGTGCCTGGAAATTCAGGCAGCAGCTTGGTGCCAGATGTGCATATCCCTCCTGCATCTGCCTGCCCTGACTTTGTTCAGTCCTCCCAGTACCAGGCTCTCTTACAGCACAGACTTTCTAGCTGATCAGCAGATTACCTGTCTTTTCTTATGCACCCCCCAAAAAAAATGGATTTCACACACAAACATCACTTCAAAGAAAAAACTTCCTCCCCTCCCCTTTCAAACCCAAACACTGGAGTCCCCATGAGAGGCTGTGACCCTCAGAGAGCAGCAGAGCTCCCAGTCCAGAGTCCCTGGTTTGGGGTTACAGCAGGAACCAACAGCAGACGTGGTCCTGGATCACAGCCAGCCCTCAGCCACACTGTCAATACCCTGGTGTTCCTCAGGACACTGCCAGCAGCACAGGCACCAATGTCAAGCAGCATTTAAACCTGCCTGGACTCTGAGGAGGCTGGGGCTGAGCTATTGAATGTCACTGATGTGAGGAAATGCAGCACAGGCAACTCCTGCACCTCCAGTGACACGAGGCAGTTACTCAGCAGCCCTGCAAATATTTGTTCTGTTTGGGGCTGCTGCTGAATCACTGCCCATGTTTGCTGTGCTGTTCCCTTCACTCTCCTGGGTATCCTTTCAAGGTTGTCAGTGTCTCATCTGCCTGCTCAGCAGCGTGATTAAAATCCAGGCTGATATTTGCCTCTCTCATGCCTGGCTGGGGGTGTCCTCTTTGTGGTGCTCAGCACGTTGCCCTGGATTTGCCTGGGAATCTGAACCTCAGCTATTCAGACCTGCAGCCCCTGAAAAAACCTAAGGAAAACTGCAGTCACATCCTAAGGCAAGGGAAAAAAAAACAGGGAAAAAAAAAAAAAGCTAGAAAAGGATGTCCTGCACTGTAAGTAAAACTTGGGTTAAATGGATCTGGTTTTTCAGATTCATGGCCTGAGATAAACCCAGACTGGAAATTCAAAGACTGATTGAGGTTGTGGGGGGGAGAAGGAGGGCAGGAGGAGGAGCTGGTCAATGTATCTGCTTCAGTCCTTTATTACAGAAAAGAGATATCCAGGTGTACCTAGTTCCACCTCCCCTAGGGCAGGGGATCTTTAAGACCACCTAAAGATCTAAAGATTAACGTTAAGGTGGCTTCCAACTCAAACCACTCTCTAATTCTATGATATTTTCACATTTCCAGATGTGAAACCTAATCTGTGTGCTCAAGTCAAGCAACCTGAAAGTTGTAAAATGCATCAAGAGACTGGCTTTAGCTCAGAGACCATTCCTGGTCTCTGAAAAAAGACTTTTTTATACATTTTTATAGCTTTTCATAATACCCATCTGAAAATTTGGCAAATTCTGATAAAAATGAATAGGTATGTGTGGCCTTAAGGGGGGATCACAAAGTTAAAGCTCAACTTCAGAGACTGAAAACATAAAGCATGGGCTGAAGCTTGACCATTGTTGCAGGTATCTGCATCCCAGGATCTGCCTGTGTTCTGTGCACCATTCCACACAGGAATGTACTTTATAAAAACAGAAATGGTCTGCCAATAAATGCCAAATGCAAGCTTTGAGCATTAGGAAGTTCCTTCTCTGGAACAACTTCAGCCTTCACAGCATCTTAAACCACTTGAAAAATAAGGTGTAGAGGCTGTGACTGGCTGTGGGTTGCAGCCCCTCCTTGTTTGAGGAGGAAAATATTCCCTGAGGGCTGCCTTGAGTGCTAATTGCAGAGTGTTGGGAGTCAGGTTGCAGTGGACAGACCCCAAACCTTTCAATAAATCCCCAGAATTTGTTTTGTGCAGAGCCTCTGCTCACAGCAGAACGTTTCAGGGAGGGTTCACGGTGTCCCATGAATCATAACACTGAAAAATCTGGTCCTCCCTGAAAAATCTGGTGCTCCCTGCTCATCTGCTCTGCTCTTGCTCTCTGTACTTGACCCCATCACACATCCTTGGCGTGAGTTCACACAGCAGAAGAGTGTCTGGGTGAGGTCAGCCAAGTTTAAAGCACAGCTTTGGCAGGTTTAAGCCAAGCTCTGAGTGCAGCATGTTCACTCTCCTGGAGCTGGTGGGTCTAAGGGGCACTGCTTGGCACAAAATTACAGGAGGCAGAAATAGGAGCAATCACAGCAAAGCCAATGCTGGTGAAAATTGCAGAAGAGGAGGTTTTGCTACCCGTTTCTGTGCCAGCAAACAGGCAAGGATGGCATTTCCAACAAGGGTACACCTGTGTTTTGTGGGGCATCACTCTGTTGTCAGCCATGAGCACCCCATCACTATCTGAATGGCATTAATATCAAATTCCAAAGTACCCCTTTAAGATACAAAATAAAGAAATAAAATTAAATAATTCTCTTTGGTTTCATGTGGGAGAGGCAGTTTCCTTAGTTGCAAAATATTTTTCCTCAGATTTCTAATTCAAACAAAAAGGAAAATATTCAAACTGTTATAAGCAAAAGTTGGGAGAGAAGCTGGTCCTTAGTCTGAAAGGTCTGTGTTTCCATTAATGAATGTACATGGCTCTGTTTAATTTCCCATGCTGTCCACATTCCCCAGGGACAACTCCTTCAGCAGAGAAAAAAGAATAAGAAAACCAGGAATAAGAATGTTCTCAGTTTGTTTTGTCAGTACAACTGTGTCTGTGCTTCTGGAGCTCTGGCTGGGCTGTGACAGGTTTTGCAGAAGCCTTCCAGCTGTGAAATGTTCCCACCACTGGCAGGATATTCCTGGGTAAATGCACTGACTTTGAACAAAAAACCTTTCAGTGTAGCCAGGGGTTGGGATCTCTCAGAAGAGCTGTGAATTATCTCTCTACAGCAGAATTATACACCAGGTTTATTCCTGTGCTGTCAATCTTACACTTTGCTGCTTTCCTCCCTCTCCCCTTGTTCCCTGCCTGCTTTGCTCTCTTTGCTTTGGGGGTTTTTGTTCATTGTGGTTTGCAGTTTCCAAAGGATGCTGCAAATGCATTTAAAAATAGGAAGCTTGAAAATTAAATAAGTATAAAGCTTTTGAGGTGAATACTGTGCAGGATAGAATGATCTAAGCTTTGATTTCACATCAGACCCCCATCACTAAGGATCTAAGATCCTTAGAGTTTATACCTGTACTGTTTATAAAATTGAGGAACTGTCAATCCCTAAGGCTTGGCACTTGTTTTGAAGTATTAAAAGTCATTTATGCTTAAATTGCAGTTCTCCAGCCTTACCAGTTAAGGCCCTGCTTCTGTAAGCAACAATATCTTGCATCAAACAAGTATTTTCTCCTAGTTAGGGTGCACCTTGCTTATAATCCAAATTACCTCTGTATCAAATGATGATGTTTTTAGAACAGAAAATTGTTCATGCTGGAAAGGCAGCATTCATTCCTTCCCCTTCCAAGCAGAGGGAGCTTTCCTGTGGCAGGTTCCCACGGGCCAGCTAAATTAATGGATCTCTGTTTCCTGAGAGAACATGACTCAGAGCAGAAATCACCAGGAAGTAATTGATGCTCTGCTACCTCATGTCCTCAAGCCAAACCTTTAATTCTATTAATCCACATTTACCTGTCATTATATCCAGGGAACAAACAGCTAAATAACCCCTGAACGTGGGGAACACCAGCAGCCAGGTGTGGATGTCACCTGTGCCCCAGGGCTGTCCTGGTCACAGGCACCTGAATCTCCTCAGGCAGCCTGCAGAAAGGCTCCAAATAAAATTTAAATGGCTAACTTTTAATTGAGTTCTGTGTTGTAACAGCTCACAGTGGGCAAGGTGAATGTGAGCTGGGAGAGCTGCTGAAGTACATAAAGCAAACCAGACACTGCATTCTTTTTAAAGGCAGGTTTATGAGCCATCCATCAGCTCAACATGCAGAGTTCACTTTCAGGGATTTATTATTTTGGGTGAAGTTAAGCAAACCAGTGCTTTTGGATTTTAGTTTGCATTTTAACCAAGCTTAGAATGAAGCAACTTTTCAGTGACAAAAGTCCTCCTAGGACTCTGGGAACATATGCTGCCATGCCAAGCTTTACAAAAATGCTTTGTTTTTTCCATTACTTAATAAATGAAAGTGTAAACCCGTGATCTGGCCCAGAATATAATATATAAATTGCCAGGTCAGAGGTGAGTGCTATAAAACAGGTGTAAAAAAAGCTTATGTGGCTTAGATTGTGTATCCTTAAATTTAAAGGGCCTCCCCTCTCCCTCCTTGATTAAACAAATTCATCTGCACACACTGGTAATGTATTTAGTGGATGAAGTGCTCTGTAAATGCATTCTGGTTTTATATTTTAGAAGATTAATTTGCGCTTAAAAAGCTGCACCCTGTCTGATGTTGAACCCCAGGATATATCAGATTGTTTCTCTCTCACTAAACCCTGCAGAAGAGACCATTGTTCAGAGATGAGTCTGAAACAATCTCTGCAACTAAAAGCAGAGAAGTTCCAGCTCAGTCATTTGATTCAGTCTCCACTTTGAATCACAAAGCTTGGATTCAGATCAGAATATCCACTGAGGGGGAGATGGATACCTAACTTAGGCTTTATCCTCATTTCAACCACAACTGGTGGTCTGGAAACATGTTTTGTTTGGAGAAATCTGCTTTATATCACATGGCAAGGAAAGCTACAATATTGTGATTGTCATTTGGGTTTTAGGGGAAATAATACTGGAAATAGAAGGTTTTAAACTGCTCAGTTGGTCAAGATATGAAAAACCAGGATCAACTGTGAAGAATTGCAGAATGATCCTAGAACATTGAGTGGTGGGGTGGTGGCAGGTACCACATAAATGAAATCAGATTAATTTTGGGGGCTAAAAATCCCAACCCCAAACAACACTTTCAGCTTCAGTGAAACAGTAATGAACTCAGGAGTTTATTACAGCTGTTGAAGAATTGTACCTTTGAGCTTTATAACTCTAGGAATGTATTTGTTCAGTTATTAAGCTGCAGGAGGAAAGCAAATAAAATATTAAAATGTATTACAAAGGGAACAGAGAACAATACAAAGAAATTAATTATGCACATTCACAGAACACCTGTATCAGAGCAAGGAAATTCATGATCCTCCCACCAAAACCAATTAAACTGGAAGAGGCCTAGAAAAGGCAAAAAGTGTGGAAAAAAAGGCATGGAAATTATTTTAGCCACTTGCAGATGTGGAAGAGAGATAGCTTTGGAGAGTTGTGAAATGGGTCTGTAAAATCTTCATCCAGAAGATGAAAAGGGGAAAATTGTTCAGTCTCTCAGCACAGGAACTGTGAGTCAGCTCCTGAAAGCAGAGGCAGGTTCAAAGCAGACAGAAAACAAAATGATTCTCACCCAGTGGGTCCCACAAGCCTGGAGCACCTTCCTGCACAGTGCTGAGCTTCAGGAAAGGCTACACAGATTAAACAAGCAACTAAAATATCAATTAAAAAAACCCCAATCACTTAGAGGCATTAAATAGAAAGATGAGTCCACCTGAGTCACCATGGAAATGACTGAAATACTGCAGTGAAAGGCCAGGGGAGGACTAAGGCTGTACCAGATCTGTGAAGAGCAGGGGAAATGTATCTCTAGGTATTGTTTTTGAGCCTTTAATAGACACAAAATGACAAAATAAGATTTGAGTTTCTAACATCGCCTTGGCTTCATCTGCAGGAGTCCAAGGTGGCAGCTCTGAGAGTCCAGCTCACTCACAGCTGTAATCTCAGAGCTCCCGTGCTCTAAGCTGAGCCCTGACTCACACCCCAGACCACAGCTTCGGATGTTGTCCCTTCACACCAATTTCCCCTTCTCAAAGGGGGTTTTAATGACCACAGAAGAAGGCAGCTATTACCCACACCAGTCACTGCTCCTTTGAGATGCTCTCCAAGCCTAGAGATGCTGCTTAATTCTTTTGTAACAACTCCCTCTCATTCAGAGGCACAAACATCACTGATGGCTGGAGATCAGCAGGATTTAAAATGGATTAACTGTTCCTCTGGTAAGGAGAATTTCTGAGCTAGGGTGATAAATATTAGCTGAAATTTGGGAAAATCCCTGACTCTCAGCTTTAGCCCCGAACTTCCCCTCTTGCACAGCCCTCACAAGCTTCTCCTTGTGGGACATAACGAGTAGGATACGGGATTAGGTGGCTGAGGAGCCCAGCCCAAATCTGGTGTGACAAAGCCCCGCTCAAGCCCCTGCCTTTAGGTCAGGCTTTCCCTTTCTGGCCGTGTCCCGGCGGATGCCCCATTGTCCCGTCTGCAGTCGCCGCTTTCATCCCCGCCCGGAGCCCGGAGCTCCCTGCGGGGCTGGGAGCAGCGCAGCCCGCTCGATGGAGATGTCAGCCTTTGTCTCACCGACAGCCACACCGGTGCTGCCAGGAGCCTTCTCAGCCCTTCCTGCCTACAGCAAAATTTAATCTGAAAAGCTGGGCTTAGCCTTTCTGACGTGCTGGCACAGCAAGTATTTCCCCTCGTGGTTGAAAAGCATCGTTTGTAAGAGTGTTGTTGGCCCAGAGGTTCTCAACCCCGGGATCTGGGGGCAAGCAGAGCATTTTCAGAAATAGAAAAATAGTTTATTTCTGTGAAATAGAACAAGGTCCAAATCAATAATCCAAGAACAAGAGGGAAATATGGAAAGATTCCCAACTGAGACAGGATCAGCTCCATTAAGTGAAGGAAAAAAAAAAAAAAGGCCTAGAAAGGAAGCACTAATACACAATAGAAGGTGTCTATAGTAGGTTATTTCCAGTCAGAATGATAATGGTTTATATTTAGGCACCTTAGAACTGTTCTTCTACTTTAAAAATTAGACAGTAAAGAAAATCTGGACAAGTTTTGCTTGACCACTGACATCAACACCAACTCCTTGCTGTTGTGAGGTGAGGGGCATCTTGGCCATTTGAAGTTTATCAGAAATAAAACATGTGCTTTAATATTTCCATTCACTAGCCTTCGTGCTGTTTGCAGCTGCCTGGCACAGACATGCACTGCAGTTTCTCTGTGCACATTTGCTCACTTCACTCCAAGCTGCTTGGAGTGTGCATGCATCTCCAATATTAAAGATTCTGTTCAGTAATCTGTGTGATATCATTCCTAGCCAAGTGCCTCACCTCTCTCTGCCCATGAAAGCAGCTCTAACTTGGTTTCTCACACCCTGTTGGGACTGTCAGGGAGAGCAAATGGTGTTCTATAACCCTGGAAAAAGGGATTTTTCTTATTTCTAGTCCAGGTAGTCCTGAGATAGAAAGACAATATTTTATCTTACTGAAAAAAGGGATGAAATATTAATTTCCTCTCTTCCTTTAAAACCCCTCTGAGGATATGAGAATTACCTGACTGCACAAATGGAGAAGAACCAGACAGGAGAGCTGTGCTGTAAAACACAAAGCTTAAGCAGATGACACAAAAGGAGTTATTAACTGCAGGGCACACTCTGCATTATTCACTTCAACAGGAGCAAATCATCCCAAACTCCACTCATCCCAAACTTCCCCCAGCAGCACTGCTGAGGAGTACAAGGAGCTGGATTTTCAGCAGTGCCACTGCTCCCACAGCAGTGGCTTTTGTTGATACATGTCCTACAACCACCCAAACTATACTATCAGATTATTTCAATCATTGTAACAGCTCATGTCACCAGAAAAATAACCTCTGGTTATTTTTATTTTTATTTATATTTATTATTATTTTCTCATTTACGTGGCAAAATGATAAAATAACTTCATGTAATAGATCTTACTACTTTGTACTGTCCAGCCCTGGCCAGGGACTTGGGAATATTTTGAATCTGACATTCAAGTTTGTTGTTTCAGAAATCTATTTTTATAGGGGTTATACTGTCCTTGACAGAACCAAAGATATAAAAATCAGGCTGTATCCTGAATATTTTAGTCCTAGAGAAATGATAAAGGAGCATGATGAAATTATCTGGTTAGATTATTCAGAAAAATCTCATTTAAAATCTCTTCACATCAATGCATGTCTTGGGGAAGGCTGAGTGCTATGAATTCTAGAGAACTCCATCATGAATATCAAATACAGATGATTTAAAAAGCAAACACTGATTTAAAAGAGTTTCACTTGGACTGGTTGATGGCTGTCAGTCCCTCCTCACTGAACTGTTCTATTCTACAAGAAGAATTCATCAGGTTTTTAAACATGGCATTGGAGTTTTCCTCTTCAGGAAATTCATCTTATAAAAATAAGACACGTTCTATCAGATTTCAAAGTTGCAGGTCTAATCCCCACCAGGAGACAGGTGAAGTTTTCCTTCATGGGCTGTTTTGAGCTTTTAATTTAAGGAACTTTTTTTCCATTGTTATTGATGCTATGTTGGCAAATGAGTACAAATACATAACTGCACATGCTGCTCCACTAAAATTTATGTGGCTTTTTGGTAGGTTTTGTATGTGCTGCTAAAATCAATCCTTAGAGCACTTTCCAAGTGGTCACAGACCCACGGGGAATGAAAAAGAATTTGATTAAAGCAGCCTAAATGTGGATTCCAGAGTGATTGCTCAGGAAATGACCCCCTGCACCAGCTGGGATGGGTCTGAAGGCAGGCTGAGGTCTGCACTGGCAGACTGTAAGATTTGATTTGGGATTTATACATCTTGTATGTATAAAAGATTTGTGAGATCTTCTTCTTTCTTCTACAAGAAGCATAAAACCCAAATCAAATTGTAAGATTTGATTTGGGTTTTATACATCTTGCAGAAGAAAAGCCAAATGTGTTGCCTGGGAATGATGTTACTCTGATTTCAGCAGCTTTTATAGAGCTTAGGGAATCTCTTGGGGAACATCAGGGATAGTTTGGAGAGGTGTCAATCACCCCCAGGTCCTGCTGGCACCTGCAGCCCTGGGGCACAAGAACAAGGAGGTCTCACATCTCCATCAGCCTGGGGAGCTGAGGAAATCCAAAGGCTCCATGGAAGATGCACCTGCCAGAGGCAGTACAACCATTGTAATTATTATTTAAAACTAAACAGGCAAAACCTAACAACTGTGAAGAGTTGCAGGTGCTGAATCCTTGGAAGGCTTGTGATGATTACACAGTAAATACCTTTCAAGCTGGCATCTTGTGGATTTGGAGATTTTTCTGCATTTTCTTCTGCACCAAGGTAGTGACATGAGAAGTCAATGAGAGCAGCACCAGCACTGTGGACTCTCTTCCAGGGTTTTGGAAACAAATAGAGCTCTTGCAGAAGTAACAGCCCCCAGAACTTGAGATGTGATGGCTCTGCTGGGTTATCAAGGAAAGGAAGACTCAGGGAACAATCCTGCAATTGTCTCCATCTGTAGCCATGGGTTGGTCCCTACCAGCAGCACAGAGCAGACACAGCAGAGAAGCAGCTCTTGTTTAATAGCAGTTGCATCAGGAAATTTAGAATATTCAGCTGAGTAAGAGCAGACTGTCTGTGTCAAACTGCACATGGCCAGAAAAAAAGTATCTCCTAGGACCTTGCTCAGTCTTGGTGGGAAAACACAGCCACTGAAAGATCTCCACAGAATCCCAGTGACTGGGCCTGACAAAAGGGCTGGTACAAGGAACTCCTTTGGAATAAAGGCAGGCCTGGAAGCTGTGCTGCAGGACAAGGTTTTGTTAAACCCTCTCCCAAACATCAGTGCTACACTCTGAAGTCACCTTTGATGCTCCATGGCCTTTCTAGGAACTGAAGCAGGCAGAGGTTTTAAGGGATAATGGGAACTTACATCGTGTCTCTCCTACACCACTGTGGACCCAAGGGGCTAAATTCCCAATATTCTGATAACAGTGTTAGAGTGGCAGTTCCTGAAGGAGGTGCCAGCACTCTCACCACGAGCTGCTCTGTCCTCTCTGGTGCTCACACCTGGAGGCTGCGTGAGGCACTGGGGCATGATGTGGGGAGAAGTCCTCTGAAATAGATCTGCATGTGGAATACTCTTGATTTCTACTCCTAATGATGTGTTTGGGTTTTAACTGGAGATCTGGGACTGAGCTGGCATTTTGAACAAATGCATCTGCTAGAAAATCAAATTTATGCACCACTTGGGGTTTTTTTCCTGGCTTTGGCCCTTCATCAGATCTGGAGCCTGTCACTTCCCAAGCCAGCATTAATAGTGGCCCTCACATCTGAAAGCAAGGTCCTTTCTGTTCCAGAGGGATGAGAGTCCTGCAAATCAGCAGCATTTATCCTGGCTCTCCCAGCTCTGGGCAGGATCAATGCCGTTCAATGAGCCTTTGCTAATGCAAAGCAGACCCGTGCATGTTCCTGGGATGCTGTCATTAATCCTTGGAGGACAGAAACCTACAGCTGGCTGGGTTCACTGCCAGCAGCTGTCTTTAATGACCCTCCAGATATAGGATGTTTAATGCACTCCTGCCCTGCCTGAGGAGTTTCCAGCCCAAAAGGCAGGCAG
The DNA here is from genome assembly GCA_017589585.1 of Phylloscopus whistleri. NCBI lineage: Eukaryota > Metazoa > Chordata > Aves > Passeriformes > Phylloscopidae > Phylloscopus > Phylloscopus whistleri. The sequence continues at coordinate 6,605,419 of JADMLD010000682.1, read as the reverse complement.
GGCATGGTGAATGCCACCTTTAGCTGTTCTTGCCAGGCTGATCCCTGCAGGTGTGGAAATGCTCCCTCAGGGCACTGTTAGGGCCTCTCTCAGTTCCTGAGCCCCATCACAGGGCAGCAAACACTCCTGCAGTGAGAGATTGCACTGATTGGACTCACAGCAATCATTTTAAAGAGCATTTTAAAGAACCATAAATAGTGGTTTGGAGGGAGGAGGGCACTCTGCTGATAAATCTCAGGCTTAACACTGCAACAACATTGCACTTTGCACAGACTGTATTGATTTTTTTTTTTCATTTAGTTGTTTAAGGTATCTACAGAAACCAAAACCAAGAAATAGCTGCATTCACTCCAAAGCCCTGCTGCTGTTTTTTAAAGTCTCTCTCAGATGAAACAGTCTCTTGACAAACACCAGTGCTTCCAACAGTTTTAGCTCGAGCAGCAAAGCAAACCCATCAGGCTTTCTTGTGGGACTGAGCTGAAAGGAGCCCAGAACTCTGCAGCACATCACTCCTGTTTGAGCTCTGACCTCAAAGGGACTCTCTCAGATCTCCAAAGCCTTCTGTGCTGGCTCTGATGGAAACTTCAGAGAGCACAATATGAAATGTTTCCGGGAAATCCTGGGGTGTTGCTGCCATGTCTTTAAAAACCCAACCAGCAGCGTTGCCAGCTGAGTGGAGTGGATAAAAGAGGTTTTGTTTCAGATGCCTTTGCATTGTGAGGATTTTGAGCTTTTATTTCAGATATCTCTTGAAACACTATGTGTGTAATTACTAAAGCCTAGCAGTGGAACTCAGAAACATCCTCTGCTTTCATTTTTTGCCATTTTCTGTATCAGAAATGTGCACAGAATATATTATCCTGAAGTTCTCAAATGCAAACAACATACTGTGAAGGCCAAATCCATCTTCTTCTTTCTGATGTTTGGCTTTATGAAATGAAGAAAGTGACAGTAGAAGTAAGGTCAAATTTCCTTTGAAGGATTTACAAATTTAAGAATTTCTCCCCTCAGAATTGTCATTCCACATGCTATGTCCCCATTTTTGATGGGCCTGTGTCACCTACCTACCACTCCAGAGCCTAAGAAGATTTCCAATGCAGCCAGATATGAACTGGAACATTTTCCTAAGGTGACTGTTCTTGCTTTTAAGGTGGAGAGTTACAAATGTTCCCCTCCCTTTTCAGTGCCCACAGTAAAATCTACAACAACTCCATAACATCTGGAACTTAGTGGGAGTTTGAAGATGGATCAGAAAGGATCAGTGCAAAACCTCTAGAAGGTTTTAATTAACAAATATTTCTGCATGTCAGATTTTGCCAGATTTTATTCCTGACCTGTCTTCCTTCCCCAGGGCAGTAAAGTGAAAATAGAAAATACACTGTGAAAACCTGGATCCACAAGTTTCAGTGCTGGTCACCTACTGTCAACTACAATGGAAAGCTAAATGTATCTTATAAACACCTGAGGCTTTTGATTCTGCTGCAGCCCTATGATGTTAAATTTAATCACTGTTTTAAAGTGAGATAACACCACTGGTATCACCTACTGCTTCAAACAACCACTTTTATTTTAAATCATCCTCCTAGTGCTGATCACAGAAAGCTTCTGGGGACTGCTTCCTGTTTTTCATGCAGATTTCCCTCTTTTCCTGTGGAAATCTATTGAGGAAGCTCTCTGAAAACAAGAGGAAGTATCTGTTTCTAAATACCTGTGAGAGTGTCCAAAGGAAGGGTCTTTGCCCCCTGTGGGCTTCTGGGGAGGGCAGGGGCTGCTTATCCCCCCCAAAAAATCCCCTCACACACAGCTGGGATCCGTCATGGAGAGGCTACAATAATGAGGGGAAAATTGCAATTAAGCACTGGCTTAATTTTTTTTTTTTTTTTAAAGAAGGAGAAGCAAAGAGCCAAAGCCTTTTGTTAAAATACTATTGACTGGTAAAACAGGGATCCTGTTTACCCAACTTGCCCAGGAGGAATTTTCCTACAACTGTGACCATCTCTCTCCTTCACTTCATTTAGTAGCTCTGCACTGCAGCCTGTGATGGCTACATAATTAGAGCTAAACTCAAATTAAACTGGGTTTATGCCAATGAGCTGCCATAATTGGCTAAAATTATGTACCTGCTTAAGTCTTCTGCTAGGAAAGTCTCTGTAAATTTAAACTTGGATAAATTTAAGTGAATTTGGTGATGAATACAACACAAACCTGCTTGGTCTGGGGTTCATCAAAGAAATGAGAGGTGCTGCTGAGACAAGCAGAGGTCCAGCCATGGAGAAGGGAGAGGAGCCAGAGTGCTGAACACTGCTGGAAATCAGTTCCTAGGGTCACATTACACTCCTGTCAGTGGCTTTTTGACCTCCCAATAACATTTCTTATTCAACCATATCACCAACAAAAGACAAAATAGAAGTTGTTGTAACTGCTGCCAAAGCCTAGGTAGGATCCTAATAAATGCAGGATCACTAGGCAGCATTTTCTGGTCTCTAGGAACTGGCAAATAGCTCATAAATGTTTGCAAAAGAAAATAATTGACCCTGAGATTGGCTCAGTTGGTCAGAACATGGTGTTAAAAATACCAAGATTGTAGGTTTGATCCAACTATGGGCCATTCACTTAAGACTGAGCTTGGAAATATTCTGAGTTCTCAGAATATTCTGATCTCCGTGAATCAATTCAGGAGTTTCTTTTCAGTCATCTTCCAGAACAGCACTTGAAGAAGGCAAAGGACAGGCTGCTGTCAGGAAACTGAAAACTTTCAAAAGGCATCAAGATAGCAGGCACAGAGCTTGGACTGAAGGAACAAGCAGAATTCCAGAGTCTCTGGTGGAGAGCAGCACTCTGCACCCCTGAGGATGTTTTCCCAAAGCAGCAAACTCAATGGGGTGAGGTAATTGTTGTTGCTTCCTGATGCAGGAGCTGAGGAGTGCAACCTCAGCTCAGCTCTCCCTTTTCCCTCTGCACAGACAGCTCTGCTGGGGAGCCCACAGGCACCAAAACCCCTTTACACCCAGCTTGGATGCAGAAGTGATGCTCCCCTCACACATTCCTGTCAGATTTTCCCAAATGCTTCAGAAGAGCTGCTCAGAAATAACTCCCAGCCAGCTGAAGGCACAGTGTTTGCTCTTCACTGAGCCATCTTTCTCTTCTGTCACTCCAGCTCCACTCCAGCTCTGAATCTGTGAGGTGCTGAAAGAAATCCTGAGGGAATTCACATGCCAGTAAGGAGGAGCTCTCAGAGTCTGTACCATGCTCAGGCATAGCTGCAGTTTTGAGACATCAAAAAGAACTTTGGCACATTTTTAAGCTTTCAGAGTGGAATTCTGTAGGATCTTCACCCAGCTGTTAGGAGGGGCACTGCTGAAGACACTGAGACTCCCTGGACATTTGATTTTTTCCTGACATACACCACAGTACCCAAGAGATAAGGGAAGGATTCCTGGGGATTAAACAGCACACGTCTACGTGAGGGAACACACGAGGGTGAGGATGTTACACAAGCAGTGGCAGAAGGAAATGATCCACAGGAGCACAGCTCTGCTTTCTCTGGCTTCTATGATTTATGTCAAGTGCCTTGGTTAGAGCTGTCAGTGCTCAGAGCACCACAGTATTTTAGTTATTAATTTTTGATTGCAGGCTTTCGAGCATCTTTGCTGCAAAGTCCAGGTCAGGGCACCAGGAGCGACGGAATTCTCCAAATCTGAGTTTGAAAAGCAGGAAGGACAAACAGAATGTCTCCAGGCAGTTCTGGCATGGGCCCGTGGGGGTGTGGCTGTGTTTGCTTCCACATGCCTCTGTTGCTATTCCTCGTGGACTGGGCTAAAAGCAGATCTCAAACAATTCCATTTCATAACAAAGGTTTATGCTGTCTCCAGAGTGCTCCAGGTCACCTCAGCAAGGACAGCAAAGCACAGCCAATCCTGCTCTGTGTGTGACAGCACCATTCCAGGGTTTGCCTGCTTGTGTCCAACATGCAGGGAGATGGAAAGGTTTGCAAGAAAACACATGGCCATCACTTAAATGAATTTTTTCTAGAGGCTGGTGATTTTGGCAAGAAAATGAAAATCATCAGCCAGTAACAGGAAACCTCCCAGAACTGTAACCATTATAGTTGAAGTTATAGCTATACTTTATAACTGCCCAGATAAAGCCAGGATATTTAGTCATCTTTATTATAGCCAGTAAAAATTCATGCTTTTACACATTTATCTTTAATGCCTGACAGATCAAGCTATTTAAAAGCTGAGATTAAGCATCTGGATTGATCACAGAAAGTTCATTCATAGGATTTCTGTTGGAGGGGAGCTCCCAGCACCAACCAGAGACAGATGTATTCAGAAAATCCCCACAGACACTCAGCTCCAGCGTGCAAGCATAAATCTCAACAGTAAATGAAAAGTCATAAATAATTCAAAAATGTGCACACCTCTAATTCCTGCTGGGAATAAGCCAAATCTGAAACCATTCTGAGTTCCCTGAACTCTGACAGCTTAGATAAAATAGTACAAAAAAAAAAAAAATCACACCTCATCTTGGTTAAAATCCACAAGTCCTACATTTGGAAAATAAAGTATAGCTCTGAGTATAACTGCACTCAGGGCAGGGTACACACACAGCTGTTTGATCTGCTCCAAAGAAGTCTCTAAAAGAGAAGAGTTAAAGGTCTGTGAATGCCAAGTTAATAATTCCTCAGAGTTATTTTCTGATCAGTCAGGAATTATTTAAGGCCAAGGTTTGCTCAGCACCAGGAGCAGGTGGGTTTCCCTGCAGCTCCGTGTTTCCATAACAATACTGCAGAGCCAATTAAAAGCCAATTAGTCATGGACATTACTTTAAGGTCCAGTTCTTTGCAAACTCTCCCCTCTTCAGTGTTGCTGTCCATTATGCTGGGGACAAAAGCTCTGGGATGAATGGGGGCTGTTTCCCTGTCTCCATGGAAGCCTTGCCAGCTCACCCCACACAAACCTTCCCAGCGCCTCTTCCCCCTCTGATCTTTGCCCCAAACAAATGTGCTGTTTATTCACTCTTCTTCTCATTTATGGAGACCCATTTGATGCTGTATGAATAGCAATGAGGAAAGAATTCAACCTGTGTTTGAGAAGCAGTGAAGATTCCTGCTTCCAGCTCTTCCTCCAACCCCCTTCACCCACACCTGCTGGAAAGATTTTCATGATACTTGAAAATCCTCCGTGTCTTATGGGTTAAAATTTCAAACACTGCAATAAATCTTCACTGAAATATCAGCATCTGTGTAATGTGAACTAACTCTAGACTCTGAAACCCAAACCCAATTATGCTGCTGCTCAAAACTGAGAACAATCTGCTCAGACACCAACTATGATGCTCAGGGAATTGTAAAGGATTTCTGGAGAGGTACCAGAAAATCAGCACATTGCAGGAAAGTAAAATGCAGTATCCCTGT